>CM068963.1:32475944-32500107 GCA_035128595.1 Eptatretus atami | reverse complement strand
GAAATCCACATTTCCAACCTGGCCTCCAAAGCCAGTCGCCGACTGGGAATCCTCCGTCTTGCAAAGTCCTTCCGTGGCACACCTGAGCTCCTGACCACATACAAAGCTTTCATCTGCAGCCTGATGGAGTACTGCTCTCCTTTGCCTGGTGCTCCCGCCTCTCACCTTTCTCGGCTTCACGCTGTGCAAACCAAGGCATTTAGATCATTGGTATGTCCCACGATGAGGCTGAGTCTTTGGGCCTCTCACTCTCACACTGCAGGCAGGTCAGTGGTCTCTGTCTTCTACCATCTCCTCTCCTGTCTCGCCCCCCCCCCCGCTCTGTCTGAGATATGTGCAACCCCCCCCACATATTTCCGCAGAGTGCTCAAGGTCCACCATTCTAGTAAAACTACGAAAATCAAGAATCACTGCTCACCTTCACTCTTTCATTTCTTTTTTTTTTTTCCTGCCTTGAACAAACTCCCATCACTTCATGCCCACTCTTTCCCTTCATACCTTCAAAGCAGCTGTTCACACACACTCTTATCTTCTCCTATCAAAACCACGATCTTTTCTTACCCCTGCTAATCCGCCACAAAATCCCACCTCCTTCAAATTTCCCTTGCTTTCCTCCCTGAAAGTCCCTGTCGTGTAAGGACCTGAAAGTCCCTGTGGTGTCCATCTTATTTACCCTGTGTACCCCACCCCATCCCTCTCCCTTCCACAGATCTCCTCATGTTCCTTCCACACTTTTTTCCTTCCCTCTCCCACCTCCTGCTCCCCTTGGTGTACGTTCTGTGTATTAGCTCTCACACGAGCCTTGACAGGGTATCCAACCCCACCCCCCCAAAAAACCAATGAAACTGAGTACATATGCGAGAACGACAATACGTGGCTTCTGATTGTCATGGTAGTAGGCGAACCTTCACTGGCCTCCTGAACAAATAAAAATTCCTGCTCTAACCTACAAGGGCCACTGAATTAGCAGAACAGCCACACTCCCAGCAAATTAGGTGACCCACATCAGTGTGTTGTATCCAAAGGAAGTAGTAATCACATTTTGGCTATTTTTTTTTCTTTCTTTCTTTTTGGGGGTGAAAATGTTGATTCACCCTTTTACATGGCATCACCTGGGTTTTCAAAATGGAACATCTTGACATAGCAATCACTACTGGTGCAGGGAAAGTATGAAAATAATTTGCCATCACCTTCAATTCCTGCACACAAAATGGCTGAGTTCGTTTAAATGTACAGGGTGGCCCATATGTCTGTTACCCCATATACATGTCTTACCCTATTTTCATTTATCTCTGCATCGATATATTGTAGCTACACGTGTTACCGTTTTTATTCGTAACACAAACCACCTTGCGAACAGAACTAATAAGAGACTAACTGATCAATGGATTTCCTAGTGGCGGGTAAGATATATGGGCCAGTCAAGGTTTGCAACCTCCATCAGCATATTATGCACAGTGGCACATTAACTAAATGCATGGAAAGGAAGCGTCAGTCGACAAAAGGGAAAAAAAAATAAAAACCCATAATTTGCACTTAGATGCAATTGTTTAAGGTATTAAAAAAAAAGAACTACATTGATTCTTCTGTACAATACAGATCAGGAACCACATGATTGAAAACATTTGTACAACCAAATGGCAAGCATTGATAACAACAAAACCAACAACCCAAAAAATAATAATAAAATAAAACGACACCAATGACGAGTACATTTTGGACAAACATCACAGACGCAAAAAAATCACAATTTTGCCTTTAAGCAATTGCACGCAACTGCATACACACGATGCTACCACCACTTACCTCATAAGTAACATTTATTGATGTGTATGGAAAAATGGATTTTGGGAAGATTTTTTTTTTCTTTGTTTTTTTTTCTTTATAGCAACAACTACATGAGATACACAACAGCAAAGAACTTCCCTTTTATAAAAGGCCATCTTCAAGCTATTCATGACCCCAGTACATCAACAGTTACCTCGCAACTGTGAAATAAAGAAATTGATTCAATAGAGGGGGATGCAGAAGATGCACCAACATCAAGTATAAAGGGGGGCAACAATGTATATTAATTCTGTAAATATCTAGCAGGTATAAAATCCACTAAAACACGTTAAACATCGGTAATACTTTTACTAGTAATTTCCCCCAAAATACAAGTTGTACAGTAAATGACAAAGAAGAAAGTTAAAAGCAGCAGCATGGAGACGAGGAAGTCGAAGGAGGGGGCAAAGAAAATCAAAAGTCCACCTGCAGGCTTCAGGGAGGGGGGAGGGGGGAAATCGGACCGAGAGGGGCATCTCCACGAGTACCACTTGTCTCATCTCTCGCATACCTGCTGGCATCTGTGCCTAGTTCAAATATCACAAATTATACTACATTCTGGGTCGTACATCATGCAAGTGAAGCGAGTGCTGCGATGCACGCGGCAGTTTAAGACGACTCTCGGGTCGCTTCGATAACGATGGAATGCTGGCAATGGATGCAAAGTGAACTCGCATGCACCGATCCAACAGTAAAACGGCAATTCGTGCAATTTACAAAACATTTGCAGGGGGAGGGGGGGACAACGAAAGATATAGAATTTCTTTAAAACTATAACACAAAACGGTTAATATTCCACTTTGGTCTTTTTGTTTTATTTCTAATCATCCCATTACTCAGGCCAATGCTGTCACAGCATCTTGGGGGCTAATATAACACGAATCAAGAGGTGCACTGGTTTTGGAAATATAGCTCCGTAAGAATCCAACACTGCTGCACATCTCTGGAGAACATCTTTTGCACCTTCTACCTGGCAACCAGCCAAAAGAGGAATAAAATTACAAATATCAGGCTTAGATCACTGAAACGGTTTGAAGGGGGTCCAAATGGCACAGTTAAAGAGAGAAAGGAAACACTGGTGTGACCAAAATGCACCATCAAATGTCAAGTTATTAACAGTTCAGTTTGTGCTCGAGATGCTTTGAAGCTTCCATCTGTGTGGTCCTCGGTTGGAGCAAAAAAAGCGAGCCAGGTTTCGAGTCGAAAGCGAATGGTGAAAACGAGCGTCAATCCGCAGGAAAGCTCGTCACACAGAGAGCCTTCCTTGTCTCTGCACCAACAGCACTGTACAGGAAGTAAAATATGAAATCGGTCAGCATCAGGGAAGTTTACCTTCCCTCATTATGGAAGGTCTCTGAATCGGCTGCGAGTGTAACCACAGTGTTCACTTCTCCACAGTGCCAGCACGCTTGGCCCGGATGAAGGCCATACCATGTGTCCGGAGGTGTGTGTTGAGTGCTCCCTCGTTTTCAAACGTTTTGCCACACACACTGCAGCCCGTGCCATTGGTGCCGACAATTGCTGAGCTATGCTCCAAGCTGGTTGTCGACTCTCCACCGTTCTCTGCAGTGCCGGCCGATTCCGTGCTTGTAACTGCATCTCCTGTATCTGTACCTCGCTCACCCTGTTCGGCATCCCCAGATCTGCACAGGCAATCAAAGAATACCCACAAACTAAGGATTTGTACTCAAGATATGAAAAAGTCAGTGTGTGGGTGCATCTGCTATTTATCCGTCTAACGTATGAGCAGGAAGGGACATTGCGAAAAGGGAACGGGGAAGTCTGTGTTGGGCGAATTGTGCTTCACAAGGAAAGCACATCATTTTAAGCATTTTTCGGTCGGCAAGATGGATGTGAATGGAGAGAAGGGTATGGTATTAAAGGAGATGCTGGAAAGGTGTTCTCAGAATATATTGTCGATTGTACACTGTTGCAAGTCTTAAAAGTGCTTTCGGTTGAAGCAAAACAAACACCTGTGCACTTTGAAAATTTTATCTTGCTTTCTCAAATGGGCCAAAAAAACACACCACATTTATATGCCTACTATTAATTTGTAATTGGTCACTGGCTTTGACACCAATACAATTTTTATATTATGGAAAAGAGGCATCAAAAAGCTACATATATCAAACAAATGCTTTCAAATGGAGCACCTTGCCACCATTAGAGCATTTAAATTGCCTTAGATGTGGCAATAAATGTGAATTGTTGCTTCCAGCTTGCCGGTTTGATGACGGAAGACGTCATTTGCATTTTTCCGCCTCCATTCCTACCCTGTTTAGAATCTCGTGTGGGGATGGACAACTTGCTAGTTCAGAAAAGGAACAAAGAAATCATTCCTTTTAATTATTAATTTTTTTGGAAGATTAAAAAAAAAGTACTATACTTTAATACAAGTTCAGGTTTAATTTTTAAATAATCCATTATTTTATTGATATAATATCTTGAGCTGACATTTCCTCTAAAATCACAATTGTGAATAACATATAACATAATATATAACATTAATCCATGAAATATGACCCTTCTTTTTCTCAATCTCTAGTCTATAGTCGATACCATTAAAAAAAGCATCATTAGAACAACTCGCATTCATTTCTCTTCTTAATCTTGTAAAATAATTCATTTTATGTGTAATTTTGAAATCAATTTGTTCCTTTTTATATTTCTTCTTCATGATTAACAAGAATATACAGTGTTTATAGGTTTTATCTGTGTTTACTCCAACTCGCAAGTACTTTGGACAACCCTCCAAAGTCATCTTTAACATAGCACTCCAAGCTAATCTGGGAGCTGTATAATGAAGGACTGGATCGAATCCATACAAATATTTATTCTGACAAACCTCTCTGAATTATTCAAAAACACCAGCTAATAGTAGAATGTCTGTTTTAAGATAAAGTTGTGATATTCACCAAGATATTTTTTTGTTGAAGTTCTCCCAGATATTTTGCGTGTGATGATCGTCTTCATCCAAAATGTCTGTGTTGTTTAGTTTGTTAAATAACTTATCCTTTGATAATTTTGTTTTGTCAAATCTTTTGAAAGCATCCATGTCATACGGATAAATTCCTTGGCATGAGAAGTTCAATTTCATTTGGTTCTGAATAAATGGTTTAAAGATTTGGAAATTATGTAAGTTTGAAGATTGTAAAAAAAAACACCTCATGGGCGAATCCATCGTGACTGACGTTACGAATTTGAGGGTTATGTGAAAAAGAAAATTGTGCAGCTGCCAATGTCATTACTTATTTAGCTGCAATTTTTGTGGCTAGCTATACTTGGCCCTTGCTTGACATGGAAGTATTGTCAATTAATCATTAGCTCTGTGCTTCTTTTGTGTTGAGGTGGAAGTTTGAAGCATGACTGACGTTACGAAAAATGGTCATGGAAAACATCTAATCAACTTTGATTCAAAATTGTCCTCAAACTACTGGAAATAGAAAATTGTTGCTTATACCATTACAAGACCATATCCCACTAAAATACACAGAATAAAAACAAAAAAAAAAGCTTGTTTATTTTTCCAGTAATGTACATAAATATAGTGTGACTGACGTTACTGTAACTGACATTACGATTTGTCCACTTACACTTACATCGTCTTACGTTTTTACAGCGAATTTCACATAGCGCCTCCCCTACCCTGTCAGCTCAAATATGTGAACTGGAGTTTTGTTTGCTATGAATGAGTTACTCATAACCTCCAGTAAGAGAATTGTGAAAGACACATCTAGATCATGAAGGAAGGCTAGCAGCAAAAAAATTATGTTTTTTTTGTGACTTATTTACATGTGTGCCAGAGCTATCTTTGGAACCATTTGCTGGAAGTAATAGGGACTTTTCCTTCCAATTGAAAGCTTTTAAATTAATCCATAACTGTAATCTAAGTTAAAAATCATACTGAAGGCCAGTCTGTGTCTTTCCAAGGAGCTTTCAAATATAGGAAAACCACCTTGTGATGACAGATAAGTGGCACTTATTTGTGAGGGTCACATGAAAAATATGAGAGGCCTAGATACCAAGTCTGTCATTTTCCAGTAGCTCTCAGGTCTATAATGTTACTGCACCTTATATTATAATCTTATAATATAAGGAAGCTCAGGCAATTAGAATATTTTCTGCAGTAAAATTATTATTTTTTGTCCATGTCCACCTATTCATGGATTTGCCCGAATGTTGAACATGTCCTCAACCATTTCTCGGATATACATTCACCGATGTTGATCAAACTTCACAAATAAGGAATGATGGCTTACATAAATAAGCACGTCATTTGTTTTTCGAGATCAGATCCAAGATGGTTGACTGGTGGCCATTTTGTTACTTGAATGTGTCCCCCCAACCATTTCACAGACATGCATGGTCCGATTTTGTTCAAACTTGGCATAAGCACAGTACATGATGGAATACAAGTGCACCTCACTTTATTTTGCCATCTGATCAAATATGGTGGACTGGTGGCCATTTTAGTTGTAAATAAATATGGGTTAGCCCTTTAACTCTGTTCAGCAAAATTATTAAAACAATGGGGGGTATGACATTTTTTGTCTTTTTTTTATTTGTACTTGTTATTACTATATATAGATATATTTTTTATATTATTGCATTTTGACTGTTGCTATAATCATTCTTTGGTGTGGAAGAAGTTTAGACACCTTTTACCGGGATATGTTTTATTAGTTGGATTTCATTTTGGGGAAGTAATTGATGTCAAAAAGTTTTTGATGTCGGCATTGTGATTATTAACTCCATTAAAACAGAAGTGACTATGGGTTTTATCATCTTTGTAGTTGAGAGAACTTGCTGATACATAGACCATATTGTCTTTGTCTGGATTTGGCATTCATTGATAAACCATTCTGATTTTCAAACTTGGAAATATCAGTTAGTTTTATTGGGTATTCTAAGCCTTTCATATTTAATTTGCTTTCATACTACTTTTAATTTGAGACCATGTGGGAATGACGAGATAGATGAGTCAGAATTGACAAGAGAAAACATTTGTCATTTTTAATGTTGATTACAGCCTTTTTAGATTGTATTTGTTTAGGTTTAGGAATATAAGAAGCAGATATGGTCAGATTTTAGGCTGTGGAAATCTAAAAGAATCTGCTTTCAGTTACAAACCCGAAGCCTTCTGTTTGTAATCCTTCCAATCTCACACCTTGTGAGATATTGGTAAATATAGCAGTTTAAAAAAAAATCTGAAATTATGTTGCCAAGTGATATGGTTTAATATGCATTTCGACATCTTGTGTTTCTCTCTCATCGATGCTTTTTAATGTTGATGCGTTAAATACTAAAACAACCTAAATATTTCTAACTAGCAGGGACCACATAAATTCTGTGTCATAAAATTGACTTCAGTCCAAGTCCTCAACCCCCCCCCCACCAAATTTCTTAACCCTTCCCTTCCACACCTACTGCAAGTCCTCTACCTCTTCCTCAACTCTGTCCACCTTCCACTCCCCCCCCTCTCCCATTCCAACTCTGTCCTCTCCTCTCCCTTTCTTTTTGAAGTCCTGAACTCCGCCCCCCCCCCGCAAGAAAATCCTACGTCTGCAACCTCCTCACCCAATGCCAAGTCCTCAACCCCCCCTCCCAATGCCTCAGCCTCCCTCTCCCAACTCACCTACCCCACCCCCACCCCCAACTCTGTCCTCCCCTTCCCTCTTTCATCTTCAAGTCATCAACTCCCCTCCACCTCTTGAGCAAAATTTGAATTCCAGTTTTGTTGCATATGGCAGTGATCTTCACAATAATTTTTTTAGAGAGGGCCACTTTTGCCGATAAACATCAGTGTGGGAGCTGCCACACACACATGCAGGACTCCAAAATAGCTGCTATTGGGCCCGCCTCCACTTACTCTTTTTTATTTTAAATTTTTTCGTTGTTGGGGTTACTGGGCTGCAAGCATAATTATTGTTTGCATACTGCCATCTACTGATGTTGTGATGTTACTTTTATGCATCACATTGGAACACTCATGTGAACACACTAAGTCAATATGATAGCATTTATGGTGGATTATGATGGGGGTGTTTTCACATTTGTATATTAATCAGCCATGCGTCGGGGCTGCACTTTAAGCCACCAGGGACTGCTTGTGGCTCGTGAGCCGTGCAATGAAGAACGGGGCATATGGTGTGTGTTTGTGTAATGTGTGTCGTACTGTGCATTTTATTAAAGTCTGTTTGTAATGTGTTGTTGTATTAAGCATGTGCAATGTAGCAGAGAGTGTGTGTGGTGTGTGTGCGTGCGTGCAGCGCAATGTAGGTCATAGGGTGTAGTACTGGGGGTTTCCCATAATTTATCAGATGATCACATACAGTTTACAAAATAATTTCTCTTAACTGTTCGTTGGTGTCGTTTATGACAACCTCATCAAAATATACTTTTATAGGTCAGAATCTGATAAATAATAGATGAAAAAGAGGGAGAGAAAGAGTGAGTGAGAGAAGAGATGCAGGCAGAGAGATCTTAAGAGAGACAAAGGGGAATAGGTGGTCATCAGTCTGGACCAGGATTTAATCCTAACCCCCCACCCCCAGCTTAATTGATTGATCACATGGTGATAATTTAGCTGCTTCATTATTGTTGAGTTAATCCCATCTATTGTTCTATTCTATCTGCCCAGAATTGTGTTAATCTGCCTTCTTCAGGCCTTCTTTATATTTAGATTATGAAATCATGAACCTATTCGGGTAATTGACTGCATAGAATTTGGGAATCGATTACATTCCGATCAGGTAAAGGATTCCAACCGATACTTCCACCTAAGCCTAGTCATCAACCCCGACCCCAGGTCTTCAACACCCCCTCCTTCAACCCCCCCCGCCCCAACCCCCCCCCCGCCCCCAACTTTCCATCTCCCCCCTTTCTTCCCATTCTTGGCAACATTCTTGTTCAGCAATGATGTTGGAAATCAGCCAAAATCACTCACTTTAAAAAGGGGCAAAAACCAATCCCTTAATACAAACCTATCAGCTTATTTCCAATCACCCGCAAGGTCATGTAATCCATCATCGCAGTTGATATGAAATCCTTCATTTTCTCCAACAGCTTCATCTTAGATCACCGATTCAAATTCAGACCTGGTTACTCTACCTTGGATATGCTGCTTCTACTCTGCCAACAATGGACAGAAGACCTCAATGTCAGACATGAAATCAGGGCCATCTCTCTGGACATATCTTGTGCTTTCAATACTTTTTGACATCCAACCTTGCTTTCCAAACTTTCTGCCTATGGTATACAAGGCTAACTCCACATATGGCTTACTGACTTCCTCTATTCTTGTGACCAATGTGTGGCTTTCAACGGAATCCTTTCATCTCCTCTGCCTGTCAAGGTTGGAGTGCCCCAAGGCAGTGTTTTGGGCCCAGTCCAATTTGTAATCTTCATAAATTATCTCTCTGGAAAAATCCCATTTATCTATTTGCTGACGTCTCCACCCTTTGCCGTGACATCATACAGACAGGCAGGCTGCAGCCTCTTCCCTCTCTTCATACCTTGAAAAACAATCATAAGCTGGTCAAACACTTGGAATGCCTTTCAGTCCTGACAAATCTATCTCTCTATCTCCATATCTATCTCTCTCATATGGCAAACCCTCCCATCTCCTTCCTAAACAAACCACTTGAAGAGGTCGTCACAAACTTTTGGGTCTCACTGTCAGCTATGATCTTTCTTGGGGAAACCACATTTCAAAATGGTCAAAGCCACTGGGCATCCTTCATCGTACAAAGTCCTTCCTTGGCACACCTGAATTCCTATCTACCTCCAACGCCTTCATCTGCAGCTTGATGGAATAATGCTCTCCCCTTTGGGCTGGCTCCTCTGCCTCATATCTTGCTCATATTGATGCCATTAAAGCCAAGGCCTTCAAGATCATTAAAATTTCCCGTGTTGAAGCTGAATCCATGGGCCTATCACTTTCCCATCGCAGACAGGTTGGTGGTCTCTCTGTGTTCTACCACCTCCTTTCTGGTCTTTCACCGTCTGCTTATTAAGAGGTTGAACTTTGAAATACAAGGTTGAAATATAATATACCATGTTGAGCTGTCCATTGTTGAATCAAGTCTTTGTAATTCATGTAGAAGCTCACTGACTTCTCCGCTTCTTGTCATCCATGCGATTTATGTACAAGCTCAACAATGAGCCTAAGATTACTTCAAAAATGTTCAGCACTTTTCTTTGAATTTGCCCTCGATATTAAACTGGTATTTGTCGTATTTTTCTAGAAACTGCACGTTTGTGTTGGGATATATTATTGAGGTACAACTACATTGTTTATGGAGTAGACTAGGGCAGGAATTTAACACTTGAACAGAGGACCTGCTAAGTGGCCTATTCTACGACGCTAATAAAAATTGAGCACAATTATTTAATGGTAAAACCGAGATTTCATTTTAACAATATACAAAACCCTTACCCGCCACGGATGCGATGCACGATGAAGAGATGCCGGCCAAGCGATGGCTGTGATGTGAAGCAAAGGCCACACTCGGAACACTGCCAAGCGACGCCTTCAGAACGGTGCTGTGGGATGTGCCGCTGGAAGTCCTCACGGCTCTCCGTTGTATACTCACACTTTGCACACACATATGGACGCTCTGCCGTGCCGGCTGTGTCCCCGCCACTCACGCGCAGTTTCTTGGTTGCACGGGTGGACAATCGTGGCCCATCTCCATCATCACCACCGGCATCATCGTCTTTGGCTTTTCTTTTGCCGTCGTCCTGCAGAAACCGAAACTATCACAAAACAACCCCCATGGACAAATGTTGCATTGGTGACCGTAATGCCATTGTATTTCACTGTGCTTCCGAATACCCTCAACAAAAAAAGAATGCAGATGACTTTGTGGAGAACATGCAACGACAGGAGCTGGGACCACTTCACATTACCCACCTGACAAACACTTTCACTTTCATCTAGGCCACCAGGACCACCTGGCATCTGCGAGAAGTCAGGGTCCTTGATACCGTGCATGAGGCGGATGTGATTTTCCAGCATGAACCGTTTGGTGAATGTTCGTGCATGATCTGTACAGTACCTGCCGTGAACAAAAGCACACGGAAAATGGCAGTGATATCAGACAAGGCCTTAATTTTGCACTTCTTTCTTTAAAACAAAACTGAGAAGGATGGAGGGGGAATGTGAGCATGAAGAATAAAACTTAAACAGGACAGGAATTTTTTTTTTTTAAATGCTTGTCAAATCTTTTTGTGGTGCCAAAGAATACCCTACAGAGTTGGCAGACAAAGCACAATTGCACAAATCATGGCGAGCCACTGGCCTGGATTGCTATTAAAAAGAAAAAATTAGCATAACTTACAATTCCACTATTTGTGTCAAACCGAATGTATATTATGTGACGATTGTGGGTCCGAAGAAAAGGTCGTGCACCTCTCGGGCGAGTAAAAGCACATACACGCAAGGTTATCGAGTCAGTTACGTCTTCGTATTCTGTTTAGCATTTAAGTTACATTGTATGCATGGAGATAAATATACATTGCGAGTGCGAGTGAGCATAAGTTGATTTCCTTTCACCCTCTCTACCTTATCTCTTCGCAACATCTTGCAAACACACTACCACATAATTTTCTGATCTCCAAGTGCCTCACTCTTCGGTGAAGGAGTGAATATGGCAAGACAGAGACAGCCAGGGAAGAAAGACAGAGTCAAACCTCTCCTAGGCCTCCCAGGCATTTTACTGCTGACACTGCTGCGACCGCAGCAGGAGTGGAAAAAACTACGACGGTCTGACCAATGTGAGGAATGCCCTATGCCAGCCCAAGTGTGGGGGGGGGGGGTGGGAGAGGAGAGAGCGAATAAAAGGCGAGACGCACAGCAGATCAGTTTGTCTCGAGTCTGCGCCTTTCACCTGGGGAGTCCGTTAGTCTTGAGTCTGGCAGGTCACTTCATCTGCACAGTTCACTTGGGTCTGTCAACATACACAGAGCCCCTTTGCCCTTCTAGTCACTTTGTCTTTCGTTACATTCCTTGACACATTACACTTTCCCACTCACTACATTTCCACACACACACCACAAAGATTCTTCTGTCTTTCATGCTTTTTGACTTTTTATTTTCCTCGCTTCTGTACTTTCCATGGCTTTTACATTCACTGATACATATATGGACCCAGCACACCTTATCCACACCATGTTCATTGCCACGCCACCTGCCCTTGCATGACAGCATTAGAATGCCAAAAGCCATGCAGGTCATTGCGTTTGGGCGTAGGTCCGCCCGCAGCCTCCCCATATGACCAGGCACTGCTGCAGGAGGGAAGCACGCTTGAACTGCCAACCAGTGGGCACAGTCGCCTCTACGGAGGTTGCTCAAGGTGCGCTGGAGTGCGTAGGAGATTTTCTTTCACAATCTCAATTTCTTTACCCCTCTTCTCAAACTATCTGTGTTCTTTCCGGTGTCTGGATCCATTAGTGTAAAAGGTGCAAAGTCATTGTTCTAAAATCTAAAGCATCCGAGGGTGGGAATGTTCACTTGGTGGACATGAGGGAATGCATACGTGCTGGAAATATGTGAATATGCTTTGCTTTGCCCCCCATTGAATTCTCCTAACTGTCATTTCCCACTCAATTGCTTGTGTTATAATACAGTATGTGGGAGTTTTATTCCATGTCTCAACTTATCCTGCTCGGGTTTGATCTGGGATCGTGCTCCCAGGACAATTGGCCTGAGTCCATAATTGTAATAGTCGCCCAGATAGTGCAGCCCGTGGCATTGGTTCGGTTGGCCAATTAAGTAACCGCCATGTAGTGCCTGGCACAGTTCCCCATCTGCTTCATTCATCTCGCAGGTATGGTAAACCAACTCCGGGCGTGAAGATCCAGCAAGAAGTGAGTGTTGTTGACAGTGTCCGTAGTCTTTTTATAGACACGCCAGGTTCAGAGTTATCCACCCATTCAGCCATCACAGTATATCATGGCTCGGGCTTCTTTTGAAAAGTTAGCACTTGCGTAGACAAGAAAATAGAAACATGTAGATACCAAGCCTGGGAATAATTTGTTTCAAAAATGGCATGCTGAAACCTTTGGAACCATTCATCATGCACACGAACATGGTGGAATTCTTACCACCATCATTCCCCAAATGCCCCTTCCTTTCACTTTGTTGTTTTCTTCCATCTCCCAAATTTATTTTCCATCTTTCCTCACTCATCCCTCATTTCCCCCACCTCTCTCATATCATCTTTTTATTTTTTGTGTACCAAGTCGTTCATGTAAGAGCTAATGTACAGAAACGTATAACAACAACAACAACAACAAGAGCAATCATAGATTACAAACCCTCGCCAGGACTTCTTTTGAGTTCTGTATTTTTATAGGTTTTAGGGTAAATTCAATATGGCTGCCTAACTATGTGACCAATGACATATGTGTGAACCTTTTGTTCCTCATGGACAGGCTGTCATACATGTAAAGTTTTGCCTCGATCTGTTCAGCCACTTTAGAGAAGAACATTTTTTTCTTTTTCTTTTTTGTATACCTTGCCGAGGCTCGTATGAGAGCAAACACACAACGCACAGCAAGGGGGGCATGAGACGAGGGGCGGGAGTGGGAAGGACAAAAAGTGGGGAACAGAGACATTAGGAGATCTGTGGAAGGGAGAGGGATGGGCCGGGGAACATGGGGAAACAAGATGGATATTACAGGGACTTTCAGGAAGGAAAGCAGGGAATTTGAAGGAGGTGGGCTTGGGTGGATTATCGGGGGTAGAAAAGATCGAGGATTTGGATGGGGGATGAAAAGAGTGGTGGTGAACAGCTGTTTTGAAGGCCTGGAAGGAAGAATGGGATTGAATAGAGTGAGGGGTTTATTCCAAAGGCGGGAAAAAGAGGAATGAAAGAGTGAAGGTGAGCAGTGATTCGTGATTTTGGTAGTTTTACCAGAAGGCGGTTGTTGGCGGACCTTGAGCGCCCTGCGGAAATGTGGTGGGGACAAATCGCAGAGCGGGGGGGAGCGAGGCTGGAGAGGAGACGGTAGAAGACAGAAAGACCACCGACCAGCCTGCGGTGAGAGAGTGAGAGGCCCAAAGACTCAGCCTCATCGCGGAGATGCCATGATCCGAAATGCCTTGGTTTCCACAGCATGACACCGAGAAAGGTGAGAGGCAGGAGCACCAGCCCAGAGGGAAGAGCAGATACTCCATCAGGCTGTGGACGAAAGCTTTGTTTGTGGTCAGGAGCTCAGATGGGCCGAGGAAGGCTTTGCATGATGGAGATTTCCAGTCGGCGACTGGCTTTGGAGGCAAGGTTTGAAATGTGGCTTTCCCAGGAAAGGTCATGGCAGATGGTGAGACAAGAAGCTTGAAAGAAAGGACTTCTTCCAGAGGATTGTTGAGAAAGTGGATGGGGGTTTTTTTTTAAACGGTCCTTTCAGAGAGACATAGTGAGAGTGTGAGATTGTCCGGATTGAAAGTCATGTTCCACGTGTTGGACCAGTTTGTGATTTTACCCAGACCTGCAGTGAGCGAAGAAGCTGCTGCATGCCGGTCTGAGGATGACAGATGGTACGGCAGAGGGTGGTGTCATCAGCAAAGAGATAAAGAGGATTTCCAGAGAGTCGGAGAGATCATTGATGAAAAGCAGAAAAAGAACAGGGCCAGAACGCTACCTTGAGGAACTCCAGCCTGGACAGGAAGAGGGGATGAAAGAACTCCATTTAGGGCCACACGTTGACTGCAACAGGAGAGGAAGTCTGCGAGCCATGAGTGGAGACGGCCTTGGATACCAAAGGAAGAGAGTTTGGTGAGCAGGGCAGGGTGCCAGACCGTGTCAAAAGCACGCAATATGTCTAGGGATATGGCTCTGACAGAAGCAGCATATCCAGGGTAGAGTGACTTGGTCTGACACCAAATTGAAGGTCGGAAATCAAGCCATTGGAGAAGAGGAAGGATTTAATGTCTGAAGCGATGATGGATTCCAACCTTGCTGATGATTTGGAGAGAAGGCTGAGTTGGTCTGTAGATGTTGGCAGGGATCTGTTTCACCTTTTTTATGCAGGGCAGTAATGTTTGCCGATTTCCAAGCAGATGGCAGATGACCTTGGGCAAATGAGAGGGTGAATAGAACGGAGAGAGGGTGAGCAAGAGCAGAAGAGCAGGTTATTAGGACACGTGGGCTGATGCCATCTGGACCGGTTGCAGAATCTGAGTTGAGGTTTGACAGCAAGCTCTCCACCTTGTCAGGAGAAAAGGACATAGAGTCCAGGGACAGTTGGGTGCGACTGGTTAAGGTGGGCAGAGAAAGCGATGGGTTTTGGACACAAGATTTAGCTGCAAACACCGAGTTTAGGCATTCAACCTTTTCACGTGCGGTATCAGGATTTTACGTCTATTTTTGAAGGTTTTTATTTTTCAAACAATATGGCTGCCAAATCACATGACCGATGACGTCATGATTTTTTTTTTTCTTTCTGTGGACCATATTATCCCCAGATGACCCTCAAAAATTTTCATACTGATTGAATGTGGTGTTCTACATATGCAGTTATGACATCATAAGGGCACCTATGATGTCATAAAAATCACACTCATTCCCCACGAGGAGTACTTGCAATGTGCCAAGTTTCAATTTTTTCCTTGGTGCGGTTTCAGAGGAGGTCCAAAGTTTTCCCTATTTCCAAATATGGCAGCCACAGCACGTGACCTATGAGATAATTATCACTAGCATAACCCGCGCTCTGCGCGACATGTTGGGGTGGATGTGTTTGAGAAAGGAACTGATGCAGAGTATCGTAGTAATTTTACTTTAATGCAGTAGTGGAATACGATTTCACTGTTTCAGAACCATTTTATTTACTTTTTTTTGTACCATGCACCTCATATGGTCTTTGAGATAATGTAAGCCGAATATCACGTTACTCGGCGCAGAACAAAGTCGAAGATAGCGCGACACGAAACCACAAACTCGGAAATAATATATAAGATTAAAACATTCTCCATGAGTAGTCGCACCACTGATAAAAATTTTGTTTCAATCCGACAAGTGGTTGCGGAGAACAACACAAAAGTTCTGTGCGGACAAACAAACGGACCCAAATGCAATACCCTCTCAGAATCCTTCGGCGAGGGCAACAAGGCAGGAGACAAGAGGGGTGGGAGAGGAAAGCACAAAATAGTGGGAACAAAGAGAATAGGATATCTGTGGAAGGGAGAGGGATGGGGTGGGGGTAAACAAGACGGACACTACAGGGACTTTCAGGAAGGAAAACGGGGAATTTGAAGGAGGTGGATTTGGGGTGGATTAACGGGGGTAGTAAAGATCAAGATATTGGATGGGGGAAGATATGAGTTGGTGGTGAATAGCTGTTTTGAAGACTTGGAGGGAGGAGTGTGATTGAAGAGAGTGTGGGAGTTTGTTCCAGAGATGAGAAAAGAGGAATGGAAGAGTGAAGGTTAGCAGTGATTCTTGATTTTGGCAGCTTCAAGAAGGGGATTTTTGGCAGACCTTGAGCGCCCTGCAGAAATATGGGGGGGGGGGAATCTCAGGCCGGAGAGGAGATAGTAGAAGACAGAAAGAACAGAGACAGAGACAGAGACAGACAGAGACAGAGACTCAGCCTCATTGTGGGAGATACCAATGATCCTAACTGCCTTGGTTTCCACAGCGTGAAGCCGAGAAAGGTGAGAGGTGAGAGCACCAGCCCAGAGGGGAAAGCAGTGCTCCACCAGGCTGTGGACGAAAGCTTTGTTTGTGGTGAGGAGCTTAGGTGTGCCAAGTATGGACTTTGCACGATGGAGGATGCCCAGTCGGTGACTGGCTTTGGAGGCCAGCTTTGGGGGGTTGCCCCCCAAAAGAGGTATTTCCTTTATTCTCTGAAACTGCACACACAATTTTGATGAAACTTGACCACATCCGTCATCACCCGTGATGTACCACAGTTTGCTCATGGCATTAAAAATACCCATAGGTATTTACTTTCTTCTCCATTACATATTTTGTGTGTCATCCATGCCTACCAGTGGTTCCCTGGTTATCTTATCCAGCTGCTACCAGATGAGCGCCCTGGGCTATTGCCCCTACGTTTAAAGTATCATGCTATGTATCATTTTTGGCCACATTTTCCATTGGTGAAGAATCACTTTAAAAATTCTAGTATCTGGATCCAGATCTTCACCAAAATAACTTTTTGAGATATCCTGTTCAGACAGACAAACAGACACATGGGTGAAAACAAACTCTGTCCACCTTCAGTGGTGGAGGTAATGGGGTGTGCTGAAAGTGCAGAAAGGTATTGATCGAAGCTGGGTAAACAAACAAGAGGTATGTTTGATCCAGAGCTTCAACATGGATATGTGTGTATAAATGTCTACCCACAACGATCTTCCATAGTGGCTTGATATCCATTTCCAGAATCCATTATGACAAAATAATTCATTTAAACAAATTTTTCATTTTATTGAGTTCTAGTTAAAGTTTAAACGTTTATATGTCCAACTAGACTTGGTGGTGTAATGGTTTGAGCATCTGCTCCGAGTCTGGGAGGTCAGTAGATCATACCCTGGTCGAGTCATACCAAAGACATTAAAAATGGTACATGCTGCTTCCTTGCTTTGATGTTCAGCATTTAAAAGATTAAGACTATAGACAATTCCTATGGGGAGGAGGAAATTCCTCCTTAGAAAATGCCCCATGAGTGCAGTGAGAAAGGTGGTGTCATTGTTGTGCTGCCGCTGGTGCCAGAGTGCTCAGGGAAGTGACGACACTTCCCCCAAGCTCAGTGGCTGTATTTGTTTCATCTAACAGCCTCATCGTGTGTGTGTGTGTGTGTGTGTGTGTGTGTGTGTGTTCCACTAGCCTTAGATCTTGTTTAAAAAGAAATAAACAAAAAAAACAAGAGTTTCTTGAAACATTGAGCAAAGCACAGAGCCCAAGTTGCCAAAGCAAAAGGACATGGTGAATAAACAATGCTATACAGTCGAAGCTATAGTGCCAACTGAATACAAAAAAAGTTTTGAAATTTTGTATTCAAAATGGTGCAGGTGTCTACAGAGGGCCCTATTTGACCAACATAAGTTGTGAAATCCTGAAAATGCTACCAGAGTATTTTTTTCCTTGCTGAGAGTTTGCTTCAGTACACAACTTGTCCACCGGATGCATCCTCCCCTACCCCTCATTCCTCCCCACACCCATTATTTGTCCAAGTCTCCCTCTATTTTGTCCTTCAACCATGCTGTTGGCGTTTCCCCCCTCTCTTTGCTGTTCCTTTTGTTCTGTTGCCCCCTGATCTGTTCAGTATACCAGCTCTTCCACAAGCCTTGACCTTGTATATCCAAAAAAAAAAAAAAAAAAAAAAAAAGGTACATTGAAACTATTATTCTTCCTTACATGGAACAACACCAACCCCTTCCAAACCTTTGTAACTACTCAACAAACTCACCAGCAAGTGTACACCTTGCGAATTCCCTCGTGGTTGATGCGAATGTGCCTGCGCAGACTATGCGATGAGCTGAATGACCGGTCACACTGCCGGCAGGGATACTTCTTCACAGGCTGGAGAACATGAGAGTCAGCTCGAGAGATTGTTATGAAAAGGTAAATAAATAAAAAATTCACAAATAATTGAGGTCTACTTTGTATCAAAAAAACAGAAGAAAAAACAACAGTGCACTTTTTTGGTATTGCTGCCACAATTTTTCTGGCATACTCCAGAGACAGACTTGAGGCACCACCAGGTGGACACGTTTCTCTCTGAAAGGACCATCTGGAGAACACAAGTCACAACAACATCTGACCCAACCTCAAGATTGAACTTTGAAACTGGTCTACCTCCTAAAAAAAAAAAAACAATAATAAAAGAAAAAAAAACTGGTGGTGGCCAATTAACTGTCTCTGGAGTATGCTCCGCTTCCACTTCTTCCCTCACTTCTATTAGCACCACAGGCAACTCCACTCGTGAGAAGGTTGAATGCATCAATTCTGTGCTTTCTTCCAAATCTTCCGTCCCCAACCCCTTGCTCTCGGCACCTACCCTAACCAGTCACACACAACTGCAAGGGACTCTCTTTTTTTCACCTGAGAAGGCAGGTTTTCTGGTTTCAGGCTTTCAGAAGGCTTTCTGGTCTTTCACCCTCTGCTCTTTCTGTGCTCTGTTCCTCCCCATCTCCTTCCAGGCTTCTGCCAGCAACCTCATCTGGTGAAACTCTCAAAATCCAACATCACTGTTCACCTCCACCCATTTGTTCCTCTTTTAGCCCACCTGTGGAACAAACTTCCATAGTCCATTCAATCTCATTCTTTCCTCCAGGACTTCAAGACAGCTGTTCACCACCATCTCAGGACATCCCCCATTTAAAACCATGATCTTTTCTATCCCCTTTAACACTACCCCCACCCCAAGTCCCCCCTCTTTCCAAGTTTTTTTCCTTGGAGAGTTTGCGGCTGTATCCAGCTTGTTCACGCCGTGTCGTAAACCCACTTCCCCTTCGCCCTCATTCTTACTCATGTCTCCCTCTATTTTCCCTCATCCCTGGTGTTGGTGTGTTCCCCTTCCCCCATCCCTCTCTGTCGTTCATTTTGTTCTGTTATGTCCTGATCCGTTCTGTTCTAGCTACTCCACGAGTCTCGTCCTAGTACACGTAACATCCATAAAACCTTCCCACATGATCAAAAATTTTGCTCCTTGCACCATCGAGTCGGCAGCTTGTAAAATGTGTATGCTTGGCCAAAGGCTTTCACAAACTGGCTGGCCAGACCTAATGTTTGACTAAGTTGGAAGGAATTTGTAATTTAGCCAGGGTGGTGGAGATGACCCACTGACTCTTCATCAAAAGATGCTGTGGGATTTCTAACGTCCAGCAACGAATGGTAGCAGATGGTACTTTTTCTCAACATCCATCTGAAAGGACGGCAGCCAACAGACCTTTAAATTAGCTGTAAAAATGAAACATTGTCACGTTGACAGGTCTGACAAACGTCACCCATCACGCGAGGCGATTTTGCTACTCCTGAAGATCGCTGAGTTTACCAAATTCACACTGCATTAAATTAATTGTTCTTTACCATTTACAAAACCCAAAGATCACCTAATAAAAGCCAAACCTGGCGGTGCAACGAGTGGGAGGTAAAAGGTGGGAAGACATTCCTTACAATTAAAATGGGATTTATTTAAAAATAAGGGAATAAGAGTAGAGAAGATGCTACGAATAAATAAATGGGACAAATAGAGTAGTCAATAGACACAAGTAGGGATGAGGGAAACACAGTCTTTTGTACAATGAGGAATAAGGTCAAACCCCCTAATGATGCCAAATACCGGACTCTCGCACGAAGAATAAAGGGGCAAGTGAGGGCTTGAGCAAGGCACGAAGCTGGTGGTGGCTGCAGGACGCTAGCACACAAGGCTGGTGCAGTAGCATGGTGATAGCAGTGAGCTGAGGCGCCTGCCTATCTGGACCAAATCCTCCTTCACGTGAGGGTGAAGAAATACAGAGAGAAAAAAAAGAAGAGATGTTTTTCTCGAAGTCCAAGGGCCAACTGCCATGTGCAGCATGGCCATGGCCCTCATCAACTCTGGGACCACCTTCACCAGCGGCGGGTCCCCCAATTTGCCACTCGCTGTTCATGGGAGGTGCCCGGGGTGCATGAGGAGGGGGAAGGGTGAGGGGGGAACCCTGGGGAGGGGGAGAGTGGTCTTCAGCCGTTCTCCAGTGCTCCGCAGCTGATCTCGCCGCCATGGCTTGCGATGCGCCGGCCAAACAGTCCATGATTATGTCGCTTTATGAGCGCGATGCGCTTGCCTGTGTGCCTTTCTGCCCAAGTCCTCACCTGTCCTCGTTTGAAAACAGGAGGTTTTACACAACACAATCTTACTCTACACTGTCTTAAAGCTAACACTAGCTGCCTCCTCAGTGCACATTGTACAAGATGACTTCCTTCTAGACAAATGGCTAGTACAGGGGGAAATCTAACCTTATGTGATCACACGGACCAATTTAGTCTTAATACAACCTACCCGTGGACCCCCTTTAAAAATATATTTTTTGAAGTGATCATAGATTGTATAGACAAACAAACAAAATGCATACTCACTATTGTCAACTAGTCTACACTCCTTTTTACCAGTACACAAGATTTAATCAAAATTATTATGAAAAAAATAACAATTACAAGTACATTCTAAATACACTGTCCCCATGCCAAATAAGTAACAACTCCTCCAGCGCACGACATTGCTGGGGCGCCTTCGGCGCCAGGCGATGCTGCCATGCAGCACATGAAGATGGAAGTGGGAGGGTGCCGTACACTTCTGAGGTGAATGTGTACAAATGCTACTTTATGTGTACAAATGATACTCGCCATGCAGCACATGGAGACGGAATTGGGAGGGAGTGGTGTACAATAATTGATTGATTAATTGCAGAATTAAAATATATAATAGAAAATAATTAATTTCGTAATCAATTGGCTAATAGCATCCCAAAATCACCACTGTTTCATCCGAATCTGTAACTTTTTTGAAAATTAAGTAATTCATCGAAAAATGAATGATCGATTAATCTATAAATGAAAAACACCCTTTATAGCCAAATGACTTGTTCACCGTCAAGTCCAAATGTCAGCTTCCGAGCTCAAAAGGTGCCTGAGATATTGCCCAGATGAGAAATTATTTGTTTATTTATTTAATTAATTGATGAATAAATAAAAAATACCCGTTTTTGCCAAAGCACATCTTCACTTTTGTCCCCAAATTTCAGTTTGCTAGCTCAAAGGATGGCTGAGATATCGCCCGGACAAACAAGGAAACAAACGTCGTAAAAACAGAGTACTCCCTTCCTTCAGTGCCCGGAGATGACATGCATCGCCTGGATATGGAATTGGGAAGGAATAGATAAGACGACACACCGGTCCAACTTCTATTAACCAGAACGGGAGTCACTTCACCTGTATTTGATGCCAGATTTTCAGCAAAATGGCAGGGTATTGAAATTATCCGATCAAACATCTCTGAGTGAGTGCTTACTCCAAATAAAAAAAGAAACACCTAGTAAATGAAAAAATAATAAAAGGTTTCAGAATTTACGATTCACCATTCTTACAAGAAAAGCAGGATCCATATTGTCAAGAATTTTTTTTTAAACATAAGATTTCATCCAAAATTGAACACAAAACGGGAAAGCTCAAGAAACATGAACGCTACTGCCCGAATGAAAGAAAGAAGACGACGATAAAAATAGTCTTCATCTTTCTTTCATTCGGGCAGTGGCATTCATGTTTCTGAAGAAAGATGAAGTACAAAATTTAATATGAAGTTTCAAAAAAAAGACCAGTTTTCCCCTACTTTCATGAACATGTGCAGTGATGAGAAACCTCACCTTCCCATGAACACGCTTCATGTGGCTCACATAAACTTCCCTTTCCACAAAGCGATTCTGACACTCGGTGCACGTCCAGCCAGCATTTTTGAGACGTAGCCGACGACTCGGAGTTGGACGCCGTGTCTCGGTGCGTGTGTTGGCCCCAGCCATTCGTTCTGCCACCTCAACTTCATTTGTGGTGTCCTGGTGGGAAGAAGGACAAGATGAAACGTCAGTAAGACATTTCCTTTTTGTGGAAGCAAGTCTCTTCGAGCAGAGCACCAAAGAAAAATGAAACCGAAAAAAAGGAGTCAAATTACATTTTAGAGGAGGAGGAAACAATTAGGACCCTTCTCTTTGAAGCAATGGGAACAGAATGTACTTGGGAGATTTCCATTGTCATTGCATGTGCCCATAGTTGATCAGAAGGAGTTGGTTCCAATTCATCTTCAATAAACATCCTTGTTTATCAATGGCTTTCTCAATCAATGGCTCTCAAATGGTTGTGAGGATGCATGTCCATCCTCACAATGGCTGTCCAGAGTGGAGGGTTTGTTCAGCTTGAGGGAAAGACAAGTTGACTCTGCCCCTCCAGGTATAAAGTCCTACCTCAGTCTCTCAGCAGAGTGAAGCCATTTAAAACACTCCATGTCTAAAGTCTTCAATGAACATTCCTGCCCCAAATCCAGCCTTGATGTATACTGTCGGACCCCGACATTTGTGGGGGATATGTTCCTGAAAAATGCTGCAAATGAATGTCGGGGCATTTTTTTTATTTATTTAAATATATATTTTTAACATGGTCTAGGCTCGTGGTAGAGCGATGACAGAACAAAGGGCACAGCATAACAAAGGGAACATCAGGAGAAAGGGGAAAAACCAACAGCAGGGCGGAGGGAGAAAGTAGATGGAGACAGACAAACAAGGGATGCTGGTAACGATGTGGGGTAAGGGAGAACGCAAAGGGTGGACAATATGGATGCATAAGCAAATTTGTGTTTGACTAGTTTGTGATTTTGTCGATGTCTGTGGAGGGAAGAGGCTGCTGCCTGTCAGAAGGATGAGATATGTCACAAGAGAGTGGAATCATCTGCAAAGAGATAAAGAGTATTTTCCAGAGTCAGCGAGATCATTGATGAATATTATGAATAATATGGGGCTTACAACACTGCCTTGGGGGTACTCTAGCCTTGATAGGGCGAGGCAAAGAAAGTGTTCCATGAAGAGCCACACGTCATCTACGAGAGTGGAGGAAGTCAGTAATTCACAAGTGGAGTTGGCCTTGGATTCCAAAGGCAGACAGTTTGGAGAACAAGGCAGAATGCCAGACTGTATCAAAAACTCGAGATATGTCCGGAGAGATGGCCCTGATCTCGTGTGTGATATTAAGGGCCTACATCCATTTTTGGGGGAGGAGAAGCTGCATGTCTTAGGTAGAGTGACCAGGTCTGAATCCGAATTGATCTGCAATGAGGCTGTTGGAGAAAAGGAATTATCTTATGTCAACTGCGATGATGGATTCCGTGTCCTTGTTGATGATTGGAAGTAAGCTAATTGAGCTGTAGTTAAGAGGATCCGTTTTTACACCTTTTTTATGCCACCGCTGACTAAGTCGCCAGAGGCATTATGTTTTCGGGTTATCCGTCTGGCTGTCTGTGCTAAGTTTCTCTGGTGAAAATTAATTGTCAATCGGATAAGCAGTTGCAGAGAAAACATAAGTGCAACTACTTATGTAGAATGTTTTAATGATAATTATGATGTCATAGGTCACGTGGTGTGGCAGCCATGTTGGAAAAAAGTAAAAACCCTCGACCTCTGTATCTCCAAAACCGCTTCATAGGAAAAATTTAAGCTTGGCACATGTCAAGTACTAGTCATAGGAAATAAGTGTGATTTTGATGTTATCATAGATGGCTTCCTTATGACTTCGTAATTGCTTATGTCAAATGCTTTATTGCGATTAGTATGAAAAATGTTGAGGGTCATCTAGGACTCTTGTATTGGTGT
>CM068963.1:32440548-32455187 GCA_035128595.1 Eptatretus atami | reverse complement strand
GTGACCTTTTGACCTCTAGTGACCTGATTCTTGAACCAATGAACCAAATTTGCATATCCTATGAAAGAGGGTATGAAGACCGACATTTTGAGTGGAAGTTTGTGTTTCTAGGGTGTAAGACTGCAAAGTAACAGTCGTTTTCATTTCCACTACCCCCAATAATTGGAGCCCGACAATTTCCGTCAGACACCAAAGAGGCGCCATTTGCACTTATTGCGGGTTATGGAAATGGTAACAGTTTTTCTGTTAAGGGAGGGTCAATTCAAATTCCAGTGAGTAATTAGGGTACATTTTTTGCAGCACGAGGACCAAGCTGATGCATTATATGGTGTCCGTAAAACAACGGTTTGGTAAAGATATGTGCTTGTGTTACCGATTATTTGTTTATTCACTGTCAGGATGTTGTCTATTTGCGCAAAGTAAGTTTATATTATAAACATAATAAATAAATGGTTTATAAAGTGGAGGACAAATGGAAGTGGAGGTGCCATTCGAGCATTAAATAACTATAAAACTTATTAAAGACTCCCATCGTAATATGTCATCCGAAGAATAAAATTCGTTGTTGTTTATTTTGAACGTTTTGTAAGAAAGATTAAAAAAAGGATTTGTACATCAGTGCAAACAGAGGGGGTATGTTTAGGTTTGGGAAGGGGGGGTTGGTGAAAAAAACTACCGAGTTCCGACCATATCCTTTGCGGCAGTAATGGAGCGTTGGGAAAGTTGTTTAGAACAGTGAGAATTCACGGAGTGGAAATGGATGAGGTTAATAAGGAGCAGGAGAGTGGAGACCACCAGAGAGAAGGAGAGGTTAAGAGAGCCAGACAGCAAGGACCCAGACAAGAGAAGATGAGGGTGAGAGAGGAATCCATAAAGAAAGCACCGAAAGAGACCGAGTTGCGGTTTGGGTGAAACAGAAGAAGCCCAACTGACATGGCTCCAGGATTCTCATCCTTACTGAAGGATTGAGCAGGTGAGCTCTCTCTCTCTTCTCTTTCTCTTCCTCCTCTCCTCTCTCTCTCATCTCTCTTCTCTCTCTTCTTCCCCTCATCTCTCTCTCTCTCTCTTTCTTCTCTTCTCTCTCCCTCCCTCCCTTCTACTTTCGTCTCCTCCTCTCTCTTCTCCTCTCTTTCCCCGCCTTTCTCATCCCAATCGAGTCCTGCATCAATTCCACTTAGGCACTATCTCGGAGTCGATCCGGCGAGGCTTTTTCAGATTCCCGCGTTTTTACTTGAACACATTGAATTCGTCCCTTGCCTTGTTACCCCTCCAATGGAGGGTAGGACGTCATGTTTTCACTCCTTCCTGTCTGTGTTTGACGAGATACTCAACAGTTGTAAGGATCCGGATGACATTTTGTGGACCGTGGTGTGTACACACGACATGGTTTTTCGATTTGGTGAAGGTTCGAATCGGATCTGAGAGTAGAGTTTTTAATTTTTAAAATGATTCCTTTCACCTATAGAGAGATATAGTTAGGCTGTAGAACAGATATTTAAACATAGTATTTCATTTGGCCCGGCAATATTCCGTGGATCGAGACACTACGGATGCTGGATGGTGGCTATACACGATCCTTTGTTATTAGAGATAGCGAGAGCAACACTCGAGCATTATCACAATGGATTCCTAGGAATCACTCACAGAAAAACAATATGACCTCACTTCCTCGTAAAGTCTTGACAATCTTGCCCTACTTCCAGCGTGACATATCATGAAATGATCTCACAGCGCTCCTGAATCAATTCATTGAACTTTCTTTTTTCCTCTCTGCTGCTTTTTCTCTCAGATATATTGATGGCGCATGATGCAGGCTATTGCGTGATAAATTTCCACTCACTCTGACTCACTTTCCCTCTTAAATGTACAATGTGCTACTTCAGGTGATCAGAATGATTCTGGTGCTGACCTGACCCAATCATAAATTCTTACTTCTATTGCCTCTTTTCTGTCTTTTTCGATATTATTTGAAGGCGCCATATGCAGGCTGACGCGTCAGATAAATTTCCTCAATTGACATACTTTTCCATTTAAATTGTCTGAAATCTTGCCCTCTTCAGATGAATTCATTAATGTCATGATGATGAGCCTGAATCATCATCAAGTTCTACTTCTCTCTCCTTTCGAGATTTTACTGATGGAGAATTTCTCTATTTTTGTTTTACTCAATTATCTTCCAAGTAAAACTTAAAGTTAACTTCTTCTCTTGTTTTCCCTCGTAAATTATATTGGTGAGTTTGGGTTATTTTAGATTTTTTCCTGCTGACGAAACAAGATTTTATTCTGGTTCGGAGGTCAACGGCTCAAGTCGCTGAAGCTTGGTCGTCTGTTGAAGCGGGACCATCGCCGTGAAATACAAACACGGAAATGGGTCTGCGCTGAGGGTGCGGTGATCGTCAATTGTTCATAATCATTAGGCAGATCCCGGGGGGGAAACCGAACCATGTAAGGTGTGCAACACAATTGTCTCACCTGAGTATTAAGGTGGTATCTGTGAGGTAGTGCCGAGTGGAATTGTCACTCCTGGTCGGGATCAACAGAGTGATATTCATCTTTGAGGCCTTACGTGATGTACTTGTTGGGTGACTTCCATCTTCATTTAGATTATGTTGTTCCGCTTTAAATTGATTTAGCATGATTTAATGTAAATTAAACTAAAGAGTGGAAAATAATTAATTTCAGTCGTCTATTTAACCTATTATCTTTCTACAGGAGTGAACACAAGAATCAATTCGGAGCAACGGCTATAGTCCAAAGAATGGTTTCATTTTTGACAACTGAGGACGATGCATCAAGTATGGTTGGGGAGATAATCTGCACTGCAGAGGATCAACAGAAACAGCCATCGATACCAACCAGGGTGCCTCTCCACACGTGACTTGAAGACATGCAAGGTTTACATGAAGGGTTCCAAGGCTTACATTCATGTGAGATTTCCTTGTGGACGTCCATATCACTTATAAATCAGTCAAGAGAAAAGGCTAATTGGGGGTACCCTGACTTCACCAACGTATCTGAGAAAATAATAAACAAGGAATCAGGAACTTTGACGTCAGGAGGAGGTCATATTCGGACATCAGCTGCCTGCCCAAACCAGATTAAATATATCCAGTAGCCATGAGCATCCTCTTCTGTAATAATAAATGTTCAGTGTTAGTAGGTCATTCAGTAGTCAGCCAGTGAGTGTGGTGTTCAACTCTTATAAAAACATGACAAGCAGCTTGAGTTTGCTGATCAAGGGAAAGAGGAGGCCTGTTAGTAATGGAGAGGACAGTGGAGAGATGTGATGGGGGAAAGTAGGATAGGGAGGGGGATTAAGTGAAGAAGTGAGGAGAGAGGTAGATATAAGGAGGGATGAATTTGCACATGATTGGAAAAAAAGAAAATTAAATGATGAAAGTGACAGCGTTGCAAATGGGATTTTTTAATTGTAGATAGAGATTAGTTTAATACTTGTACGATGATGAGTGCAAGAAGAATTGACAGGTGGAGAAGGAATCGTTGTACAGATGGAATTTTTAGACACGGGTGAAAGAAGGTCAATTGAACACATAATTGAAGAAGAGAACGAGCGAAAGGGGAAGTTGAATTCATTGTGAGAGACTTGTTGTTGTGTTGTTGTCTGTGAGATTAGGGAAGAGGGGGGGAGTGAAGGAAAGTTTGAAGAAAGGTTTTGAAGGTGTGGTGAATCTTAGGAGAGTGGGTTGGCCAGGGCAGAAGAAGAAGAAGAAGAGTCGGTCCAGGAGTGCCGTGGTTCGTGGGTAAAGGTGAGAAGGGAAGGTTTTTTCTTTTTAGGTATTTTTTATATTTTAAGATATGGAAAGAGGTATAGTTGGGAGGGAATAGATGGGGGTGGGCAAGGTGGAGAAAATAGAAATGATGGTAGGGAGGAATACAAATAACGATGATATCGACGGGGAACCTGAGACAAGATGCTAAAACTACAATATCAAGTTTGAACAACGACTAGGAACAATGATAAAACGGACGGAACAAGAATAATCAAAAGCGATGAATCAACGACAGAAATTTCTTGAAAGTCAAAGAGGACCCTGAAGACAGCGACGTCAACCCAAGTTGTGACCTTGGTGGTCGTCCCAATTTACAGTGTCGTCACATTTCAGGTGTCGGTCCCATTTACAGGTGGAGTCAATTTACAGGTGGTGCACATTTCAGTGCGGGTCCCATTTAAGGTGTGTCACCATTAAGGGTCGGTCACATTTAGGTGTGTCAATTACGGTGGTCGGTAACATTAGGTGGTCGGTCACATTTAGCAGGTGGTGGTAATTCAGTGGTCGTACATTACAGGTGTGCAATTTACAGGTGTGGTACATTTACGGTGGTGTCAACATTTACATGTGGTCGGTCAATTATAGTGCCGGTCAATTACAGGTGGTGGTCACTATTTAAGGTGACTCGTCATTCTATTATGTCAGTTGGTTCATCTGCTGATCTTAGTTCCTCTTTTGTGATATATTTCCTTGACGACTTGTTTTTCTTTGAGTTCAGTGTTGCCTGTTAAATTAACTTTATCAGGGCATCGTCTCAGAATACTTCAGGTGTTCACTTCTTTTCTCACACTTTTCGTTTGGATATCATTGCCATATTAAGGTATTTTTCTTTTTGTCCAGTATCTTCATTTTTACGCTGATTATCTCTCTCTTGAGTCATCGATTTTGTGTCTATTGCTTGTTGTTTGCTTTGTCAGTTATTTCTTTATTTTTCCCTGGTGAAGTATTTTCCTCATTGATGCGTTAATTGCATTTTCGGTCATGAACACTTAGGCCTTGGCTGACATGCTTTGTTTGCTTAATGGTTATGAATCTTTCTCCTCCCGTAGTCCCCATGCTTCATGCATAGAATACACTTTACAGTGGAGGATGAATTCTTCTCTCTAAGCCAAGTCTGTTGAATTTATTTTTCCGGTTGTCTGGAACCGAGTAGTGTTAGTGTGGAACAAGCAACCATTTTTTGCTTGGTGTAATGACAGTGTCTTTGAGGCGGTATCCTTTTCTCACTGGAGGGTGAGTATTATCCTTTTCAGCACACATTTCGGCTGCCCGGGTGTGGCACGACAGACTTAGGCTCAGCCTAGAAGGATCTGTGTTTACTTTTGTCACTTTTGTGATGATTGTCTTGTTTTTTTTTTTAGGACCCAAAGTCAAGGTTCGTGTAAGACTGAATACACAGAAAGTATTGTTACGATTTGGAACCTTGTGCACTCAAACAGCAGAGTTCCGTAAGTTAGTTATTTCGATTAAGTACGTGTTTAAAGTTAGAATCATTTCTTCTGTTATATGGGAATTTCGTGTGTGCGCTATCGAGTTAATTTTTAGTCAGTTTTTTATTTTTTAACCAACAAAACTATACTAATCACTAAAACGCACCGTCCATTTTTCTGTCGCCATTGCCGGGTTTTTTTGGCTGAGGGATGGGCGGAGCTCCGTCGCGTCGGATCGAGCTCCGCCCCAAGAAGGGCATGGACCCGTTTCCTCCAGCAATGAGCGGAGGGGAGAAAACGCATGCCAGCAATAGGGAGGTGACCACGGTGTCGAACCCGTCAAGTAGGGGGAGTGGGAGGAGAAGAGCCTCCACTCAGAAGAGTGGAGTGGTTATTAGAAACAGTGTTCTGGACAGAGAGTGGAGATCGTGGCCGATTGCGAGCGTCTGTCGTCGTGGCTGGGTGTTGTCGACGAGGGTCTGGCAGACGGTCGTTGGTCGTGGTTGGAGCGGTCTGCGTCCTTTTGGGGGGCAAGTTGGGGACCGATAGCAGGTCGTCGGCGTGGATTTGGGTGTGGGTTCGATCCACCGTGGGTGTTCGGGTCGTGTGACCGACGAGGCGGGAACATGTCTGGCCCGGTTTTGACCAAGACCACGGGTCCATTTCTTTGGGGTGTTGTGTGGTTGTGTGTGTGTGTGTCCGTGGGCCCGTCTTTCAGTAGGAATGTTAAGGGGCTTTGCTCATTGTACATTGCCATGCCTTTATTGGATACTCTAGCTCTGTGTGATCCCTCACGATTATTATTGTAATAAACCCCCGTGTTAAATGTTCCAGTTCGTTTCTGTCTTTTTTGATGACCAAGCATGGTTCAGACTGGATTAGTGAGGCCTTTTGCCGGTATTGTTCCATCTTTGGTCGGCGCGGCTTTGTAACTTCCGCTATGGTAGCCGGATCAGGTAGTGATAGCGACTCGATTCGGACAAGTCGGCTGAGGGTGGTGGTTCTCCCAGATTGTTGGACAGCGATGAGTATTACGGTAAATTGGAATTAGACAGTGGGACCCACTCACAGCCGTCGGAAATTTGGCGACAGGTCTCTAAGTCATAGTGACTGATTTTTCGGAGTTGTCGCGAGAGTCAGCCTAAATTCCGGTGTTCGATGGGAGACGATCATGCTCACTAGGGTCGTTTTCGCGCCGAACCCGGCCACAACATATAAAAGGCAGGAAACAGGGGGTGGGAGAGTGTAGCATGACGATAAGAAACGTCCAGTACAATTTTAAAAATTATTGAACAAAAGATTATATGTACCGAACAGAGATCCTCGACAGACAAATTCACTCCAGATTCTCAACATACACCGAGAATCTTGTCTTTATATACTGTTTCAAGGAAGAACAGTTTTATAATTTTCTGACACTGAAGCAGTTCGCCGGTTTGAAGTTCCCAGGTGAACTTATCTTCAGTCTTCTTGACAGCTGCTGATGCATATGGTTGAAACAATATATTGTTTGGTTGTGGAATATGTAGCATACAATCCATAAAGAGTCTCAGGTGAGATATCTCGGTAAGTCACCATTGTAATTACCAAACGTGTATAGAGGAATATGTTGTGATTCATCCGGGCTGGACGCTTTGAGTTGCCATTTTTTTGGTTTCTAGATCTTTTATTTCAAAAAACAACATCTCACAACGACGCATCCACCAGCGCAACAACACAACCAGCACCTCACACCTAGCTACACATCTTCATCCTCGCGTTACATACGAGCTCGTGCGGATCACGATCTCCGCGGGCGGAATGGAGGAGGAGTGGCGGGGCAGCAACCAGTGCGTGAAGGGGGTTCCCGCAAGATCTCCGCCTAAAAGCACCAGCGCGAACATTCCCGTTGAATTACGTTCGCTCTCCACTGAAGTGAAGAGGGAGGGGGGGTGGCGTGTCTCCTCCCGATTGGCGGGTGCGCAGATGTGACTGCGTCGAACGGGCGGGGCGCGGGGCGGAGAGAGGGAAGGACACCCTACAAAGGCGTGGACAGAGAGGTTCCGGGGGATAGTTCAATAAACTGGGGGCAAGCTGACTGAGAGGATCGTTTAAAAGGAGAGTTCCAGAGAATTAGCTCGAAACCGGGAATCGTTTCGTACTGGTCTCGTGTGTGCTTCGCTGTTCGGGTTCTTCTCTCTCTTTTTTGGTTCGGTTGTGCACGGGGCTTCTCGAGCCTGTGTGCGTCTGGAGGAGGCGCCTGCCTATTCCCCACCATGTCCGCACCGAGATAGGCGGGCGAAACCCGATCGAGTTCCACCCCCCAAAAAACGCCGTCCGAGCTGTCGGGGACGGCGCGAGATACGCGTGGCTCGAGCTGTTCGGTGCACAGCTGGAGGGGACTGAGCTGCGGTTGCAAGAGTGGATGACGCGCATGCGAGGAAGTCGCTGACTCCTTTTTTTCTTTGGGGGTTTTGTGTAAATGTTGTGGTGGGCAGTCTTGGCTTAAGTAGATTGGTTTTAGTGTTGCAGTGTGTCGGTCTTAGTCAGTAGTATCTCTTTTCTGTTTTTTCTGGTGCTTGAATACTTGCCTTTTATTATTAGTTATGTGGCTGTTTAGGGTGCTTGCTTTGTGTTGGTGTGTTGATATAAAGTTGCTGCTGTTGAATGTTCCCGTTTCGCTCGGTTTTTCCTTTCATTGAATCTCATCTTGCAATCACGTAAGGGATTCGTAGTGGGTTTAAAATACCGGTAATTATCGGAACAGTCAGGTCGACGATAAAGTCGGTTATCTGTAGTTATCGGATCGGGCCACTAGAAGCGGTTCAATTCCGGATCGACTGCGGCGAGGTACGATCGCCGTGTACATTCCGCAGTATGGTACTTAAGGTAGGTCGAGTTTGGGCGAACACCTATCTAGGCGGGTGGCGATTGGCACGATTGGTGGTGAGGTGAATAGACCACCCTGATGATCCCGCGTTGTTCCGAGAGGGTACTGAGTGTCCGTCGTTGGCGAGTGCCGTGGATTTTGAGTTACGTGGCCGATGATACGCAGCGGGGCGCGAATTCGCAACGACTGGTTGTCAGCGAGCGGGAAGAAACTCTCGCCGCGATCTCCAAGCTAAATTCACGATATCGGATTACAGGGGTGAGTGGAGCGACCCCGTTCCTCCAAATACGAGGCATTAAATTAAAAATCGGCTTACGTGAAATAAGATGGCGTGAAGGCGTAGGTGGGTGGGGGGTAGAAATGTATAATGTGTAGTAATGTTATAGGAATCCATGGCCGGGATGGTACTGCTGTAATTTTAATGCCGTGAGGGAAGCTCAACCCAATATTTGAACGAACTTTGCCGGGCAATAGATGTCGCATAATGGCGGGCGCGATCGCAGTCAGCGCAGCACGGAGCGAGCGGTATTTATTGGGCGGGAATGGCGCGAACGGGGAGGCTTCCAACAGACGGTTTAAAAACCACGTGGTCATGGCGACGAGCTAGGCGGATTTGGTCGGGCTTCGAACCAATTGAAGGAAGAATGGAAAACAAAGGTTAGAAGAAGAAAAACTGGAAACCGATCTGGGTAAAACATTAAAGAAAGAAATATTTGGAGAAGTCAAGAAGGCAAGGAACTTAGAGGGAAAAGTGGGGGGAATAGATTCGAGGATCATAAGTGGAACAAGCAGAGGAGCGAACTGAAGAGAAAGACTAGAGGAATCAAACGAAACCAATTTGGAAGTAGCATACTGGAGGAAGAAGGTAAAAAGAGAAAGGAATATCAGTAAACAATTGAACGAAGAGGCAAGGTTGGGGTCTGATGGGATGAAGAGAGAAACGGGATGAGATGGACGAAATGAGGGAGAAGAGCATGGTTGGCGTATGATGGGATGAGAGAGAAACAGGATGAATGGACGAAATGGAGGAGAAGAGCCTGGTTGGGTTGAGTAAGGGAGCAGAGGGAGGATGAGATGTGGCAAGGAAGGGATGAACAGAGTGAGGGAAAATGGAAAGTTGATGAGATCTGGAGCACGAAGCAAAGAAAGGGGAATGACAAGACGACTGGAAACGTTAAGGAACAACTGTTCGATGAACAATTAGAAGCAAAGCAAGGTCGAGTGTGGGAGAGGAGAGAAGAATTAAGAAGAGAAAGCTTCTGAGTTACAGAAATACAAAAAGAGAGGAATTACAAACCGGAGTTGAGGATGGTGGAGAGAAGAACGACAGCAGAGAATGAAGTTTTAAGAAACCACAGTGTAAGATCGAAAGCTGGAAGGAAGGCAGATTAAATAGGAATCATAGAAAGAGTATGAAAGAAAAGGGAATGAGAAGGGAAAGAAATCAGTAAGTTGAAGATAATAACTGAGATTGCAGAATGAGACAGAGAGACGTGGAGATCAAAACACAAGAGAAGAAGATGAGACAGAAGAAGGAATCGCCAATGGAGGAACAGAGTTGCGAATGAGGAATCATTAGGAGAGTCTGAAGAACAAAGAGTGAGACAGGAGAAAGAATCAGTCAGTTGAAGAATGAAGAGAAATTGCAGAATGGATGAACAAGAAAGAACAGTGAATAGGAAAACTGAAGGAGTAGTGAATTGAAACTTAAACGCACGGAAAGCAATGAGGTTGGAATAACGAGGAGAAAGTGAAGGAGCAAGGAAATTGGAGCAGAAGGGAAAATCAGGAGATTGAAGGAACAAAGAGATTGAGAGGGAAGAGTAGAGAGGGAGAACAATGGGGTGGAAAATAAGACATTGAAAACAAAGCAGGTTTGGGTGCAGGATAATGAAGAGAGCAATGACTGAAACAGGAAAAAAGAAATCAACAATTTAAAGGAACCCTATGAGATTGGAGAATGAGGGCAGGGGGTGAAGAAATTAAAAAGAAAGACAGAACAATTGAAAAGGGAAGCAGGTTGAAGTAGCAGGAATAAGAGAACACAACGAAGCGGAAAAGAATAAGCCAGTGAAAGAAAAGATGAGATTGGAAATGAAGAGGGCAGAGGGAGAGACAAAACTATAACGAGTTCTTGAAATTGAAAACTAAAAAGGGGAGCAAGATTGGAGTCCCGGAGTTTGAAAACTCGGGAGGGGACCGAAGACTCAGGAAGTTCCGGAGGAGAACGACTCAAGGAAGCCGGAGTAGAGCAATACAATAATGTGGGACTGTGACATCACCTACAAGGGGAACGTTAGTGGTGGGGACTTATTGACTCCGTCGATCCTCGGATGAAACAAAGATTGGGGGCGGGCCTGATAAAGGCGAACAATAAAAATGGAGATTGAGGGAGTAAAGCAAAGAAGGAATGAAAGTATTGCCGAGACACGGGAGATAGAGAGTGAATGGACGGGGTTAGTGAGAACACACACATTGAGGTAGTGGAGGACCATGAGCCGGGAGTATGGGGGAGTGGCGGACTGTCTCGTGACACGGTGCAAGCAGCGGGTGGCCTCATTGTGGAACGATAGGGAGAGGCTGTTCTCCCTTGAGCTGAGTCACGAAGTGGGGTTGATTAGTGCCAGGTGGAGTGAGGGGGCGAGTGCTGTAGACGGGGTGCACGTGCAGCTTGGGGGGTATAGAGGCTCAGGGAACTTGTGGGGAACAAATACACGTGCTGTTTGAGTGTGGTCCCGGTGTGGTGGTGAGGGTGTGAGTGGCCCCGTGTGTGAGTGGTGTGGTATGATGTGTGCGGAGTGCGTGTTCAGCACGCGCAGTGTGGAAATGAGGCACGCTTGAGTGTCCACGCGCGTGTGGAGTGATGCGGCGAGTGTGAGAGGAACAGTTGTGGTGTCAGATGCTGGTGTAAGGGAGATGAAGGTCGGCAAGCGGGGCGCGCAGGCCGCGGTTCCCGGTGTCAGTGCTAATGTCGTGGTGTGTGAAGCGTCGTAATACGCAGGTGTGCGTGGGTTGAAATGGGCGAACGATGACGGCGACAATGAGAACGAGGCCGAGTAGGGGCGTAGCTGTTTAGGGACGCGCGGTTTACCCAGCAGCGAGCGGAGTCGTGGTGTGGGTGCACGAGCCGCACGTGCTGCTTGCGGGAGTGAAACTCGTCGGAAACCAGCGGTGGATGTGCCGATCCCGCGGACGGACAAAGGAGGCAGGAAGACGGATGGGACCGGTGGGTTTCTCGCACGTGGGTGGGTGTGTGGAGCTCCAACGGCCGAGAATGGTTCGGTGGGACCCTCGAGACGCGAGGCTTGTGTTTTTTTTATGCGTCCGGGTGGACGTCATGGTGCGTTGTATGGTTGGAGATCGGAGACGGTGATCTGTCGGATGGTGCGTCCAAGAGGGACGAGGGAGCGAACAGCTGCCATGGTACGGGCAGGTGCAAGGTGCGTCAGGCTGTGAATTGCCGCGCAGGTTGCGAGTTGCGCGCTGGTGCTGCGCAATTTTTTTTTTTTTTAAAAAAAAAAGGGAAAAGGCGCCTCGCTTTCGGTGACAGGATTCCCGGAAGGGGTGGCGACCGCCTGTGGGCAGATTGGCACTAGTAGCGGGGAGGGTTAGTGTTCGTTTGCCGACTTCATGGGCGGGGTAAGTCTCATGGAGTCGGGGAATGGATTTTATTGGAGGGATTTTAGATGAGATTTTAGGTTGGGAAATTGATTTTTTGGGATTTTTTGAGAACGTGACGACTTTGAGTGTGTGTGGGGACGTAGCTTAGCTCGTAGTGTTAAAAGGAACGTGCTACTAGTTTAAGGGAACGACGGGGAGACGAGTTATTAGGGGATGTAAGTGAGCAGGATTGCAGATTCAGCGATGTGCGAGTTGAAGAGTTGGTGAGGTGTGAAAGAACAGTTGAGTGAGTGGGCAGCGGTCTGAGTGTATGGAGCGATTGTGGAATGATGGTGGATGAGTGATTGGGGGGAGGAGTGTATTCCCGCCAGGGACGGTGTCAGTGGTGATTGATGTGAGTTAGTGGGTTTAGCAAATTGAAAAATGAGGGCGTTTTGCTGTTGGATGGGAGTTGTAGCTGATAGCTGTTTGGAGGGGTGCAGAGCCTGTTTGAGAGGGCTGGGAGCGTGGTGCGAATGGTGAGTATCGCTGAGTGGTACCGGGCACCGGGTAGTCGGCCCGGATAAGGCAAGGGCATGGGGGGCCGGGATAGCGTAGTGGGCAAGGGTGCGCCGCATGATGCGGGGGCCCGGGGGCGTTGCGCGTCGGGCGTGTGTGGGCAAGGGTGACCTCGGAAAGGGGCCCAGCGAGCCAGCTGCCACGTGAGCATTTCAGGGGAGTCGCAATGGAGGGCATCCCAGTGTTTAGGGAGCTGTAGGCTCGGGGCAGTGTAGTGCCCGGGGGTGCATCGTAGGAAATCGGCAGAGGTAGTGCTGCTAAGGGAAGCTCACGCGTTCCCAGCATGAGACGTGTGAGGGCGGGCGGAAATTGGGGGGCAAGGCAATTTGTGAGGACAACAACAAGGCGAAGGGAATCCTGGTTGCTCAGAACGATAGATTAAGCGAGAGGCGCTTGTGAAAAGCCCGGGGTAGTTTAAGAGTTAATGGTTAGGGGTAGATTAAGGAGTGTACCCCTCGACTCATCCTCTTCGCTGCTCGTTGTGGGCGCTGGACCATTTGGGTTTAAGGAATCGCTGAAGTTAGGGGGGGCCATCTGAGGCTTGAGTTCGGCTCTCAAACAGAGAACGCTAGCTCTCGTCCGTTCTTCCGCTCCGGGAAGGGAAGGTAGGGGTGGTGGTTAGGCTAGGTGACGAGAGGTGAACAAGGACGGGTAAAGGGTTAGGGACGATTATTAGTGAGGAGGTATAGAAATAAAAAAAAATAAAACAAAAAAAATTAATTGGGGCTAAATGGTTTTTACAAATTAGGGTGGGTATGGACAGAGACAGGCAAAGGCGATAGGTTGGAGGGAGACGGGTCGGCTAGGTCGAGGCACGCCTCTCTGAGTGGCCAGCACTCACGCACTCCCTCAACTCATACCTCCCACTGAAAGGCAAGGCTGGCCATTCATCGGCTGGCTGTGTTTACTTCAAGGCCTGTTTGGCCGCACTTCATTGGTGGCTGGCTTTGCCTGCAAGGCCTGTTGCCGGTCGGAGTCTGAACGGATGTTGTTGCTTAACAAGGCCGCGGCCCTGTGCCGGTCATTTCAAAACTCTATTCTCTGTTGGGCCGGTGTGTTTTGCGCACTGCTTTTGTTGGTCGTTTGCGCCTGCAGCGGCTTGTTTTCTTCTGCTGTGCTGCAGGCTTTGTTTGCCCCCGCCTGCGCTGCCTTGCCTTGGCCCATGCCATGCTGCCCTCCTCGCGTTGCCTCGTTCTGGGCTGGTTTAAAATTTGCCTGCCCCCCCCCCTTTGTTCTACCATTCGCAGGATCGTCGTTCAGTTTGCAAAAGGACTGTCTAATTGGCCAGCTACACACGGGCTGCAGTGGCGCGCCGTTGCGGCGTTTTCCACTTTGACTTTGCTTTCTCTTTTCAGAGTCATTGATCTGGGCCAGTGGTTTAGTGTAAATTTATAAGGTTAAGAATGTACTGTAAATATGAGTGCGGGCACCACACCGATGTTGTCCTTAGCGCGATCCATTTTTATTTAAGTCGTTGAATGATGGGTTGTTTTAGTTAACACAGCCCGTAGGTAATTTATTTTGTTGGGGACACGCAATACCATGAAGTGCACTCAGGGATCCGAAAGCTAAAAAAAAAACGTATAGGAGGAGAATACATACATGATGGACACGAGAATTTGACGACTCGGCGATAGTCTGTAAAAGCGGGAGGGGGTAGTGTTTACGGTTGTGGAAATTCGTTACAACATAAAGAGTCTAGTGAGATATCTCTGGTAAGTCTGTGCAGTTAGCCCAAACTCCGTGTATAGGAGGGAATGATGCTGTGATTCATCCGGCTGCGACCTTTGGGTAGCCCCTTTTTTTTTTTTTTTTTTTTTCTTGTTCTTCTATTATTTTCAACAAAACAGCATTCTCAACAAGCAACCATCCCTACCAGCGCCAACCACAAACTAACATAACATGCCTACCTCCCACTCACTTTTAGAATTATATTTATTAACACTTTTTACAATCTACCGAACGGCTAAAGGCTACCACCATTCTTTCACCCAGCCGCGGTTCTCCGAGCATTTCGTGCGGTCAGATATCTCCGGCCGGGGGGCGACGCGGACCGATGGCGGGAGCGGAGTTAGCGGCAGTCAATCCAGTGTTGTGAAGGGGGCTCTTTCTCCCCTTGCCTCTTCTCTTCCGTAAGGATTCCACCACGAATGCCCGGTCGAACATTTCCAGCGCTGAAATCTGTTCCTCTCCTCTTCCACCGAAGGAGGAGATAGGGAGGGGGGGGTGTGTCACTATCATCCCGATGGCGGGTGCGCACGATGTGAACGCGTCGAACGGGGCGGGGCGCGGGGCGGAGGAGGGGGAAGGTACCTCCACAAAAGGCGTGGAAGAGAGAGTTCGGGGGATCGTTAAAAAACTGGAGGGCAG
>CM068963.1:32416449-32439463 GCA_035128595.1 Eptatretus atami | reverse complement strand
TGTGTGTGCGCACGCTGCTGCTGCTTGCTTTAATTAATGGGAAATGGTAGGAACTTGACACCCTTCATCCATGGATATTTCTCGTATTTCCTATATTTTAGTGAGTCGGATTTGCATCTAGGAACTCAACAATTATGGTTAGCCATTTAGAAATTTCCACTCTTTCATTTAAATGCTGAAAATTATGTTTAAAAGACTATTTAAATGACACATTTCATCCGAGCGATGACAGGTTAAAAGTGCCCTGGGTAGCGGAAGTGAGTCACCGAAGACGCAAAGAGCGCATGTGCCAAAGGCCTCATTTGCATTCATACGTCATTGCACCAATGGTACGATCTGCCGGAAAGGGGGAGGTGGGGAGGGCGAGCAGGTGGCTCAGCAAATCTCTCCGTCAAGCCCGCCTGGCCTTAAGGGCAGGGCACGGGTGGTCGACATGGGGCTTGCTTCCAATCTGTGTCCGATGGTCCACTGCGTATAAGCAGTTGGGCAACCGATGCACTTGGGGCAGAGTATGCAAAGCGGTGTGCGTTGCTGACCAGCTTATCCATTGCCTTTTCAGGTCGACGGGCCGACTGGCGGGACTGCCTTTGGCATTCAAAGTCCTCCATCCGTGTAAAATTTGCAAGTAAATCCTAATCCCAAACCACCTCATGGTGATGGGGGACCAACCGGTTGCAAACATCGTACTGAATACAAGTATGATAAGGCAGTGCTTCTCAACCTTTTTCAACTCGAGGCCCACTCTGGCTCTGAGGAAATTTTCGAGGCCCATTCATCATAACAGAATCGGTATGAGAAATGGCAATAAAACTTAATGCCAAAAAAAATATGCATGCTTACGCCTTAATGAGACAGCTTTGAGCTTGGCTTCTTGGAAATAAGATGGTCAAGTCGTGGTTTGATGGGGGGCAAGGTCCATCAGTGGCAGGCAAAGTGGCATTCAGAGTGTCTGTTTTCTAATATTTCGTCTTTTTGATTTTGTCGCAGTTACAGTCGAGAAGCCCGATTCACAGAGATAGGTTGGGGTGAATGGTAAAAGAAATCTGATGGCACGCTTTGACAAAGAAGTGTATTCACTGCTGGCCAATATCCAGAATGAAGGAAAGATCTACTTTGCATGCTGAAGCTTCAAGACTCAGCTGTCTGCAGAAAGTTCCATCAGTTCATTTTCAACGTACAATGGACAAGGCCCATCTTCTGAGCAAGGATACACCGAAAAAGGGTTTTTCAAAATCCAAAGGTTCCTTGCCTTGGGTCCTTCTGGAAAGTAGTCTGCAAACTTTTGTGATAACTCGTCAAATGCTGGATTATAGCCGCAGAATATGTCTGTATGAGGAAGTGATTCCAAGTTTTCACGTCCCCCCAGAAAGTGGAAACATCCTCAAGTCGTCCATCACCTTTATTTTTCTGTTTCCAAAAACAAGCTTTTTCTTGAAGCCTTCAATTTTGTCACAAACCAAGAACACTGAACTGTTCTAATCTTGCATTGATAATGTTTGAGCTGATTTAAAACTGTCAACACATCTGACAGGTAAGCCAATTTGGCACAAAAGTTATCATTAACTGTATGATCAGCAAGTGGTGAGTGTTTCTCTCAAGGAACATGTGGGACTTCATGTCTCAGTTCAAAGAGGCGATTAAGGTCATATGTCCTCTTGAAAGCCCACCTCACCTCAGCTGTGGTACGAAGCTGCAAGTGATCAGATCAAGTCTTTCAGCACAGTGCAGCAAAACACCTTGAGTTGAGTGCACTCTTCTTGATGAGTTCCATGTTTTTTAACAGCTAATTAATGACTTCATTCAGTTTCTGGTGACAATCTGCTTTGTTGCAGATTTTCTCTATGTAAGAAGCAGTGGTTCTTCTTTGCATCTGCGCCCTCTGTTGGATCTGTTTTACAACACCACGATGGACTCCTGTCATTGATGCGCACTCATCTGTGCACACACCCTACGCAGTTCTTCCATCAATACTCTTGTCAGTGAAGTATTTTGTCAGGCAAGAGCATTACAATCATCTGGCAGGCTGTTTTTTGTGGGAAGGTCTTTGCACAGTAGATCCTCATGAACATCACTTGTCCCCGCAGTACCTCAGCGAAAACTAGCAATAAAGCATTATTGCTAATGTCAGTAGATTATCCAAGCCTGAATCGGAAAAATACAGACTGGCTTTATTTTTCCAACGCAGTTGGCATTCAATGTCCATCACTTCATTTCAACAATCTTCCATCATCAACGAGTATCATTAGAGAGTGATACGGACTGAAGTTTGGTTCAGCTGCCTCTCCAAGATTTCTCGACACATATCAATAGCATGGGTAAAATAAGTCCTCCGGGATTGTGAAAGCTTTCTTGCTACGAGCAACACGAGCAGGCAACCCATGTAAGCTGGCTTTCAAATGCTGATTTTGACTGAGTTGTAAATGTTGTAATCACTTTTCTGCTGTGCCTGAAGTCCAGCCGCTTTTCCTCTCAAAATATTCCTTTGGCTTACCGTGCAACTATTTGGGTGTCTTGTTGGTTTAAGCTGTCTCTGAAGCTTTGACGGTTTAAGAAGCCTCGTTTTGACAGGGATTCAGCACATTCACACACTGCTGTGCTTTTGGCTCAACATCATTGCTGCCATCATGAATCCATATTTATGTAATCGGGGTCATATTTCCTCCACAACCTTTCAAAATTTTTCCATAGCAGATTGTCCTTCCTCCATCACACTTTCGTTCAAAAATCGAAGTCCATTTTTCCGGTTCAAGAAATTATCCAGCGAAAGTTGAAAAAGTTTAAAAATTTCAAAGTTCTAAGTAAAAGTACAAGTACAACTAAGTACAAGGCACGTACATGGCATACACACACTATCACTATATAATGCGCACGTGCAACAATACAACACATACACGACGGATTGTACGTTCACATCAACAGTTACATGTAGATCGAACGCGCGTAAACGCACCACTGATAAACATGACGTACGTAAGCACAAAATGACAATCTATCTCTCTCGTGCGCGCGCTCGCTAGAACGGTTTTCGGAAAGACGGAAGTACACAACAGCACCTAAGCTTGAATTCGCAGCTGGTGTCGTGTAAGTCTTACACTGTTAAGATCAGAGACCCTTTTTTATATACTTTCTTCTTTTTTTTCTTTTTTGCCGACCTCGCGGCCCACCTGTGAGGGATCGCGGCCCCAGTGAGCCACGGCCCACTGGTTGAGAAGCAACGGTTTATAAGGGATAGTTCAGTACCTTGACAACATCTAAAGGCTAAGCACTTAGATATAAATGCCAAAACAGACCAATGCAAAACATAACACTTGAATATAGTAGCTATGTTCAAAAGCTTCGATTTTTAATGATAACAATATGATACTTCACAGCACTGCCAATTGAAACTGAAACAAACAACGCTCTCCCAAAAATAGCTATATTTATAATAAGAGTAAACTTTTTAATAATATGAGAATTCGTAATCAGCTTTTTTAATAATATGAGAATGGTAATCAGCTTTTAATAATATGAGAATTGGTAAATCAGCTTTTTAATGAGCAACAGGTGGCTTCTCTCACTGCTTGGCTATGTAACACTGGTGATTGATGATTACACAACAGACAGAGAGAGCTCTGAATTGGAATAAGTCCCAAATAGCCAAAATGGTTAAAAAAAAACATAAAAAATTATTCTCATAATCTCCTCTCTTCAAATCAACTCACCTTGACATGGTCTAGCATAAGAGGTTTCTGAGCAAGAGCAAGCGTACAGTCAGGGCATTTGAAGACGCAGACCTTTGCGTTTGCCACATGCGTGTCAAAAGTGACTGTATAGAAAAGCTTGCCTGTGTGAACACCGTGTCACACATCGAGCATTGTAATTATCCTGCCGAAGACCATTTGGTTTGGGCAAAGGAAGAAACATGGTAAGATGCAAAAACTTTATGAATGAATAAAAGGGCTGATAATGGAATGAGGGCATACAAGTACAGTACAAATATTAAGCAGTGGTGAGCCAGCTTAATGTGTCGCTCCGAAGGACTGGCATACTTCCCAAATATGATCCGCTCTGTTTCCACAAGTCAGAGCAACATTTAGTAAGGATCAAACTGAGAATGAGAAAACATATTGAAGCGACTCTGCAAGTTGAATCCTTGCGTGATTCTTCTCATTGACTTTGGGCTTCAAAATAAAAGTTTACCTCGAGCAGTTTTCACCTCATCAAAAGAGTTATTTCTGTTCAATGTCAGTTTCATCACACGCAAATAAAACTAATTGCTCGAATATATCAGCAATCAGCCTCCAGTAGAACATGTTCTACTCACTACTAAGCGAATTGACGCGAAATGCTGGAAGTCGTCGACATCATTTTGATGTTTCTGACAGGATCGCACAGGGAATTGTTGATTTGTCAGGTTGATTGAATAGAGTTGTTTCGCATTCTCAATGATCATGAAAGAAAAAGGCATTCATCTAAAAACGGGTATAAAAACTCAATGCATTTTTAAGAACCTGGAAAGCACTTGGATTTGTGCAAATGCTTTGGGGTTTTTTCAAGCTGGTGAACATCACGTGAATGTGATATTTGCTCCAAATGATCGGATCACTCGAATTTTTGCCTATGATATAAAGCTGGTAGTCAATGTGAAATGATGAAAGGTCAAGAACTAGTTTAAAATATAGTACACATGGAACTTGGCACATGAGGAAGCCATTCGGACATTTATGCCTGCGCTACACCAACCGCAGAAACCATCAACCCATTCACACACAAGCTACCCTACAAGTCCTGCCAATTTCGATACTCTTCTAATCTCCAATGGTATCTAGGTACCGATCCTAATTCCAATTTAACAAATCTAACCGCTCTTTACTGCCCTTCCAGGCGAGTCCATTCCATGCATTAACTAATCTCTGACTGAAAGACCTGCCGTATTAAGTCATAACTCTCATCTTCTTCACCCTCAGGTTATGGCCTCTGTCTGAACACTGTCCATTCTGTTTGAAACAAACATGTCAAAAGTTCCCAATCATTAAGCTGTGTGTGGTTTTCATGCATAAATTAGTTGAGGCTTCAAAAGGGCTTAAACTCAAATCTCTCCAAAACTGAGGATAAAAAATAGGAACCACTGGACCTGCACCTGATCTGGGCCCGATGGCCTAAATGTTGTTAACCGAAATTTGGTAGCATTCTGACTGGTGGATGCAGGAGAAAGAAGATTTGGAATTTGAATTTGCGCGACTGACATTTTGTATACACTTCCGGTCACGTGAAGGGCGTGGCCTCTGCAATTTAACACTAGGACCGGTCCTTAATGTTGTAACTCACTTTGGTAGGAATCTGACTAGTGGGTCTGGAGAAGACGATTTTTGAAGGAATTTAATGTGATTTTCAGCAAAAATTGAAATGTTGACAACTTCTGGTCAGGTGGATTGGCATGGCCTCTGCATTAAGCAGTAGGACCCTGTCCTAATGTTGTAACTAAAATTTGTAGCAATCTGACGTGGCAATCTGGAGAAAGATTTTTGAAGAAATGTTAACGAAGTTGGCCATTTTTGACGCTACTTAGTCATTGTGACTAGACGAGCTTTGCAATTATGTTAACCAGTAACGAGAGGAACGTTGCTGGCAATTTCAGCTGGTTTGGCCGGAGAAGTCGTAAAAGGAGACGGACGGTGCGCGATGAAAATATCATCTGAAGGAAATCAGAAAGCTAAAAAACCTGACCAATTGAGTTATTGGACTTTGCAGCCCCATCACATTAAATGGCAACAATTTGCCGAAATTGCTGCTTGAGGACTTAATGGAGAGGCAGCATGAGCTTTCCTTTCGAGTCTACAACGTGGCTGTAAAATTCCATACGCTTTCCAATCATCTTCACAGAAATTACTGGAAAATGGCATTTTGCAGGTGGCAGTCAAACTGTATTTAATAATCAGTGCTGCATTTCCTTTTCATTAAAAAAGGGATGAAAATTTAGACCTTTCATAATATCATAAATTCTTGGGTTAAATTAAGTCCGAGTTTAGCTTCTCTTGTGCACTCGGTGAAAGTAAGTTCCTCAAATGTACTGAATATACAATTTTGAGAATGGATGAAATCAGCAGGTTTATTATGAACACACAAAGCGATCCTGCACTTCCTTCAGGAGGTTCAACACTGCAACTTAAAACACTCACTTAACTCTCGACTTTAACCCCGGAGTGCTGCGTGAAGGCGTGTGAGCGCGTGCTTGGCCCAGACTTGAACGCCATCGGACAGAGTGGACACTTGAGAACACTTCAGCGTGTGTCCTGAATGTGTTCTTCAAGAGTTCCCAGTTCGGCGAAAAATAAGGTCCACAGTGCACGCACCTGCAAGAAGACCGCACCAATGTCAGGGAAAGCCGAGAAGACCAAATGAAGAGAATGTGAGAATTGGAATAACATCCATCTATTCCATACCATTGGGACCATACTCCTGTGCAGAGCGTTTGGTGCTGCGAAGCAGTTCTCCGTGGCGATTGGAGCACAATCTTGGACGGGTCGCCACTTCTGACACAGGATACCAGCAAGCCTAGCGCTCATTATGCCGACTCGGAAGGAACGACAGGCAGAGTCAACCCAACCTGTTATTATTCAACATCTGAGTGGGATTTTAACTCAGGACCCTCAGATCCAAGCGCCACCACTCTCGGCATCGCAAGCCAACACTAGGCCATTGAATAACATGCCCATTCACTTACAGCACTATTTCCATGAAAAGCTTGTGCCAAGACTGGGTAATTAACTGTGACATGCAGAGCTGCCAACTAATTTCACTAATCCACAGCATTTCTCCACCATTAAAATTAAAGATATTTTGTCTTTAAAAATGGCTTTTTTTTTGACAAGTGTGCGTGGTATATATATTGTTACGATTGTGGGGGTAACACTGGAGGAAATCTATATAGGGAATACAGAATTGTGTAAGAGTTGCTTTTGGTCCGTGGACATAGTGAGACATCTCGAATGCGCACTAAGTAAAGGAACCTGTAGCTAAGTGTTTACGTTGTACCAACGAGGGGTGGTGCGGTGTTAATTAGCCCCGCGGGAGTAGAATAAGTTTTCCCAGTATGTAATCGCGCTCTGCGATTTTTCACTTTTTTTTATATTTCAATATCGCAAATAAAGGTCGGGAACACATCCCTAAAACAAGCAAATGTGCAACGTGGGCAGAAGCCCCACTTCTGGGTTTTTATGCGAGCAGGCCACCCCCGGAGGCGGAGGAAGAGAGGCATGATCGAGGGGAAGGTCCCAGCATGGACATTTTTAGAGGCATCGACTCAGTATGGCTTGCGCATTGTGGAGACGGTGATCCAGAGCGGAGGGCATGAGGCGCATTGCTTGGATGGGAGAGGGAGGGTAGAGCACGACGCATGAGACTGCTTAAGCAGCCGGCCTTTTGACTATTGGGCACATCCTGGACAGGTCGCCACTCCAACACAGGATACTAGCAAGCTGGCCTCCATTTTGCCGACCTCGGAAAGATGAGCAAGCCGAGTTTCAACCCACCTGGAATTAATTCAACAGGTGGAAGTGGGATTTGAACTCAGGACCCTAGGATCCCAAGCCCACCACCCTAACGCATTAAGCAACACCAGGCCAAGAAGGGGAAATGATGGAGCAACAATACTGGAAGAAAACCCTGCTGCCCTCTGCAATAAGAAAGCTGAAATTGGGGAGGGAGTTCACCTTTCAAGTCATGACAACGACCAAAGCTACACTGTAGTGGCGAAGGAACAAAAAGATAAACGTCTTGATTAGCCATTCAGAGCCCTGACCTTAAATCCACTTAAAAATCTGTTGCATGATTGAAGATTTGGGCTGTCCATCAAACACTCCCAATGCAATTTGACATGAGCTTGAAAGTTTTGTACAGACGATGAACAAATATTGGCCCAATCAAGGTGTGCAAAGTTTGGTTGAAACTCACAGCTGTAATTGCTGTCAAAAGGTGCTTCCACCAAATATGTATCTGCAGGGGGGTGGACACTTATCCAACCGAAGATATTCTTAGTTTGTATTTTTAAAATAATTTTCCTGAAATTTTGTAGAATTTGTTTTTAATTGGAAGTTGTGGGTTATTGATGTGTAAATAAAGGTGAAAAAAAGTCTGATTTAACTTGAAATTTAATTCAGGCCTGTATGCAATAAAAGGTGAAAATTTTGAAAGGGGGTGTAACAACTTTCTCTAGGCAACTGTTGTATATACACAGCGGACCTCCGATCATTCACGGGGGATACTTCTGGGAAACCCGTGAATGTTGAAAACCCGGCGAATGTGGTGGCATTGCTTCAATGGGAAATGGGGGGATAGGTTCCAGGAATTTCCTGACCGCATGAAAAATCTGCGAATGTCGGGGAAAATCTGCGCGAAAAATGTTGTGGAAAGACGCAAAAAATCCGCGAGTGTCGGGGGAAATCCCCACGAGTGTTTTGTCATTGTTCACAATGTAGACAAAGGGGGATAACATTATCAGTTCTTGACCCTGCATTTTCGGGAAGGGTGAGTAGTCTGCGCATTTGTTTGTGGGGGATTTTTTATAGGTGATGCTGTATTCGGCAGCTGATAATAGATGTGAGCGATGTCATTGTGTAATTGGTCCGTTATGTAGCAGCTGCTAATGCAATATATAGATATGCTGAAAACGTTTTCCCATTCTTTAACTCACAGGACATGACATCTTGCCTATCTGGCAGGCAGATTATGCCTTCAGCGTTTTAAAAATGTAACAGTCAGATGGTGCTGTTTTGTAGCCAAGAATGGTGATTTACTAAAGATGCGCCTGAATGTTCTGTGTAATGTCCGTATGTGGTGACCTAGTAATTACTGGATCCATCAATAGATGCTGCCTAGTGTTTTATTCTGCAGTAACTCACGGGGGGATGGCCGTCATGGGGAATGACGTGTTACATTGTGAGACAATGCCCGCGAAACTATGTTTATTGCCATGAAGCTACAATAGTAACATATGTTTGAAGTGCACATGGCTGAGACGTCCGTGAAGCTACAATACATGTACAGGGTCAACGTTCTCGGCTCGTGAAGATATGATTTTTGGCTATGCAGCAGTATTGCACTATGCGTACATCCAGCTGCTTTGTCGTGGCACCGTGGAAGATATGTGTTTGAACTGTTATGGCTCGTGGCTCTGAAAAAAAAACACGAATTAACGCAGAGGCAATTTTCGCACAAATCATCAACTGTGAATATGCAGAACCTGCGAATGTTTGGAACCGTGAATGTCGGGGTCACGGGTGTATATAGACTCTCCCCTCCTCTCCAGCCGAATAATGCTGCATTAGCAACGCATGAAAAAGCTACCCAAGGTAAGCCCTCTACTGTTTCAAACCTTCCCAGAGTTTCCTCAATTACAATGTGCACCCCCCTCCCCCCCAGCCGGAGAATCCGGTTTTAAATCACTTATTGATGAAAACATCAGCGACAGCCAGACAGAAAAACAATGTACGCATCAAGGCTTCCAAGCATGTACATGTGCAAACGTCAAAAACAGTAACATATAAATGGAAAAAACAGAACCCCAATCACATCTTCACCCTGGTGGACTGGAGAGAAGAAGAATATAGGAAGCCCCCAATTTATTTTATATAATACTAGCTCACTTGGGGTAATTGATTAGGTGAGAGCTAAATTAGTTATTCCTCCATTCCACAGGTGAGAGATGAGAGTGGGTCTGGTTTTCCTCATCGATGTTGACCAGTTTTTTGACATTTGCACAGTGGTACATCGTTGGGAGCCTTGATGGTACATGCTTTTTCTGTCCTGCGCTGTGCGCTGAATGTTTTCATCAATAAGCGATAAACCCGGTTCGGCGGCTGAGGGGGTGTGGTAGCATTGGGATTCTCATGTATGTGCTATTTGTGACGTCTTTACGCTGTGGAGCAACTCTGGGAAGGGTTTCAAAAATGGTAAGGGGCTTACCTTGGGAAAGGTTTTTTCAAATGGTTGCTTTTATCACCTTCCTTTGGCTGAAGAGCAATGGGATGGAGTCGATGTTATTTTAATATAAATCCAGCACTGAGGGTAATTGATTAACGTGAGAGCTAATTGGTTAATCGCTCCATTCACGGAGTGAGAGATGTGATTGGAACCTGTTAATATATAATATAGTATATATATATATATATATATTTATAATATTATATATATATAATATGCATAATTAATTTTTAAACATAAACAATAATACAGTACCTCCAATGTAGACATTCTACACAGGTTGGATGTGAATTGGAGATGATGAAGCTGGCTACAAATATAATCTTGAGCAAGGCTTAAGGGAATGGAACCTGACATGCATCACGGCTGCACATTTATTTTTGAATTATAAGGACCCGAAATATCATACTCGATAATTACCTAGATTTGGGAAGTTTTACACCCCCAAACAGCTCATACGGCTGTGAGTTGCAGGTAAAAACTAAGAGGAATATCAATTTTGGGTTTGTAGTTTGGTAACTCATGTAGATGCAGACAGATGCTCCTCAACTGGCAGGGAGATTGGTGAAGACTAGGCGGGGCAGGGTGAATGACTTACCACAGCACCTGAAACGCAAACTTTGCGTGCAAAGTGCTAAAAGATTTCGCTTGATGTTGTGTCTGGAAGTGCGAAGAAGCGGGCAGACAGCACCACATTTCTGGACACGTGTTACGGAAGAACTTGTGTTGATGGGATGCGCGTATGTGCTGCGTAGCTGCACTGTGTTGGGTAATAAGCATCTGACAAAACCTGGCAGGTCTGGGTGGTAAGCAGAATGTGATTTAACAATGCAAGGGTACAAGAAGATCAGCAATGAAGCCTCGGACAATAGTTATGGCATCATTCAAAAGAAACAGAAAACTTTAGCTTCCCCATCCCTACAATACAGTCTGTGTACTCTTTGGCCCGTTTAACAGTTGTCACGCAGCTCATTATATGTGGAACCCGAAGTTAAAAATCTCGTTTACCAATTATATGCAGCGATCTATTTAGTGATGGTTCCTGGGTCCTATGACATGGCAAGTATTACTGTTAGCACAGACAACTTTTAGAAATCCACCAATTAATAAATCTAGAAGCACTGTGTGATTTGTGTATTCAATTAAACAAGTGGAAAGTATGTTTCTCTTGTGTGCTAACAAAAAGTAAATCAACTTGCATAGTGTTTTATAAATTTACAGTGCTGGTAAAGTTCTGTTTTTCGACTTCATTCAAGTTCGTATAATTTCTGTAACTTCCATAAGCACAGGAATACAATTGAACACTGCAGTATTGGTTGCAATGGCCAACCTCGTAACTCTGTGTCCCATCACGCGGTGTGTCCCTAATATATAATAATCATAAACAATGCTTGAGATTGTGTCTTTTTGTCCTATGGATCATAGGCAAAGCTGAAATGAAACTGAATAACATAAGGCCCCTATTCCTCAAAGCTGGATCACCAAAGCAAACAAATGACAAAATAAAAGTTTAATCCAGCATTTTTTTTGCAGTCAGGTGCGGTGTGTGAATAGGTGTCTTATAAATACCAATAAGCACTGAAATCATTTTTCTATCTGTTTATACTCATTCACCCATTGATACACTGCAGCATGTGTCCCGTACTTGTATCGTATAGTCATTCGATCACTACAAACTACTGCATCATTTTCCGATTACAGGGATTTTGAAACCATCACACAGTTTCTACAGACATGATGCGTGTGGAAACAGGTCACATTCTCCACTGCAACCTATCAAAACGTCTTTTTTGTCCTTCTGCATGCTATGTACAAATAAACAAGTCTATTGTGAGTATGAGATGGAATGCAAACAAACATTAGAAAATAAAATTTGATGCGATGCTTCAAAGCATATGCTCTGTCTGTGTTAGATGCCAAACCACTGTTATGTTAATTTTCAATTTAAAGATCAAATAAAAAAATTTAAGGGTTGTGTGTGTGGTGATGGAGAGAGAGAGCGAAAAAGCGACAGAAAACCAAAAAAAAAACCACAAAAACCATGAGGCCGCATCTCACTCGAGTTGGGATCTGCAAAATGATTTTCAAAGGACACGTGACCTTTTGACCTATTGACCTAAAAATTGAATCGGTTAATCTTTGTCTGCGCATCTATACTTGTGGCAAGTTTTGATTGAATTGCTTCTGTGCTGGCACAGTTTTGTGGTTACAAGGTTTTCAAATTAAAGGTCACATGACCGCAGGCTTTTTGACTTTTTGAACGCCACCGATATACCAGTTTCATCTTTGTCTACATTTCATACTTTTTTGCCGAAGTTTGGTTGAATCCCTGCAACAGCTTCAAAGTTATCACGATAACAATAATTCTGCTTGCACACATGCACAAAAAGAATGTTTGAATAACATCATTATTTGGGAATCAGTGTGATGAACTTTGACAAGGAACAAATGGTGTGGTAGAGATTCTATAAAAATATTCTGTCACAAAGAACGTGAAGAACACCATAACACATTCCATTTGGAGCTTCTCACATCATATACAGGAGGAAGAGAACAAGTTATAACTAGAAGGGCACTCGGTAGAGCGTATACCTCGCTACACAATGCCTGATCCACGAGAAACAATCGGGCCGCAATACATTTTTTGAAAATATCAATGCTGATATATATGTTTTTGGCCCCATCATTTTTAAAAAATAAATTAATTCTTGTATCCAGATCTTCAACCGAATTCAAAATAAATTCGTCCTTGCCAAGCACCGCACATGTCACCAAGTTTAGTCCGAATCCGTCCACAACTTTTTGAGAGCATTCCTGTTACATATAGTTTTTGGGCCGATCGCTCAGATGGTGAAGAATACTTGAAATAATCTAGTATCGCGGATTCCGGATCGTTCACCAAATCTAATCAGTTCGTCTTTGGGCACAGCACCCCCTGTCCACAAAATTTCATCCGAATACTTCCACAACTTTTTCAGATATGCCTGCAGCACAAAAACAAACAGACAAGAAAGGGGTGAAAACTAACTCCTTCACCTTTGGTGGCGGAGGTTAACTAGAAGCAGACTAATGAGTTTGGCATACACTTGTTAAGGCTTGCAGCAACATGTGCACACCTGTGAGCCCGCCATCATCTTGCAGCTGGAAGTGTTTGGCGAGTGCGGTGCCATCGACAACTGCTGTGAGCACTCGAGCAGCGTGAGCTGTATCGGGTCAGTTCTCATTGGATCGTCGGTGTAGAGGTAGTGCTGCAGCAAACTGGTCCGGGCTCCATCTGGTGAGTTTATTACACCACCTGGTATTGTGCAGCAGTGGTGGTGGTGGTGAAATTAATGGTCCAAAATATATGGGATGAGAATGAAAGCAGCACATGTTGAGAATAACCGCTAAACATTTTGCTACATAGTAAAAAAATAAAGGGAATATATTTAAAGAAACAGTCGTACCGGATCCTGGCACCATTGCACTGCTGTTTCCAGCACTGGCTGCAACTGCAGGATCGGAAGTGGTCGAAGGAAGTGGCTGATGGGGTATAATAGAAGTAGCCAGAGAAGGCAGGTACTACATGAAATGAGCTCTGGCATGGGGAACGCAAAGCTGCCCAATGGGTAATGGACGCATCACAAGATGTGAGCACTGCATAACAACACCGTCGTTCGCTTGTGCTGCCAAGAGCATGGGACAGCAGGCTACACTTGTTTATAAAACCAAGGGATCTTGCACGAGAAGCAGTGGTTACATTCACTTCAATGCGCAAACTCCGGCGAGGCATAGTGGTCGAGCTAGGGCTGCCTCAAGTGCAAATGAATCGCCCCGCAAAAATTCAGAGCATCGGTGACCAGTTGCGCGGCAATGTGATTCCGGTGCTCGCCGGTGGATTCAGGTTGGGCAGTAAGTGGAACTGGAAGTTAGCACTGTTTAGAAGTCTGTTGAACCGCCTCTAACGACTGTTGTTTTTGTGCACCACCCAACTGTCCTGAGGCTACAGACCTTCCAAGAACATGTTGGCGCGGGAGGCAATCACCCTCGTGTGACCATTGTTGCTGTTCCAACTTGAAGAGGTTGTGGGCAGTTTGTGAATCTTTTGCTGCACACTGCCTGAAGTGAGGGATGAGAAGCAGCAGCAAGAGGAAAGAATGCTGATTGAAATGTTGGGTTGGTGTTGATGATGATGTTTGAGGATGGCGGAGCTGCGCTAAGGTGACAAAGGGATTGGCGAGACAGATGAGCTGCGTTGGGGTGACGGCAACAATTCATAAGCTAGGCAGATGGTGTTGCTGTAGCGATTGTTATGTAGGCAGTGTTGCTGCCCTGAGGAACAAAGGCTGAGGCAGCAAACTGTACTGTCTTTGGCCAGGATCGTTTGTTGTCTCAGGTGAAGAAGCAGAGCTCACAAGGCCCTGTGGCTGACCCTCGAAGCTGCTGCTGTTTTCAACCACACTTGCTGCCTGTGAGGCAAAGCATTCCTGATGTGGCAAATAATAAAGAGTAATTAATTTTTAGCCGCGCGTTCACAAAGTGAAAAGTGGGGTTAAGCCAATCTGTGGCGTACATTGTTCGTAGAATGTATGTCTGGTATTTGTTATTCCCTTTTCTCTGCAACTGCTTTGTCGGAATCGATACAAAATTTCACCATAAGATTGAAACTTGAACTCCTGTCCGCATGACGAAAGTGTAAATTTTTTGAATGCCTTCGTTATGAGCGTCATAATTGCATACGGAGAAACGCTACACTCCAATCAGTACATTTTAGAGGTCCATCTAGGGAATAAATTGGCTCAACAGAAAAAAATTGATGACGTCTCGTGCATGGTGTTTGGCAGCTGTATTTAAACCAAACAAACAAAAAAAACTTTCTAAAATATTTTCCGAAACAGCTGAATCAGATAGGGCAACACTTTTACAGGGTATGACTGATGGCCTATCCATGAAGAGCAAATAAGCTCCTCACCTATGACATCATAGGTCATATGGTTTGGCAGCCATAATTGGATTTACTACCAATTTTTTTTAAAAATCTCCAGAACTTACTGGTAAAGATTGAGGGGAAACTTCACGCGTTCGCCATAGCCTTGGGGTATACAAGGGTGCTCACCAAATAATTAGAGGGTCACATGGTTTGGCAAGGCCATATTGGATTGAAGGAAAATATTTAATCTTTTTTCTTTCTTAAACTACTGCATCATCAATGTGATACTTCAAATTAATGATATAGTAGTGATGGGGAAATATTTTTTTAAATTTCAACTTGAATCAGACCCATGGTCTGGCAGCCAAATTATTTTTATTTTTTGAAATTGTTGTTCTTTTTTTTTTGAATAAGGCTCATTGGCTGCGGTTTGAATGGGTTTGAGGGTCGAGGTCAGGTCAGGTCAGTTAATGGGATCATGCGCAATGAGCAGCGGGCATGCGCTGCGTCGCACTTTCCGCCATGTACTTAACAGGGGCCTCCATCTGGCCCATCCCCCAAGCGATGCTTGACCCATCCATCTCCTGAGATGCTGATCAACATGCTGCAACCACAAGGCAACGTGGTCGGCCCATTTGCCTCCTCAGCTCACGAGGCTCCCTCACTGAGAGAATCTGGTGAGCAGGATCAGCGTCAGGGGAAACGAGCCACATGTCCCGCTATTCAGCCCGGCAGCTGACGCTCAGAATATGCAGGTAACAATCTGCATTGAGTCTCTCTCAGGCAACCGCTCGTTGACAGAAAGTCCGACCAGCGATAGCCAAGGATTAATCCGAAGAGACCTGGAACCAAGGAATGAAGTGTTCCGTCTCAGATCCGCTAGTCTAGTCCAAGTCTCCACATCCATAGAGCAAGACTGGAAGCACCGGGGGAGGGCCTGAAGACCTCGGACTCTCGTCCTCGCCGCACAGGTAACGAGCGGCTCACACCCCATGATGCGCAGTGATCCATGATCCCAGGCCGCGACCAGATGTCTGTTGACCTCTAGCTCAAGCCAGAAAGAGACATGATATCACTGCCAAGGTAAGTGAATTCTCCACGACGCTCAAACATCCTCACCACAAAACAGGATAGCAAGCATCAAGATCCTGGATCTAGTATTTGACCAGGAAACCCGTAATCCCAGGGGCTTCCGACTCCTCATTTCAGAGCCTCGAGGCCCGCAAAAGGAATATCTAGAGTCTCGCAAAGATGACTACATCATTCTGCAAAATCAAGGCAGAGATTCTTGACATTCCCAAGATGCATTCCGCAGCTTGATCTCTCCGACAAACGACCCCCAAGAATAACAGTCTAGACAAGTGGCTGAAAAGTGTGGGGGCGAGTACACAGCCCTGACGAAATCCAGTAACCAACTGGAAATAAGTCAGAGATGGTACACACATAATCCACAACACTCTCAGTACGCAGAGTCCCAGTTCAGACATCAGATCAATCAGTTTTGGTGCACCACGAAGACCAAGATCGCTCCAGAGGGCACCCGATTCATGAATCAAATGCTTTTGGAGATAAACATGGGCTGCAAGCAGGCCCCTTCCCGAAACTCTTGTCTGGCGTTCGGGTGAGGACCCGAAGAGCACAGATATGGTCAATCGTTGACGCTCCTTTGGTGTAAAGCCTGACTGCTTCTGGACGCTGGTGGTCAGCAGATGTGGTGAGATTAATCCAAGCAAGACCTTGCGCCGGCACTGAGAGCAGCGTCACCCTCGGTCGTTGTTGTAGTTTGCGAGCACGACTTCCCTTCCAGAGAGGGACAACAAGGCCCCTCTTCGAGTCAGTTTTGGGATGATGCCTGTGTTCCTGAGGCAGAGCACAGAACTGATGCAATGACACGAGTGCAGCATTTCAAACAGCTTGAGAAGTTGCAGCATGGACATGTCACAGATCCGCTGGAGCTTTACCCCATTTCAACGCGGTTCACCGCAGCCTGTGTTTCCACAAAACGAAGGTGACCAACAGTTGATTGGAGGGTCAGCAAATCGGGATTGGTAAACACCCCTGAATCCACTCGACAGCTGGTGGATCAGCCTGGTACAACGCGTCAAAGTAACGCGGCCCAGCGGGCGCATCACTTGCGATCTCCTGTGTCAGGCAGCTGCACCCCTCTGCTCTAAACTGCAGTACACCGGGGACGGGGCTTGGATGAACGTACAATGCGGTGAATTTCGCCGCTGTAAGCAGGAGAATACTTTGACCACAGGTGATGCTCTATACCCCCGCCTCACAGATTCATTGCACTATAGGCCTCCTTGTCCACCCTAGTGGCACGTACAGTTTTAAACCCTCAGCTTACCTGACAGCTCAGCTCTGCCATTCAGCTGGCCCTGCGAACTGTGGGCAATGGTATCCAGTTGTCCCTTAGAGACAAAATTCTTCTTCACCCTCGCGGTGAGTTCAGACATCTAGCGGCAACATCTCAAGGACGGTGGTCTTGAAGGTACTCCACACTCTTCAGGATCCCCAAAGCAACGCCAGACCCCCCAAATCTCCAATCAGCTGTTTCGCAACTCCCCAGCTACCTCGTCATCCTTGAGCTTGCCAACATCCAGCCTAGGCTGGGATGGTACCTATTCCTCTGGGATTTATGTGCACTTAAGAGTTGCTACTAAACAAGCGGTGGTCAGTATTGAGGAAGCTGAGCCTTCGCAGTGGGACGCCTGTATTCTGGATCATCCTCCCAGCAACAATCAACGAACACGATGGTTCATCTCCTTTTGCCAGCACACCAGCATTGAATACCAGTCCAGGATGAGGCTTGTGGGCGCTGAACATGAACCAGCCACCGCTAAGTCCATTACTTTCTTGCAAAGTCAAGGAACTTAGAGCTTTTCTATGTTCATAGTTCCTGACCCATGGGGACCAACACACATCTCCATAACCATCCTATCAGTTCCAGTCAAGGCGTTGAAATCCCACAAGACTAGAAGTGTATCTCGCCTGGGGCATTGATCAATCCACAGACTCGGGTGTGGCATAGAATGCGTCCCTCCGGGTGAGATCACTCACCTCAGTCAGAGCATATACAGAGACTAGGGAAATGACAATCCTCATCTCATATACGCTCGTTGACCGGTGTTACTCAATTATCATTGGAGTCAGTTTATTGGACACAGCTACAGCAACTCTTGCATTGCTAACCATTCAGAGCGACCAAACAATAAGTAGGTGTATCCACCGCCATGATCTCTTTGCCGCAATCCGGTCCTTGCGAAGCGGCTCAGAGGAGTGCTGCAATACGATGTCCAAACGCTTTGAGCTCAGATGATAACAGGATACAGGTGATCATCATCTCTTGGGATAGGACATTAGGCACCGCACGCCAAAGGGACCGCCTCAGGTTAACGCCAAGGAGACCACCGTCCTGTGACGACAACCTGCAGCTCACCGCGACACACTCTCTCGCAATCTGACCGGGAATGTTAGCCGCCGTGGTTTCCCTCCTATCATGCAAAGATTGGGGGGTCCCAGAAGGTTTGCCCCGCAATTCATCATCCGTGAGGCTGCCCTGCGAAGGGAGCTGCACAGAGGTACTCCACGGAGTGGGTTTTCAGATTTTTTATGCTTCTGGAATGTTTTGAGAATGAAGGGTTTTATGTGGCCGGAGTGCAAATCCTGCACCAACTTCTAATAAGAAGTAACCAAACTGCAGGAGGACGTCCGCAGACACAGGCGGGGCACTAGATATGGATGGCATTTTGATCACAAGGAGGCTCCTCCACCTTTGATCAAGTTTTTGTTCTTCATCCTGCCTGGGTGTCCAATCAAAACTCGCTCACCAAGAAAGCTTGGTGGGAGAGACAGTTTATGTCGCCGACAACCCACTCATGGAACAGGTTCAGTACAGGTTTTTACATGGTACCTGTAGCAAGTCGGCAGATCTCGTCGACCTGACCTGACAAGACAATGGATCCAAAAAATGTCATCAATAGGGTAGAGGAGTACCAGTTAAATCGCGAATCCTATCCAGGTCTCCTCCTGATGACTTAATCCCTGCTTTTTGCTGTTGGTTCATCTGATAACTCTCATTGCAGTAACCTATTTTATTTGTTTCTTCCATTTGATTTGAATAGATATTTTTTCAAAACCCCATTCTGAATTAAATTGAATAAAGAGGTACGTAATGGGTCAGGTGTCCGATCAAAAGCGGGTGTTGCATCAAGGCAGGACATCTTGGGTACCCGGTCATCACTGCTAGAGTTATAAAGTGCAGTTCTAGTGAATAGAGTATTACATTGAAAACGCGTTCAAGCAGAGGAAATTGAAATTTCACACGTTACAACAATGACCATTTGATATAGCGCAGATTGAACTTGGAATGACGCACTCCCATCGAGAACTTATATGGTGAATTAAAACAAAGCCTAATGCCCAGAGACAGTGTCACTTCCCTCACGTTAGATTAGAATCAACTGTAAATACGCCTCAGCTCTTTATTTGTGCTCGCTGGTGACAAAAAAAGTGAAGAAGAGGTACAATTTGGCGTTTTTAAGCGATCTCGTCAATTTATACTTTATCATCTATTTGGTGTCTTTTATGCAGGCGCTTGGTAGTTATGAAAACCGTACCATGAATTCGAATAAAAGCCACTTTCTAAAGGCTTATGAATGACATCGATAAAGCAGACTTTCCCAAAGGTATCATAAGATTTGTTACACATTTACCTAAGAAGTTAGATAGATGCAATTACAATTTCCTGCCAGAAGAGTTGCCTCGCACCTAGTCGCTTCTCACGACTGCACGGGGTAAGATATTCTATGAATACCATATAGTTTCACAGTAATCCGCAGACATCATTGGAAGGTTGTACATGTATTTACATGTAGGCCTAAGGCGTAGGAGGCACATAGCTGCACTTTTAGCTCTAAATTGCAAGGTTATGATAGCAAATGGAACAAGTCAACACTGTTTACAAGATATGAACCTGGGATCCCAGCTCTGATAGAAAGCTAAACAGGCCAACCCATATTTCTAATTAAATAAAAAAGATTCATTTGTTTTTGTAACAAAGTTAGGTAAAATAAATATGACAAAGTATATCAAATCGCTTCATAGGAAAGTAGTAGGTAGTGTTAAAACAACAACACAACGACTTCAGCAAGGTAAAATCAGGTCCCATTTTGGTTCAGAAGGGGTTGGAACGAAACAAACGGCTTATGTAAGCCAAGAAAGGCAGGTGTTTTTAAAACCTGGAGCATCCATGACTGGCTGCAGCCTGCACTGAAGCAGAAGCAACTGATGAATTGGGATTGGAACAACTGGTGAAAGCACAGTTGGCCTTCACCGTTGTGTTGTCTGCAAAAACTAATGTTGATATACTTGAGAAGGAGTTCATGTTTAGAACTACCGAAGGGCTCAATAGTTGTTGCGTGGAAGAGGTATCGATTCTGGAGTTGAACAGACCACATTTCTGTAAACTCCGTGCAATGATTTGTTGCTTTTGGCAAAGTTGAGTTTCCAACGGGCCTTGTGTAACCGGGGGCTTTCCTGCTCAGTGATGGGTAAAATGAGACCCTCAGGTATCTTGTGCAATGCAGTGACACCCTTGAATCCTGTCAAAATCGTGCAGAACTCGTGTAACTGTTTACGCTGATCTCGCTGAGGATGTCTTGATTGTGCGTATGCGCACCTTCGGTATGGCAGGTGGCGAACCAGCACCCAGATAAGGAATGATGGTGCGCGAGAAAACCTTTACTGCTCGTTTCACTACACACACTGTGTGGGCTTTCCTGTTCACTTTTTCCTGATGCACGCTTTCCCCATGCTACTGGCTGATTGAGTGTGGGCTTTTTCAAGCAGATTTGACTCCAGAATGACCCATTATGAGAACCTGGTTGTACATCTAACAAGCTCTGACTTTCTGCTCTGTGTGTACCGAAACATCCCGACAACGCAACTTTTTCAGCTTTCTTGGCATTGAGTGCAGCAATTGCCTCAATACAAGATGAAGCTTAGTGGGATGTTGTTTGACTGGCTTGCTATACATTTGGTGCAGTTTGAACCGGAAGTTTCATCATCCGTGCTCCATTTTCTCACCTCTGTATTGTTTTTCATCAACCAAGTCATCTAAACAGTCCAGAACTTGATCACCATCTCATCAACCTTTTTCGCTTAATCTCTTTTAAGGTCAAAAACCTCTGTGCTTGGGCTCTTCCTCTTCATGAGACAAGTCTGCATCCCCCTGCAGAGTGATTTGTTTCCTTCCACTGAGCATTAGGACTGGCAGACGCAATTGGTCCAGCAACAACATCTGCTGCTCATTTCCTGCCACTGTTTGTTGCGAATCCTCTGGCTCATATGCTCCAACCATCCCAAGACATATGAGCTTCTTCTATAGTCTTATTGCAGCTTCTGCAGATTTAGTTGGGAACACAGGCTTTTTTCGCTTCATCAATGTCATAATTATTCACGCAAGTTGATTCACCTCTCTCTTCTATCTTATCCCTTTCTCTTCCAGAATCTTTTGTTTGTGTGTTGCCTACATGAGCCTGTACAGTGGTCTCACTATTCCCTAACGACCTTTGGCGTCAATTTGTATGTAGTTGCCTTCTTGAGAGGAGCAATGTCCTTTACATTACGTCTGCTTCTTCTCCGTGTTCAGTTTTAGCGTGTCTCAACCAGCGCCACGGCTATCACCTTTCTCTGGATTGGTCTTTTCTGCAACATCTTGAGTTAACTATCTCTGCTGGTCTCGCAAATCACTACGTTTCTCTGAGGCCTTTGGTTTCGGCTAAGAGTGTCCGCACCTCATTTTCAGAAGCAAAGGCTCAACCTTTTCGTCTTTAATTGTGGCCCGGTTGTCAGGAGTGGCATGCAAGCCTGTAAGTGTCTGCTGTTGGCTGTAGTCCAGCAAACCTGTCCATTAAAAAGCTGCAGCTCAGTCGGAATGGACGCCGTTGGAGCAGGTAACAGTGATTCACTGGGTCACCTTAACTTCTCCTTGGCTCCAACCCATCTCCGTCTAATTACCTATTTCCTGACCTCTGACTCTTCTTTCTTCATTCTCCTCAGTGTCCTCTTCATTCATCAGTCATCATCTTCAATCTCACCTTCCTTCTGCACACTTGAGATTGGACTGAAGCTGACAGAATCCAGGTTTCTTTAAGTTCATCATCTTCGGCATGCAGCAAGTTGTCTTTCTGTGCCATGCCACCGACCTATTCCTGCTGTCCTTTGCGCATGCTCCCTAGAGTTTCCAAACTTTGATGCCATAGCCCACTCGCTGCCGGGTCTGACACAAATCCAAGGCCAAATGGAAACTGCAGCCCTACTGCAAAACCATTGTGTTGCATGCTCCTTGTTACAATCCTTCCCTTCCCACCGGGTGTCCCAATTCATAGCCATGTTCCAGAGAACGTGGGTGTCTTTTACAATAACACTCAATGCCCCACCATCCTTGGCAGCCAGCCACCTTGCCCAGTGCATCCCTACTAATCCCTCACAGAACCAGGGACGCAGCCCGGAAGAACTGTGCATCTTCAGCACCACTTCCTAGATTGATTGCTTCTTGGCATCGATGTCTGGAATGTCAAAGGCAGCCTAAGAGATCATCAAAGTCAAGGCGTCCTTCATGCCCCCATGGTGAAAGAATCGCGAGAAAACCTGCAAGTCAAAAAAAACCCCAACACATTCAGTAATACACCCCAACAAGGGATATAATGAAACAATAAAGGCACCAATTTGGAAAAACAATGACGATTATATGGCCTGCAAAATGGGTGGGGATAAGATGATTAAATAAAAGACATTGGAACAATACATAATTACCCCCTTGAAATCGTAAGCAATGATATGATGGGAATTTATATTTTTTAAAAAATATTTCAAACCCTGGTTTGGACCTTGTCTGGCAGGCAGAATTAGTTAATATTTTTGAACCTTGGGTTCAGGATTTCAATATCAAACTTGGTAGCAAGTATGTATAATGATGTAATAATGGTGCAGAGGCATATCTTGGTGGACATCGAGAAAGTAGTGCTCTTTCGATTTGCTAACGGCTTTCATAATCTGCAATTTCTGGGCTTGCGGACCATAGGTACATTGAATTCTCAAATTTTGAAAAAGCATTTATGTATGAAGAAGAAT
>CM068963.1:32390671-32416424 GCA_035128595.1 Eptatretus atami | reverse complement strand
TCAAGTCGTGGTTTGATGGGGGACAGGCTCACACAGTGGCAGGCAAAGTGGCATTCAGAGTGTCTGTTTTCTAATATTTCGTGCTTTTGATTTTGTCACAGTTACAGTCGAGAAGCCCGATTCACAGAGATAGGTTGCTGTGTGAAATGGTAAAAAGAATCTGATGGCACGCTTTGACAAAGAAGTGTATTCACTGCTGGCCAATATCCAGAATGAAGGAAGATCTACTTTTGCATGCTGAAGCTTCAGACTACTGTCTGCAGAAAGTTCCATCAGTTCATTTTCAAGTACAATGGACAAGGCCACATCTTCTGAAGCAGGATACACCGAGAAGGTTCAAAATCCAAAGGTTTCCTTGCCTTGGGTCCTCTGGAAAGTAGTCTGCAAACTTTTGTGATAACTCGGTCAAATGCTGGATTATGAGCCCAGATATGTCTGTATGAGGGAGTGGATTCCAAAGTTTCACTCAGAAGTGGAAACATCTCAAGTCTCATCCTTTATTTTTCTGTTCCAAAGAACAAGCTTTTTCTGAAGCCTTCAATTTTGTCAGCAACCAAGACACTGAAATGTTCTACCTGCATTGATATGTTGAGCTGATTTAACTGGTCAAACACATCTGACAGTAAGCCAATTGGCACAAAATGTATCATTACTGTAATGATCAGCAAGTGGTGAGTGTTCTCTTCAAGGACACTGTGGACTTCATGTCTCAGTTCAAAGAGGCGATTAAGCATATGTCCTCTTGAAAGCACCTCACCTCACTGTGGTACAAGCTGCAAGTGATCAGAATCAAGTCTTCACACAGTGCAGCAAAACACCTTGAGTTGAGTGCACTCTTCTTGATGAGTTCACAGTTTTAACAGCTACATTAATGACTTCATCAGTTCTGGTGACATCTGCTTTGTTGCCAGATTTTCTCTATGTAAGAAGCAGTGGGTCTTCTTGGCATCTGGCGCCCTCTGTTGGATCTGTTTACAACACACGATGGATCCTGTCATTGATGCAGCACCATCTGTGCACACCTACGAGTCTTCCAATCAATACTCTTGTCAGTGAAGTATTTGTCAAGGCAGAGCATTACATCATCTGCAGCTGTTTTTGTGGAAGGTCTTTGCAAACAGTAGATCCTCATGAACATCATGTCCCGCAGTACCTCACGAAAACTAGCAATAAAGCATTATTGCTAATGTCAGTAGATTCATCCAACTAATGGAAAATACAGACTGGCCTTTATTTTTTCCACCAGTTGGCATTCAATGTCATCATCATTTCAACAATTCTTCTCATCACAGTATCATTAGAGAGTGATACGGACTGAAGTTTGGTTGCAGCTGCCTTCCCAGAATTTCTCGACACATATTAATAGCACTGGGTAAAATAAGCTCCTCCGCGATTGTGAAAGCTTTCTTGCTACGAGCAACACGAGCAGCAACCATGTAGCTGGCTTTCAATGCTGATTTTGACTGAGTTGTAAATGTTGTAATCACTTTCTGCTGTGCCTGAAGTCCAGCCCTTTTCTCTCAAAATATTCCTTTGGCTTACCTGCACTATTCGGGTGTCTTGTGTTTAAGTGTCTCTGAAGCTTTGACGGTTTAAGCGCCTCGTTTGACAGGATTTCAGCACATTCAACACACTTGCTTTGGCTCAACATCATTGCCTGCCATCATGAACCATATTTAATGTAATCGGGTCATTTCCTCACCACAACCTTTCAAAATTTTTCCATAGCAGATTTGTCTTCTCCATCACACTTTCGTTTCAAAAATCGATCCATTTTCGGTTCAAGAAATTATCCGCGAAAGTTGAAAAGTTTACAAAAATTTCAAGTTCTAAGTAAAAGTACAAGGTACAACTAAGTAAGGCACGTACATGCATACACACACATCACATATATGCGCACGTGCACAATACACCACATACACACGGATATAGTACGTTCACATCAAGTTACATGTAGATCGAACGCGCGTAAACCACCACTGCATAAACATGACGTACGTAAGCACAAAATGACAATCTATCTCTCTCGTGCGCGCGCTCGCTAGACGGTTTCGGAAAGACGGAAGTACAAACAGACCTAGCTGAATTCCAGCTGTGTCGTGTAAGTCTTACACTGTAAGATCAGACCCTTTTTTATATACTTCTTCTTTTCTTTTATTTTTTGCCGACCTCGCGGCCCACCTGTGAGGGATCCGCGGCCCACCAGTGAGCCACGGCCCACTGGTTGAGAAGCACGGTTATAAGGGATAGTTCAGACTTGACAACATGCTAAGGCAAGCACTTAGATATAAATGCCAAACAGACCAATGCAAAACATAACACTGAATATAGTACTATGTTCAAAAGCTTCGATTTTTAATGATACAATATGGATAATTCACAGCACTGCCAATTGAAACTGAAACAACAAACCTCCCCCAAAAATAGCTAATATTTATAATAATAGAGTAACTTTTTAATAATATGAGAATTCGTAATCAGCTTTTTAATAATATGAGAATTGGTAATCAGCTTTTTAATAATATGAGAATTGGTAATCAGCTTTTTAATGAGAAACAGGTGGCTTCTCTCACTGCTTGGCTATGTAACACTGAGTGATTGATGATTACAACAGACAGAGAGAGCTCTGACTTGGAAAATAAAAGTCCAAATAGCCAAAATGGTTAAAAAAAAACATAAAAAATTATTCTCATAATCTTCCTCTCTTCCAAAATCAACTCACCTTGACATGGTCTAGCATAAGAGGTTTCTGAGCAAAGAGCAGCGTACAGTCAGGGCATTTGAAGACGCAGACCTTGCGCTTTGCCACATGCGTGTCAAAGTGACTGTATAGAAGAGCTTGCTGTGTGAACACCGTGTCACACATCGAGCACTTGTAAATTATCCTGCCGAAGACCAATTTGGTTTGGGCAAAGGAGAAAAACATGGTAAATGCAAAAAACTTTAAAATGAATGAATAAAAGGGCTGATAATGAAATGAGGGCATACAAGTACAGTACAAATATTAAAGCAGTGGTGAGCCAGCTTAATGTGTCCTCCGAAGGACTGCATACTTCCCAATATGATCCCCTCTGTTGTCACAAGTCAGAGCAACATTTAGTAAGGATCAAACTGAGAATGAGAAAACATATTGAAGCGACTCATCAAGTTGAATCCTGCGTGATTCTTCTCAATATGACTTGGGCTTCAAATAAAAGTTTACTCGACAGTTTCACCTCAATCAAGTATCTGTCATGTCAGTTTCACACGCAAATAAAACTAATTGCTCGAATATATCAGCAATCACCTCCAAGTAGAACATGTTCTACTCACTAACTAAGCGAATTGACGCGAAATGCTGGAAGTCGTCGACATCATTTTGAATGTTTCTGACAGGATCCACAGGGAATTTCTGGATTTGTCAGGTTGATTGAATAGAGTTGTTCGCTTCTCAATGATCATGAAAGAAAAAGGCAAATTCAATCTAAAACGGGTATTAAAAAAACTCAATGCATTTTAATAACCTGGAAAACACTTGGGATTTGTGCCAATGCTTTGGGGTTTTTTCACTGGTGAACATCACGTGAATGTGATATTTGCTCCCAAATGATCGATCACTCGGAATTTGCCTATGCTATAAAGCTGGTAGTCAATGTGAAATGATGAAAGGTCCAAGAACTAGTTTAAAATATAGATACACAAGGAACTTTGGCACATGAGGAAGCCATTCGGACATTTATGCCTGCGCTACACCAACCCCAGAAACCATCACCCATTCACACACAAGCTACCTACAAGTCCTGCCAATATTCCATACTCTTCTATCTCCAATGTATCTAGGTACCGATCCTAATTCCAATTTAAACAAATCTACCCTCTTTACTGCCCTTTCCAGGGAGTCCATTCCATGCATTAACTAATCTCTGACTGAAAGACCACTGCCGTATTAGTCATAACTCTCATCTTCTTCACCCTCAGGTTATGGCCTCTTGTCTGAACACTGTCCATTCTGTTGAAACAACCATGTCAAAGTTTCCCAATCAATTAAGCTGTGTGTGGTTTTCATGCATAAATTAGTTGAGGCTTCAAAAGGGCATTAAACTCAAATCTCCAAAACTGAGGATAAAAAATAGGACCACTGGACCTGCACCTGATCTGGGCCCTGGCCTAATGTTGTTACCGAAATTTGGTAGCATTCTGACTGGTGGATCAGGAGAAGAAGATTTTGGAATGAATTTGCGCGACTGACATTTTGATACACTTCCGGTCACGTGAAGGGCGTGGCCTCTGCAATTTAACACTAGGACCGTGTCCTAATGTTGTAACTCAACTTTGGTAGGATTCTGACTAGTGGGTCTGGAGAAGACGATTTTTGAAGGAATTTATGTGATTTTCACAAAAATTGAATGTTGACACTTCTGGTCATGTGATTGGCATGGCCTCTGCAATTTAACAGTAGGACCCTGTCCTAATGTTGTAACCTAAATTTGGTAGCAATCTGACGAGTGCATCTGGAGAAGATTTTTGAAGAAATTTACGAAGTTGGCCATTTTGACCTACTTAGTCATGTGACTAGAACGAGCTTTGCAATTACTGTTACCAGTAACGAGAGGAACGTTGCTGCCAAATTTCAGCTGGTTTGGCCGGAGAAGTCGTAAAAGGAGACGGACGGTGCGCGATGACAATACCTCATCTGAATGGAAATTCTAGATAAGCTAAAAACCTGACCAATTGAGTTATTGACTTTGCACCCATCACATTAAAATGGCACAATTTGCAGAAATTGCTGCTTGAGGAACTTAATGGAGAGGCAGCCATGGCTTTCCTTTACGAGTCTACAACTGGCTGTAAAATTCCATACGCTTTCATCATCTTCACAGAAATTACTGGAAAAATGGGCATTTTGCAGGTGGCAGTCAAACTGTATTTAATAATCAGTGCTGCATTTCCTTTTCATTAAAAAAGGGATGAAAATTAAGACCTTTCATAATAATCATAATTCTTGGTTAAATTGAAGTCCGAGTTTAGCTTCTCTTGTGCACTCGGTGAAAGTAAGATTCTCAAATGTACTGAATACAATTTTGAGAATGTGAAAATCAGCAGGTTATTATGAACACACAAGCGATCCTGCACTTCTTCAGGAGGTTCAACAACCTTGCAACTTCAAAACACTCACTTAGACTCTCCGACTTTAACCCCGGAGTGCTGCGTGAAGGCGTGTGAGCGCGTGCTTGGCCCAGACTTGAACGCCATCGGACAGAGTGGACACTTGTAGAACACTTCACAGTGTGTTCCCTGAATGTGTGTCTTCAGAGTTCCCAGTTCGGCGAAAATAAGTCCACAGTGCACGCACCTGCAAGAAGACGCACCATGTCAGGGAAAGCCGAGAAGACCAAATGAAGAGATGTCGAGATTGAATAACATCCATCTATTCCATCCATTGGGACCATACTCTGTGCAGAGCGTTGGTGCTGCCGAAGCAGTCTCCGTGGCGATTGGACACAATCTTGGACGGGTCGCCACTCTGACACAGGATACCAGCAAGCTAGCGCTCATTATGCCGACCTCGGAAGGACGACAGGCAGAGTCAACCCAACCTGGTATTAATTCAACATCTGAGTGGGATTTGAACTCAGGACCCTCAGATCCCAAGCCCACCACTCTCGCCACGAAGCCAACACTAGGCATTGAATAACATCCCATTCACTTACAGCACTATTTCCATGAGAAAGCTGTGCCAAGACTGGGTAATTACTGTGACATGCAGAGCTGCAACTAAATTTCACTAATCCACAGCATTTCTCACCATTAAAATTAAAGATATTTTGTCTTTAAAAATGGCTTTTTTTTGACAAGTGTGCGTGTATATATATTGTTACGATTGTGGGGGTACATGGAGGAATCTAATAGGGAATACAGAATTGTGTAGAGTTGCTTGGTCCGTGGACATGTAGGAGACATCTCGATGCGACTAAGTAGGAAACCTGTGAGCTTAAGTGTTACGTGTCACCACACGAGGGGTGGTGCGGTGTTAATTAGCCCCGGGAGTAAGAATAAGTTTCCCAGTATGTAATCGCGCCTCTGCGATTTTTCACTTTTTTTATATTTCAATATCGGCAATAAAGGTCGGGAACACATCCCTAAAACAAGCAAATGTGCCAAGTGGGCAGAAGCCCCACCTTCCTGGGTTTTATGCGAGCAGGCCACGCCCCGGAGGCGGAGGAAGAGAGGCATGATCGAGGGGAAGGTCAGGCTGGACATTTTTTAGAGGCATCGGACTCAGTAGGCTTGCGCATTTGTGGAGAGCGGTGATCAGAGCGGAGGCATGAGGCGCATTGCTTGGATAGGACGAGAGGAGGGTAGAGCACACGCATGAGACTGCTTAAGCAGCCGCCTTGACTATTGGGCACAATCCTGGACAGGTCGCCACTCCAACACAGGATACTAGCAAGCTGGCACTCATTTTGCCGACCTCGGAAAGATGACAAGCCGAGTCAACCCCACCTGGAATTAATTCAACAGGTGAGTGGGATTTGAACTCAGGACCCTAGGATCCCAAGTCCACCACCCTAACCATTAAGCCAACACCAGGCATAGAAGGGGAAATGGATGGAGCAAAATACTGGAAGAAAACCTGCTGCCCTCTGCAAGAAAGCTGAAATTGGGAGGGAAGTTCACCTTTCAAGCATGACAACGACCCAAAGCTACACTGTAGTGGCGAAGGAACAAAAAGATAAACGTCCTTGATTAGCCCATTCAGAGCCCTGACCTAAATCCATTAAAAAATCTGTGGCATGACTTGAAGATGGCTGTCCATCAACACTCCCCATGCATTTGACTGAGCTTGAACAGTTTTGTACAGAAGAATGAACAAATATTGCCCAATCAAGGTGTGCAAAGTTGGTTGAAACTCACAGCTGTAATTGCTGTCAAAGGTGCTTCCACCAAATATTATCTCAGGGGGGTGGACACTTATCCAACCAAGATATTCTAGTTTTGTATTTTAAAATAATTTTCTGAAATTTGTAGAATTTGTTTTTCACTTGGAAGTTGTGGGTTATGATGTGTAAATAAAGGTGAAAAAAGTCTGATTTACTGAAATTTAATTCAGGCCTGTATGGCAATAAAAGGTGAAAATTTTGAAAGGGGGTGTACACTTTCTCTAGGCACTGTGTATATACACAGCAGGACCCCGACATTCACGGGGGATACGTTCTGGGAAAACCCCGTGAATGTTGAAACCGCGAATGTGGTGGCATTGCTTCAATGGGAAATGGGGGGGATAGGTTCCAGGAATTTCCTGACCCATGAAAAATCTGCGAATGTCGGGGAAAATCTCGCGAAAATGTTGTGGAAAGACCAAAAATCCGCGAGTGTCGGGGAAAATCCACGAGTGTTTTGTCATTGTCACAATGTAGACAAAGGGGGATAACATTATCAGTTCTTGACCTGCATTTTCGGGAGGGTGAGTAGTCTGCGCATTGTTTGTGGGGGATTTTTATAGGTGATGCTGTATTCGGCAGCTGATAATAGATGTGAGCGATGTCATTGTGTAATTGGTCCGTATGTAGCAAGCTGCTAATTGCACTAATAGATATGCTGAACGTTTCCATTCTTTAACTCACAGGACATGACATCTTGCCTATCTGCAGGCAGATTATGCTCAGCGTTTTAAAAATGTAACAGCTCAGATGGTGCTGTTTGTAGCAAGATGGTGATTTACACTAAGATGCGCTGAATGTTTCCATTGTGTAATGTCCGTATGTGGTGACCTAGTAATTACTGGATCCATCAATAGATGCTGCTAGTGTTTTCATTCTGCAAGTAACTCACGGGGGGATGGCGTCATGGGGAATGACGTGTTACATTGGTGAGACATCCCGCGAAACTATGTTTATGCCATGAAGCTACAATACAGTACCATATGTTTGAAGTGCACATGGCGAGACGTCCCGTGAAGCTACAATACATGTACAGGTCACGTTCTCGGCTCGTGGAAGATATGATTTTTGCATATGCACAGTATTGCACTGTGCGTACATCCAGCTGCTTTGTGCGTGGCACGTGGAAGATATGTGTTTGAACTGTTATGCTCGTGGCTCATGAAAAAAAAAAAACACGAATACGCAGAGCAATTTTCCACAAATCATCAACTGTGAATATGCAGAACCTGCGAATGTTGGAACCGTGAATGTCGGGGTCACGGTGTATATAGACTCCTCCCCTCCTCTTCCAGCCGAATAATGCTGCATTAAGCAACCATGAAAAGCTACCCAAGGTAAGCCCTCTACTGTTTCAAACCTTCCCAGAGTTCCTCCATTACAATGTGACACCCCCCTCCCCCCCAGCCGGAGAACCGGTTTTAATCACTTATTGATGAAACATCAGCGACAGCGCAGACAGAAAAACATGTACCATCAAGGCTCCCAAGCATGTACCATGTGCAAACGTCAAAAAACAGTCAACATATAAATGAAAAAAAACAGACCCAATCACATCTCTCACCTGTGACTGGAGAGAAGAAGAATATAGGAACCCCCAATTTATTTATATAATACTAGCCACTTGGGGTAATTGATTAGGTGAGAGCTAATTAGTTATTCCCTCCATTCACAGGTGAGAGATGAGAGTGGGTCTGTTTTCTCATCGATGTTGACCAGTTTTTTTGACATTTGCACATGGTACATCGTTGGGAGCCTTGATGGTACATGCTTTTCTGTCTGCGCTGTCGCTGATGTTTCATCAATAAGCGATAAAACCGGTTCGGCGGCTGAGGGGGTGTGTAGCATTGGGATTCTCATGTATGTGCTATTTGTGAACGTCTTTACGCTGTGGAGCAACTCTGGGAAGGGTTTCAAATGGTAAAGGGCTTACCTTGGGAAGGTTTTCATGGTTGCTTTATCCACCTTCCTTTGGCTAGAAGAGCATGGGAGGAGTCGATGTATTTATATAATCCCAGCCACTGAGGGTAATTGATTACGTGAGAGCTAATTGGTTAATCCTCCATTCACAGGTGAGAGATGTGATTGGACCTGTTATATATATATATATATATATATATATATATAATATGCATAATTATTTTTAACATAAACAATAAACTACAGTACCTCCAATGTAGACATTCTACACAGGTTGGATGATGAATTGGAGATGATGAAGCTGGGCTACAAATATAATTTTGAAGCAAGGCTTAAGGGATGGAACCCTGACTGCATCACGGCTGCACATTTATTTTTGAATTATAAAGGACCAGAAATATCATACTCGATAATTACCTAGATTTGGGAAGTTTACACCCCAAAACAGCTCATACGCTGTGAAGTTGCAGGTAAAAACAAAGGATATCAATTTGGGTTTGTAGTTTGGGTAACTCATGTAGATGCCAGATGCTCCTCAACTGGCAGGGAGATTGTGAAGACTAGCGGGGCAGGGTGAATGCTTACCACACACCTGAAACCAACTTTGCGTGCAAAGTGCAAACAGATTTCCTTGATGTGTGTCTGGAAGTGCGAAGAGCGGCAGACAGCACCACATTCTGGACACGTGTACGGAGACTTGTGTTGATGGATGCGCGTATGTGCTGCGTAGCTGCACTTGTTGGGTAATAGCATCTGACAAACCTGGCAGGTCTGGGTGTAACAGCAGAATGTAGATTTTAACAATGCAAGGGTACAAGAAGATCAGCAATGAAGCCTCGGACATAGTTTATGGCATCATTCAAAAGAAAAACAGAAAAACTTTAGCTTCCCACAATCCCTAACAATACAGTCTGTGTACTCTTGGCCCGTTTTAGCAGTTGAATCACCAGCTCATTATATGTGGAACCCGAGTTAAAAATCTGACGTACCATTATATGCAGCGATCTATTTAAGTGATGGTTCCTGGTCCTATGACATGGCAAGTATTCTGTTTACACAGACAACTTTTAGAAATCCACCAAATAATAATAAATCAGAGCACTGTGTGATTTGTGTATTCAATTAAACAAGTGGAAGTATTGGTTTCTCTTGTGTGCTAACAAAAAGTATCAAACTTGCATAGTGTTTTATAAATTTACAGTGCTGGTAAAGTTCTGTTTTGCGACTTTCATTCAAGTTCGTATAATTTCTGTAACTTCCATAAGCACAGGAATACAAAATGAACACTGCAGTATTGGTGCAATGGCCAACCTCGTACTCTGTGTCCCATCACCGGTGTGTCTAATATATAATAATCATAAAAACAATCTTGAGATTGTGTCTTTTGCCTATGGATACATAGGCAAAAGCTGAAATGAACTGAATACATAGGCCCTATCTCTCAAGCTGGATCACCAAAAGCAAACAAAATGAACCAAAATAAAAGTTTAATGCCACATTTTTCTTTGCAGTCAGGTGCGGTGTGTGATAGGTGTCTTATAAATTACCAATAAGCACTGGAAATCATTTTTCTATCTGTTTATACTCATTCACCATTGATACACTGCAGCATGTGTCCCGTACTTGTATCGTCATAGTCATTCGATCACACAAAACTACTGCATCATTTTCCCGATTACAGGGATTTTGAAAACCATCACACAGTTTCTACCGACATGATGCGTGTGGAAACAGGTCACATTACTCCACTGCACCTATCAAAACGTCTTTTTGTCCTGCATGCTATGTACAAATACAACAAGTTCTATTGTGAGTATGAGATGAATGCAAACAAACACTAGAAAATAAAATTTGATGCGAATGCTTCAAAGCATATGCCTCTGTCTGTGTTAGATGCCAAACCACTGTTATGTTTAATTTCATTTAAAGATCAAATAAAAAAATTTAAGGTTGTGTGTGTGTGATGAGAGAGAGAGCGAAAAAGCGACAGAAAACCAACAAAAAAAACCCAAAAACCATGAGGCGCATCTCACTCGAGTTGGGATCTGCAAAATGATTTTCAAAGGACACGTGACTTTTGACCTATTGAACCAAAAATTGAATCGGTTAATCTTTGTCTCGCCATCTATACTTGTGCCAAGTTTGATTGAAATTGCTTCTGTGCTGCACAAGTTATTGTGGTAACAAAGGTTTTCAATTAAAGGTCACATGACCGCAGGCTTTTGACTTTTTGAACCCCCAATATAACCAGTTCATCTTTGTCTTACATTTCATACTTTTGCCAAGTTTGGTTGGAATCCCTGCAACACTTCACAAGTTATCACGATAACAAAAATCTGCTATGCACACATGCACAAAAGATGTGATAACATCATTATTGGAAATCAGTGTGATGAACTTTGACAAGGACAATGGTGTGGTAGAATTTCTATAAAAAAATATTCTGTCACAAAGAACTGAAGAACACCATAACACATTCCATTGGAGCTTCTCACATCATATTCAGGAGGAAGAGACAAAGTTATAAACTAGAAGGGCACTCGGTAGAGCGTATACCTCCGCTACACAATGCCTGATCCACGAGAACATATCGGGCCCAATACATTTTTGAAATATCATGCTATATATATCGTTTTTGGCCCCATCACTTTAAAAAATAAATAATTCTTGTATCCAGATCTTCACCGAATTCAAATAAATTCGTCCTTGCCACACACCCAACATGTCCACCAAGTTTAGTCCGAATCCGTCCACAACTTTTTGAGACATCCTGTTACATATAGTTTTTGGGCCGATCGCTCAATGGTGAAGAATCACTTGAAATAATCTAGTATCCGGATCCGGATCTTCACCAAAATCTAATCAGTTCGTCTTTGGCACACACCCAACCTGTCCACAAAATTTCATCCGAATCTATCCACAACTTTTTCAGATATCCTGCACACAAACAAACAAACAGACAGAAAGGGGTGAAAACATAACCTCCTTCACCTTTGGTGGCGGAGGTAACTAAGAAGCAGACTAATGAGTTTGGCATACACTTGTGTAAGCTCAGCAACATGTGCACACCTGTGAGCCCCCATCATCTTGCAGCTGGAAGTGTTTGGCGAGTGCGGTGCCATCCACAAACTGCTGTGAGCACTCGAGGCAGCGTGAGCTGTATCGGGTCAGTCTCATTGGATCGTCGTGTAGAGGTAGTGCTGCAGCAACTGGTCCGGCTCCATCTGGTGAGTTTATTACACCACCTGGTATTGTGCACAGGGTGGTGGTGGTGAAAATTAATGGTCCAAAATATATGGGATGAGAATGAAAGAAGCACATGTTGAGAATAACCGCTAAAATTTTGCTACAAGTAAAAAATAAAGGGAATATATTTAAAGAAACAGTCGTACCGGATCCTGGCACCATTTGCACTGCTGTTCCAGCACTGGCTGCAACTGCAGGATCGGAAGTGGTCGAAGGAAGTGCTGATGGGGTAGAAGTAGCCAGAGAAGCAGGTACTACAGAAATGAGCTCTGGGCCAGGAACGCAAAGCTGCCCAATGGGTAATGGACGCATCACAAGATGTGAGCACTGCATAACAACACCTCGTTCCTTGTGCTGCCGAGCATGGGACAGCAGGCTACACTTGTTATAAAACACAAGGGATCTTGCACCACGAGAGCAGTGGTTACATGTCACTTCAATGCGCAAACTCCGGCGAGCATAGTGTCGAGCTAGGCTTGCCTCAAGTGCAAATGAATCGCCGCATTCAGAGCATCGGTGACCAGTTGCCGGCAATGTGATTCCGGTGCTCGCCGGTGGATTCAGGTTGGGCAAGTAAAGTGGAACTGGATTAGCACTGTTTAGAAGTCTGTTGAACGCCTCTACGACTGTGTTTTGTGCACCACCCAACTGTCCTGAGGCTACCACCTTCCGAAGAACATGTTGCGCGGGAGCAATCAACCCTCGTGTGACCATTGTTGCTGTTCCACTTGAAGAGGTTGTGGCAGTTTGTGAATCTTTGCTGCACACTGCTGAAGTGAGGGATGAGGAAGCAGCAGCAGAGGAAGATGCTGATGATGTTGAGGTTGGTGTTGATGATGTTGAGGATGGCGGAGCTGCTAAGGTGACAAAGGTGATTGGCGAGACAGATGAGCTCGTTGGGGTGACGGCACAATTCATAAAGCTAGCAGATGGTGTTGCTGTAGCGATTGTTGATGTAGGCAGTGTTGCTGCCTGAGGAACAAGGCTGAGGCCAGCAAGCTGTACTGTCTTTGGCAGGATCTTTGTTGGTCTCGAAGAAGCAGAGCTCACAAGGCCTGCTGCTGACCCTCGAAGCTGCTGCTGTTTCACCACACTTGCTGCCTGTGAGGCAAAGACATTCCTGATGTGGCAATAATAAGAGTACATTAATTTATTAGCCCGCGTTCACAAAGTGAAAAGTGGGGTTAAGCAATCTGTGGCGTACATTGTTCGTAGAATGTATGTCTGTATTTTGTTATTCCCTTTTCTCTGCAACTGCTTGTCGGATCGATACAAAATTTTCACCATAGATTGAAACTTGACTCCTGTCCCATGGAGAATAAGTGTAATTTTTTGATGCCTTCGTTATGACGTCATAATTGCATACGGAGAACGCTACATCCAATCAGTATACATTTTAGAGGGTCATCTAGGGATAAATTGGGTCAACAGAAAAAAATTGATGACGTCATCGGTCATGTGGTTTGGCAGCTGTATTTTAACCAAACAAACAAAAAAAAACTTTCTAAAATATTTTCCGAAACAGCTGAACAGATAGAGGCAACACTTTACAGGTATGACTGATGGCCTATCCATGAAGAACAAAAAGCTCCTCACCTATGACATCATAGGTCATATGGTTTGGCAGCCATATTGGATTTACACCAATTTTTTTTAAAAATCTCCAGAACGACTGGAAAGATTGAGGGGAAACTTCACGCGTTCCCCAAGCCTTGGGGTATACCAGGGTGCTCACAAATATTGAGCTCACATGGTTTGGCAGCCATATTGGATTGAAGGAAAATATTTAAAATCTTTTCTTTCTTAAACTACTGCATCAATCAATGTGATACTTCAAATTATGATATAGTAGTGATGGGGAATATATGTTTTAAATTTCAACTGATCAGACCCATGGTCTGGCAGCCAAAATTATTTTATTTTTTGAATTTGTGTTCTTTTTTTTTGAATAAGGCTCACTTGGCTGCGGTTGAATGGGTTTGAGGGTCGAGGTCAGGTCAGGTCAGTTATGGGATCATGCGCAAGAGCAGCGCATCGCTGCGTCCACTTTCCGCCAGTACTCCAGGGGCCTCCATCTGGCCATCCCCAAGCAGATGCTTGGCCATCCCCATCTCCTTGAGATGCTGATCAACATGCTGCAACCACAAGGCACGTGGTCGGCCATTGGCCTCCTCCACTCACGAGGCTCCCTCACTGAGAGAATCTGGTGAGCAGGATCAGCGTCAGGGAAACGAGCCACATGTCCATACAGCCGCAGCTGACGCTCACAGAATATGCAGGTAACAAATCTCATTTGAGTCTCTCTCAGCAACCGCTCGTTGGACAGAAAGTCCGACCAGCGATAGCCAAGGATTATCCGAAGAGACCTGGAACCAAAGGAATGAAGTGTCCGTCTCAGATCCCTAGTCATAGTCCAAGTCTCACATCCATAGAGCAAGACTGGAAGCACCGAGGGCCTGAAGACTCGGACTCTCGTCCTCCCGCACAGGTAACGACAGCGCCACACCCCATGATCCAGTGAATCCATGACTCCTAGGTCCAAGACTAGTTTAAAATATAGATACACAGGAACTTTGGCAATGAGGAAGCTTCGGACATTTATGCCTGCGCTACCAACCCCAGAAACCATCCCCATTCACCACACAATACCTACAAGTCCTGCCATATCCATACTCTTCTATCTCCAATGTATCTAGGTACCGATCTAATTCCAATTTAAACAAATCTACCTCTTTACTGCCTTTCCAGGGAGTCCATTCCATGCATTAACTAATCTCTGACTGAAAGACCACTGCCGTATTAGTCATAACTCTCATCTTCTTCACCCTCAGGTTATGGCCTCTTGTCTGAACACTGTCCATTCTGTTGAAACAACCATGTCAAAGTTTCCCAATCAATTAAGCTGTGTGTGGTTTTCATGCATAAATTAGTTGAGGCTTCAAAAGGGATTAAACTCAAATCTCTAAAACTGAGGATAAAAATAGGACCACTGGACTGCACCTGATCTGGGCCTGGCTAATGTTGTTACCGAATTTGGTAGCATTCTGATGGTGGATCAGGAGAAGAAGATTTTGGAATGAATTTGCGCGACTGACATTTTGATACACTTCCGGTCACGTGAAGGGCGTGGCTCTGCAATTTAACACTAGGACCGTGTCCTAATGTTGTAACTCAACTTTGGTAGGATTCTGACTAGTGGGTCTGGAGAAGACGATTTTTGAAGGAATTTATGTGATTTTCACAAAAATTGAATGTTGACACTTCTGGTCATGTGATTGGCATGGCCTTCTGCAATTTAACAGTAGGACCCTGTCCTAATGTTGTAACCTAAATTGGTAGCAATCTGACGAGTGCATCTGGAGAAGATTTTTGAAGAAATTTACGAAGTTGGCCATTCGACCTACTTAGTCATGTGACTAGAACGAGCTTTGCAATTCTGTTACAGTAACGAGAGGAACGTTGCTGCCAATTTCAGCTGGTTTGGCCGGAGAAGTCGTAAAAGGAGACGGACGGTGCGCGATGACAATACCTCATCTGAATGGAATTCTAGATAAGCTAAAAACCTGACAAATTGAGTTATTGACTTTGCACCCATCACATTAAATGGCACAATTTGCAGAAATTGCTGCTTGAGGACTTAATGGAGAGGCAGCCATGGTTTCCTTTACGAGTCTACAACTGGCTGTAAAATTCCATACGCTTTCATCATCTTCACAGAAATTACTGGAAAAATGGGCATTTTGCAGGTGGCAGTCAAACTGTATTTAATAATCAGTGTGCATTTCTTTTTCATTAAAAAAGGGATGAAAATTAAGACCTTTCATAATAATCAAATTCTTGGTTAAATTGAAGTCCGAGTTTAGCTTCTCTTGTGCACTCGGTGAAAGTAAGATTCTCAAATGTACTGATATACAATTTTGAGAATGTGAAATCAGCAGGTTATTATGAACACACAAGCGATCCTGCACTTCTTCAGGAGGTTCAACAACCTTGCAACTTCGAAACACTCACTTAGACTCTCCGACTTTAACCCGAGTGCTGCGTGAAGGCGTGTGAGCGCGTGCTTGGCCCAGACTTGAACGCCATCGGACAGAGTGGGCACTTGTAGAACACTTCACAGTGTGTTCCTGAATGTGTGTCTTCAGAGTTCCCAGTTCGGCGAAAATAAGTCCACAGTGCACGCACCTGCAAGAAGACGCACCATGTCAGGGAAAGCGAGAGAAGACCAAATGAAGAGATGTCGAGATTGAATAACATCCATCTATTCCTACATTGGGACCATACTTGTGCAGAGCGTTGGTGCTGCGAAGCAGTCTCGTGGCGATTGGACACAATCCTGGAGGGTCGCCACTCTGACACAGGATACCAGCAAGCTAGCGTCATTATGCCGACCTCGGAAGGACGACAGGCAGAGTCAACCCAACCTGGTTATTAATTCAACATCTGAGTGGGATTTGAACTCAGGACCCTCAGATCCAAGCCCACCACTCTCGCCACAAGCCAACACTAGGCATTGAATAACATCCCATTCACTTACAGCACTATTTCACATGAGAAAGCTGTGCCAAGACTGGGTAATTATGTGACATGCAGAGCTGCAACTAATTTCACTAATCCACAGCATTTCTCACAATTAAATTAAAGATATTTTGTCTTTAAAAATGGCTTTTTTTTGACAAGTGTGCGTGTATATATATATTGTATGTATATTTATTTGAAGGAATGTGATATATATACAGTAATATATATTTGAGATGTGGGGGTACATGGAGGAATCTAATAGGGAATACAGAATTGTGTAGAGTTGCTTGGTCCGTGGACATGTAGGAGACATCTCGATGCGACTAAGTAGGGAACCTGTGAGCTTAAGTGTTACGTGTCACCACACGAGGGGTGGTGCGGTGTTAATTAGCCCGGGAGTAAGAATAAGTTTCCAAGTATGTAATCGCGCTCTGCGATTTTTCACTTTTTTTTATATTTCAATATCGGCAATAAAGGTCGGGAACACATCCCTAAAACAAGCAAATGTGCCAAGTGGGCAGAAGCCCCACCTTCTGGGTTTTATGCGAGCAGGCCACGCCCGGAGGCGGAGGAAGAGAGAGCATGATCGAGGGGAAGGTCAGGCTGGACATTTTTTAGAGGCATCGGACTCAGTAGGCTTGCGCATTTGTGGAGAGCGGTGATCAGAGCGGAGGCATGAGGCGCATTGCTTGGATAGGACGAGAGGAGGGTAGAGCACACGCATGAGACTGCTTAAGCAGCCGCCTTGACTATTGGGCACAATCTGGACAGGTCGCCACTCCAAACAGGATACTAGCAAGCTGGCACTCATTTTGCCGACCTCGGAAAGATGACAAGCCGAGTCAACCCCACTGGAATTAATTCAACAGGTGAGTGGGATTTGAACTCAGGACCCTAGGATCCCAAGTCCACCACCCTAACCATTAAGCCAACACCAGGCATAGAAGGGGAAATGGATGGAGCAAAATACTGGAAGAAAACCTGCTGCCTTCTGCAAGAAAGCTGAAATTGGGAGGGAAGTTCACCTTTCAAGCATGACAACGACCCAAAGCTACACTGTAGTGGCGAAGGAACAAAAGATAAACGTCTTGATTAGCCATTCAGAGCCTGACCTAAAATCCATTAAAAAATCTGTGGCATGACTTGAAGATGGCTGTCCATCAACACTCCCCATGCATTTGACTGAGCTTGAACAGTTTTGTACAGAAGAATGAACAATATTGCCCAATCAAGGTGTGCAAAGTTGGTTGAAGCTCAAAGCTGTAATTGCTGTCAAAGGTGCTTCCACCAAATATTATCTCAGGGGGGTGGACACTTATCCAACCAAAATATTCTAGTTTTGTATTTAAAATTTTTCTGAAATTTGTAGAATTTGTTTTTCACTTGGAAGTTGTGGGTTATGATGTGTAAATAAGGTGAAAAAAGTCTGATTTACTGAAATTTAATTCAGGCCTGTATGGCAATAAAAGGTGAAAATTTTGAAAGGGGGTGTACACTTTCTCTAGGCACTGTGTATATACACAGCAGGACCGACATTCACGGGGATACGTTCTGGGAAAACCCGTGAATGTTGAAACCGCGAATGTGTGGCATTGCTTCAATGGGAAATGGGGGGATAGGTTCCAGGAATTTCCTGACCCATGAAAAATCTGCGAATGTGGGAAAATCTCGCGAAAATGTTGTGGAAAGACGAAAAATCCGCGAGTGTCGGGAAATCCACGAGTGTTTTGTCATTGTCACAATGTAGACAAGGGGGATAACATTATCAGTTCTTGACCTGCATTTTCGGGAGGGTGAGTAGTCTGCGCATTGTTTGTGGGGGATTTTTTATAGGTGATGCTGTATTCGGCAGCTGATAATAGATGTGAGCGATGTCATTGTGTAATTGGTCCGTATGTAGCAGCTGCTAATTGCACGAATAGATATGCTGAACGTTTCCATTCTTTAACTCACAGGACATGACATCTTGCCTATCTGCAGGCAGATTATGCTCAGCGTTTTAAAAATGTAACAGCTCAGATGGTGCTGTTTGTAGCAAGATGGTGATTTACACTAAGATGCGCTGAATGTTTCCATTGTGTAATGTCCGTATGTGGTGACCTAGTAATTACTGGATCCATCAATAGATGCTGCTAGTGTTTTCATTCTGCAAGTAACTCACGGGGGGATGGCGTCATGGGGAATGACGTGTTACACTGGTGAGACATCCGCGAAACTATGTTTATGCCATGAAGCTACAATACAGTACCATATGTTTGAAGTGCACATGGCGAGACGTCCGTGAAGCTACAATACATGTACAGGTCACGTTCTCGGCTCGTGGAAGATATGATTTTTGCATATGCACAGTATTGCACTGTGCGTACATCCAGCTGCTTTGTGCGTGGCACGTGGAAGATATGTGTTTGAACTGTTATGCCTGTGGCTCATGAAAAAAAAACACGAATCGCAGAGCAATTTTCACAAATCATCAACTGTGAATATGCAGAACCTGCGAATGTTGGAACGCGTGAATGTCGGGGTCACGGTGTTATTAGACTCCTCTCCTCTTCAGCCGAATAATGCTGCATTAAGCAACACCATGAAAAGCTACGAAGGTAGCCCTCTACTGTTTCATTAAGAGGTTCTCCATTACAATGTGACACCCCCTCCCCCCAGCCGGAGAACCGGTTTTAATCACTTATTGATGAAACATCAGCGACAGCGCAGACAGAAAACATGTACATCAAGGCTCCCAAGCATGTACCATGTGCAAACGTAAAAAACAGTCAACATATAAATGAAAAAAAACAGACCAATCACATCTCTCACCTGTGACTGGAGAGAAGAAGAATATAGGAACCCCCAATTTATTTATATAATACTAGCCACTTGGGTAATTGATTAGGTGAGAGCTAATTAGTTATTCCTCATTCACAGGTGAGAGATGAGAGTGGGTCTGTTTTCTCATCGATGTTGACCAGTTTTTTTGACATTTGCACATGGTACATCGTTGGGAGCCTTGATGGTACATGCTTTTCTGTCTGCGCTGTCGCTGATGTTTCATCAATAAGCGATAAACCGGTTCGGCGGCTGAGGGGGTGTGTAGCATTGGGATTCTCATGTATGTGCTATTTGTGAACGTCTTTACGCTGTGGAGCAACTCTGGAAGGGTTTCAAATGGTAAAGGGCTTACCTTGGGAAGGTTTTCATGGTTGCTTTATCCACCTTCCTTTGGCTAGAAGAGCATGGGAGGAGTCGATGTATTTAATATAACCAGCCACTGAGGGTAATTGATTACGTGAGAGCTAATTGGTTAATCCTCCATTCACAGGTGAGAGATGTGATTGGACCTGTTATATATATATATATATATATATATTATATAATATATATATATATATATATAATATATATATATATATATATATATGCATAATTATTTTTAACATAAACAATAAACATACAGTACCTCCAATGTAGACATTCTACACAGGTTGGATGATGAATTGGAGATGATGAAGCTGGGCTACAAATATATGTTTGAAGCAAGGCTTAGGGATGGAACCCTGACTGCATCACGGCTGCACATTTATTTTTTGAATTATAAAGGACCAGAAATATCATACTCGATAATTACCTAGATTTGGGAAGTTTTACACCCCAAAACAGCTCATACGCTGTGAAGTTGCAGGTAAAAACAAAGGATATCAATTTGGGTTTGTAGTTTGGGTAACTCATGTAGATGCCAGATGCTCCTCAACTGGCAGGGAGATTGTGAAGACTAGCGGGGCAGGGTGAATGCTTACCACACCCTGAAACCAACTTTGCGTGCAAAGTGCAAACAGATTTCTTGATGTGTGTCTGGAAGTGCGAAGAGCGGCCAGACAGCACCACATTCTGGACACGTGTACGGAGACTTGTGTTGATGGATGCGCGTATGTGCTGCGTAGCTGCACTTGTTGGGTAATAGCATCTGACAAACTGGCAGGTCTGGGTGTAACAGCAGAATGTAGATTTTAACAATGCAAGGGTACAAGAAGATCAGCAATGAATCGGACATAGTTTATGGCATCATTCAAAAGAAAAACAGAAAAACTTTAGCTTCCCACAATCCCTAACAATACAGTCTGTGTACTCTTGGCCCGTTTTAGCAGTTGAATCACCAGCTCTTATAATGTGGAACCCGAGTTAAAAATTGACGTACCATTATATGCAGCGATCTATTTAAGTGATGGTTCCTGGTCCTATGACATGGCAAGTATTCTGTTTACACGACAACTTTTAGAAATCCACCAATATAATAAATAAGAGCACTGTGTGATTTGTGTATTCAATTAAACAAGTGGAGTATTGGTTTCTCTGTGTGCTAACAAAAAGTATCAAACTTGCATAGTGTTTTTAAATTTACAGTGCTGGTAAAGTTCTGTTTTGCGACTTTCATTCAAGTTCGTATAATTTCTGTAACTTCCATAAGCACAGGAATACAAATGAACACTGCAGTATTGGTGCAATGGCCAACCTCGTACTCTGTGTCCATCACCGGTGTGTCTAATAATAATCATAAAAACAATCTTGAGATTGTGTCTTTTGCCTATGGATCATAGGCAAAAGCTGAAATGAACTGAATACATAGGCCCTATCTCTCAAGCTGGATCACCAAAGCAAACAAAATGAACCAAAATAAAAGTTTAATGCCACATTTTTCTTTGCAGTCAGGTGCGGTGTGTGATAGGTGTCATAAATTACAATAAGCACTGGAAATCATTTTTCTATCTGTTTACTCATTCACCATTGATACACTGCAGCATGTGTCCCGTACTTGTATCGTCATAGTCATTCGATCAACAAAACTACTGCATCATTTTCCCGATTACAGGGATTTTGAAAACCATCACACAGTTTCTACGACATGATGCGTGTGGAAACAGGTCACATTACTCCATACTGCACCTATCAAAACGTCTTTTTGTCCTGCATGCTATGTACAAATACAACAAGTTCTATTGTGAGTATGAGATGAATGCAAACAAACACTAGAAAATAAAATTTGACGCGAATGCTTCAAAGCTATGCCTCTGTCTGTGTGATGCCAAACCACTGTTATGTTTAATTTCATTTAAAGATCAAATAAAAAATTTAAGGTTGTGTGTGTGTGATGAGAGAGAGAGAGAAAAGAGACAGAAAAAACAAAAACCCAAAAACCATGGGGCGTCTCACTCGAGTTGGGATCTGCAAAATGATTTTCAAAGGACACGTGACTTTTGACCTATTGAACCAAAAATTGAATCGGTTAATCTTTGTCTCGCATCTATACTTGTGCCAAGTTTGATTGAAATTGCTTCTGTGCTTCACAAGTTATTGTGGTAACAAAGGTTTTCAATTAAAGGTCACATGACCGCAGGCTTTTTGACTTTTTGAACCCACAATATAACCAGTTCATCTTTGTCTTACATTTCATACTTTTGCCAAGTTTGGTTGGAATCCCTGCAACACTTCACAAGTTATCACGATACCAAAAATCTGCTATGCACACATGCACAAAAGATGTGATAATCATTATTGGAATCAGTGTGATGAACTTTGACAAGGACAATGGTGTGGTAGAATTTCTATAAAAAATATTCTGTCACAAAGAACTGAAGAACAAAACACATTCCATTGGAGCTTCTCACATACATTTCAGGAGGAAGAGACAAAGTTAATAACTAGAAGGGCACTCGGTAGAGCGTATACCTCCGCTACACAATGCCTGATCCACGAGAACATATCGGGCCAATACATTTTTGAAATATCATGCTATATATCGTTTTTGGCCCCATCACTTTAAAAAATAAATATTTCTTGTATCCAGATCTTCACCGAATTCAAATAAATTCGTCCTTGCAACAACCCAACATGTCACACCAAGTTTAGTCCGAATCCGTCCACAACTTTTTGAGACATCCTGTTACATATAGTTTTTGGGCCGATCGCTCAATGGTGAAGATCACTTGAAATAATCTAGTATCCGGATCCGGATTTCACCAAAATCTAATCAGTTCGTCTTTGGCACACACCCAACCTGTCCACAAATTTCATCCGAATCGTCCACAACTTTTTCAGATATCCTGCCACAAACAAACAACAGACAGAAAGGGGTGAAAACATAACCTCCTTCACCTTTGGTGGCGGAGGTAACTATGAAGCAGACTAATGAGTTTGGCATACACTTGTGTAAGCTCAGCAACATGTGCACACCTGTGAGCCCCCATCATCTTGCAGCTGGAAGTGTTTGGCGAGTGCGGTGCCATCCACAAACTGCTGTGAGCACTCGAGGCAGCGTGAGCTGTATCGGGTCAGTCTCATTGGATCGTCGTGTAGAGGTAGTGCTGCAGCAACATGTCCGGCTCCATCTGGTGAGTTTATTACACCACCTGGTATTGTGCCAGGGTGGTGGTGGTGAAATTAATGGTCCAAAATATATGGGATGAGAATGAAAGAAGCACATGTTGAGAATAACCGCTAAAATTTTGCTACAAGTAAAAATAAAGGGAATATATTTAAAGAAACAGTCGTACGGGATCCTGGCACCATTTGCACTGCTGTTCCAGCACTGGCTGCAACTGCAGGATCGGAAGTGGTCGAAGGAAGTGCTGATGGGGTAGAAGTAGCCAGAGAAGCAGGTACTACAGAAATGAGCTCTGGGCCAGGAACGCAAAGCTGCCCAATGGGTAATGGACGCATCACAAGATGTGAGCACTGCATAACAACACCTCGTTCCTTGTGCTGCCGAGCATGGGACAGCAGGCTACACTTGTTATAAAACACAAGGGATCTTGCACCACGAGAGCAGTGGTTACATGTCACTTCAATGCGCAAACTCCGGCGAGCATAGTGTCGAGCTAGGCTTGCCTCAAGTGCAAATGAATCGCCGCATTCAGAGCATCGGTGACCAGTTGCGGCAATGTGATTCCGGTGCTCGCCGGTGGATTCAGGTTGGGCAAGTAAAGTGGAACTGGATTAGCACTGTTTAGAAGTCGTTGAACGCCTCTACGACTGTGTTTTGTGCACCACCCAACTGTCCTGAGGCTACACCTTCCGAAGAACATGTTGCGCGGGAGCAATCAACCCTCGTGTGACCATTGTTGCTGTTCCACTTGAAGAGGTTGTGGCAGTTTGTGAATCTTTGCTGCACACTGCTGAAGTGAGGGATGAGGAAGCAGCAGCAGAGGAAGATGCTGATGATGTTGAGGTTGGTGTTGATGATGTTGAGGATGGCGGAGCTGCTAAGGTGACAAAGGTGATTGGCGAGACAGATGAGCTCGTTGGGGTGACGGCACAATTCATAAAGCTAGCAGATGGTGTTGCTGTAGCGATTGTTGATGTAGGCAGTGTTGCTGCCTGAGGAACAAGGCTGAGGCCAGCAAGCTGTACTGTCTTTGGCAGGATCTTTGTTGGTCTCGAAGAAGCAGAGCTCACAAGGCCTGCTGCTGACCCTCGAAGCTGCTGCTGTTTCACCACACTTGCTGCCTGTGAGGCAAAGACATTCCTGATGTGGCAATAATAAAGAGTACATTAATTTATTAGCGCCGTTCACAAAGTGAAAAGCGGGGTTAAGCAATCTGTGGCGTACATTGTTCGTAGAATGTATGTCTGTATTTTGTTATTCCTTTTCTCTGCAACTGCTTGTCGGATCGATACAAATTTTCACCATAGATTGAAACTTGACTCCTGTCCCATGGAGAATAAGTGTAATTTTTTGATGCTTCGTTATGACGTCATAATTGCATACGGAGAACGCTACATCCAATCAGTATAAATTTTAGAGGGTCATCTAGGGATAAATTGGGTCAACAGAAAAAAATTGATGACGTCATCGGTCATGTGGTTTGGCAGCTGTATTTTAAACAAACAAACAAAAAAAAACTTTCTAAAATATTTTCCGAAACAGCTGAACAGATAGAGGCAAAACTTTACAGGTATGACTGACGGCCTATCCATGAAGAACATCCTCACCTATGACATCATAGGTCATATGGTTTGGCAGCCATATTGGATTTACACAATTTTTTTTAAAAATCTCCAGAACGACTGGAAAGATTGAGGGGAAACTTCACGCGTTCCCCAAGCCTTGGGGTATACCAGGGTGCTCACAAATAATTAGAGCTCACATGGTTTGGCAGCCATATTGGATTGAAGGAAAATATTTAAAATCTTTTTTCTTTCTTAAACTACTGCAATCAATCAATGTGATACTTCAAAATTATGATATAGTAGTGATGGGGAATATATGTTTTAAATTTCAACTGATCAGACCATGGTCTGGCAGCCAAAATTATTTTATTTTTTGAATTTGTGTTCTTTTTTTTTGAATAAGGCTCACTTGGCTGCGGTTGAATGGGTTTGAGGGTCGAGGTCAGGTCAGGTCAGTTATGGGATCATGCGCAAGAGCAGCGCATCGCTGCGTCCACTTTCCGCCAGTACTCCAGGGGCCTCCATCTGGCCATCCCCAAGCAGATGCTTGGCATCCCCATCTCCTTGAGATGCTGATCAACATGCTGCAACCACAAGGCACGTGGTCGGCCATTGGCCTCCTCACTCACGAGGCTCCCTCACTGAGAGAATCTGGTGAGCAGGATCAGCGTCAGGGAACGAGCCACATGTCCATACAGCCGCAGCTGACGTCACAGAATATGCAGGTAACAAATCTCATTTGAGTCTCTCTCAGCAACCGCTCGTTGGACAGAAAGTCCGACAGCGATAGCCAAGGATTATCCGAAGAGACCTGGAACCAAGGAATGAAGTGTCCGTCTCAGATCCCTAGTCATAGTCAAGTCTCACATCCATAGAGCAAGACTGGAAGCACCAGGGCCTGAAGACTCGGACTCTCGTCTCCCGCACAGGTAACGACAGCGCCACACCCCATGATCCGTGAATCCATGACTCCCAGGCCGACCCAGATGTCTGTTGACCTCTGGCTCACAGCCAGAAGAGACATGAATATCACTGCCAAGGTGGGAATCTCTCCACGACCTCAACATCCTCACCACAAAGGATAGCAGCATCCAAGATCCCTGGATCTTAGTTTTGACCCAGGAAACCCGTAATCCCAAGGTCTGACTCCTCATTCAGCACCTCGAGGGCCCCAAAAGGATATCTAGTGTTCTGGCAAGAATGCCTACTAT
>CM068963.1:32371788-32382660 GCA_035128595.1 Eptatretus atami | reverse complement strand
CTTGCAGCTCAGATGAATAACAGGAACAGGCTGATCATTCCTCTCTTTCGGATAGGACATTCCAGGCACCCACCCAAGGACGCCTCAGTTAACCAAGGAGACCCCTCTGGTGGACGACACTCAGCACCACCCGACACACTCTCCCGCAATCTACCGGGAATGTTACCCCGTGGTTTCCCTCCTTCATCAAAGATTGGGGGGTCCCGAAGGCTTTGCCCCAATCACTCATCCGTGGCGAGTGTCACAGGTTACTGCCCCAAAATGCATCAAATCCTGCCTCAATCAATCTTACAGTCGAGATTCAAACACTGCGTCCAGCTCGTTCGAAAACCTTTGGTAAAAAATTTTCAGGCTGGCCCCACAATAATGATGGGAAATTGAACGGGTCACAAAAGGTTGTCGTAGTAACGTAGTTGGATAGACGCGAGAGGATAGACTGGAGGCATAAAAGTTATTGGCGCACCACTTCCGTGTTCCTTGTAAATGAGTTATTTGATCGCAGAAGCATTTTTACATGGTCAAGTGAGAAATCCCAGGTACAAGTACAACAGTGATGTCTCATTAGTACAATCTGTGAGCTGCATTTTTAATTCTTTTTTTGACAGAAGTTTTTTATTTAACCGCTATTAGGTTAATAACAGGAGAACCTGTCACCCGTTATATTCTTTCACCTCTCCAGCTATTTAATTGGTATAACCTGCCTAATCAAATGCGATGTGCAGTATGGCATGCGCGTTATCCATACTACTTGAGAGAAGTTTTTGCTCTGTCTGTGGCTGTCTGTGTGTGTGTATGTGTCGCCCAATTTCTTTCTCAGAGATGGCCAACGGAATCTTCATCTCAAGCGGTTTTAGGCAAAAACAATTTTTTTTGAAAAAAAAGAAGTATTTTTTATATTTTTTATTTGTCTTGTTTGTTGTTATCGCTCGTATTGCCTCAAGCTTTGTAGCTACGTGAAAGGTAGTAATTAAATGATCCCCGACGCCATTCCTCTACGGCAGGGGTTTCCCAAACCCAGGGTCGTGACCCAACTTGAAACACCCCCTCCCCCCCTTCAAAATCTCAGAGTTTGAGGGGGTTTCATGTCAAAAAGCATTTTCTCTGACAATTTTTATCATAGGCTACACTAGGTACCAGCTATCAATTTGGGTTGCGATGGCAATATGTCTGATTTCAAACTTTTGGGTCATGGCAAAAAAGTTTGGACCACTGCCTTAGTAGGTGTATGGAGAGTGTTTTTTGCTCATCACAATAAATAGAAAAAACAAACAGAAAACTTGATTTCTTCAAAATGACGCAAACAGGCCTAGAAGAGCACCGGCACAACGCTGAGCTAACCCCTGGTTCAGTGACACATATATATGCTTACTGGTTTAATTTATATCTCTATGCTCTGCTTCTACTTTATTTGCATTAATGTGATACGTCTGCTAATGGTGAAACATATGGAAATTGGACAAGTCACCCAACGGCAAACGAAGTGGTGTTCTCCACCGTTACGTGATGACTCGGCACAGATTTACCACTTGTGGGGTGTTCGTTGCTTCCCTCGGAATACTGACCAAGAAAACGTTGATCGAATATGTTGGTGGGTCACGGGGGTTCAGTGGCAAGGAACGACGCTAGACGGAGCAATAAGGGCCGGATCTATCCCACCGAACACCCGGAATTAAAAAGGTCGTTGCACCCCGGAATAACTCCGAGTCGACGGGTCCACTTAAAGGGACGTGGTCGCCAATATTTCACGGCACTGAGTGTCACGGTCCACTTGTCTATTCCAATTTAGCCTATAGTATCTCACGCCGTCTAGCTACCGCGGGAAGCCACACCTGGCGCGACTCTGTCGCCGAACCGAAGTTCGCATGACGACTCGGAGTCCGGCGATAACCGAGCGGAGTACCATGAGCCGCGCCGGTCCCAATGACAACTTAGCACGAACGGGCCTTACTACTTCATCAAGCCCGGCACCGCTGCTGGGTCAATGGTAGAAAACGAAGACAACAAATAACTGGAAAATTTAATAGATATTTATTACAATAGGAGGGAGGACACAGAGCAGGACTTAATCACGAAATAAAAGAAAATGCAATTTACAATGAACACAGGGCACTATAACAATTCATTACTTAACAGAACTGGCGCCAACACCACACACACAAAAGAAATGGCCCCGTCGCGGTCTTTATTGGACCCTGCCAGCTAGGAGGGATAGTCAGCTTGGGGGGTAAAGTTCCGGATTCGGGCACCTTTCCGCGCGAATGCAGGTCTGGTCGAGACGAAAGCTGGTTCGGGACGCCAACACCCCGGCTGGGGCCGGACCTCAAACACCCCCACACCTTTCGTCGTCCCACACCACAGCACCCAGGGAGCCGGGAATGATGGCAACGGGCGCAGCCAGACCGAGAACGACCAGACGACGACGAGCACTTGCGGGCAAACGAGAACGGCCAGCAGGCAGAGATTAGAAGCGCCAGGCAGAGCAAAGACAGAGAAGCAAGCATGGGCAAGACAGAGTAGCGAAACAACGGGGGTGACGAAGGCTGGTCTGCTCGTTGGCCTATGGGCACACCTTCCTGTGACGGGGTCGCCTACTCACCCTATTCATTCATCTCCCTCATGTGACGGTGGGACCAGGTGGTCCGTGCCATGAACCGATCTTTGCCCTGACTTGGATCCAGCCCCGTGACTGTCGGGGCATCTGTCGGGGCCGCCCCCCGAGAGCTCCTGTATATGTTTCATGGCACTCGCGGACCGCCTCCCATTGTCTGGAGGAAACGCTCTAGTGCCCCTCCTCGGACGCGGTCAAGCCCGATCTGAGCTCGATGAGGGGCTCCGCCACGCCTTCAGCCAAAAACACGTGGGCAAGAGCGGATGAGTGCGAAGAAGTGAAGGAATTCGATGCATAAACTAACTAGAAAAATAACTCCCACGCACGCACACATGAAAATTCCTTTAGACACAGGGAAGGATTCTAACTATACACACTGTAGCTTAACGAAAAACTAAACATTTTGGGACTGCTGACTGCTCTGTGTGCAAAGAGGCTTCCTAATCCGGGTAACAATATAACCACCCATATCATGAAAGTAACAACATTTACGTCTACTCGCACGATCTCCATTATTATTGATTTTAAAAGTGTTGGATTATTTCAAATAAATTTGGACGTGCAGAACGAATCGCCTTGCCCTGTTAACGCTTCATACTGGAGTTCTTAATAAATAAGGCAGCGTTTTCGAGAAGGATGGGTTTCGTCATTGACTCAACCTTGAAAAATGGATCCCCTAATAAGAAGTAACCAAACTGCAGGAGGACGTCCGCAGACACAGGCGGGCACTAGATATGGATGGCCATTGGCTCACAAGGAGCTCCTCCACCCTTTGACAAGTTTTGTTCTTCATCCTGCTGGGTGTCCATATCAAACACCCTCCTCACCAAGAAACTTGGTGGGAGAGACAGTTTAGTCGCCGACAACCCACTCATGGAACAGGTCAGTACAGGTTTACATGGTACCTGTAGCAAGTCGCAGATCTCGTCTGACCTGACCTGACAAGAACATGATCCAAAAAATGTCATCATAGGGTAGAGGAGTACCAGTTAAATCCCGAATCCTATCCAGGCTCCTCCTGATGACTTAATCCCTGCTTTTTGCTGTTCGGGTTCCATCTGATAACTCCATTGCAGTACCTATTTTATTTGTTCTTCCATTTGATTTGAATAGATATTTTTTCAAACCCATTCTGAATTAAATTGAATAAAGAGGACGTAATGGGTCAGGTGTCCGATCAAAGCGGGGTTGCATCAAGGCAGGACATCTTGGTACCCGGTCATCACTGCTAGCAGTTATAAAGTGGCAGTTCTAGTGATAAGAGTATACATTGAAAACCGTTCAACAGAGGAAATTGAAATTTCACACGTTACATGACCATTTGATATAGCGCAGATGACTTGGATGACGCACTCCCCATCAGAACTTATATGGTGAATTAAACAAAGCCTAATGCCCAGAGACAGTGTCACTTCCTCACGTTAGAAATTAGAATCACTGTAATCGCCTCAGCCTTTATTGTGCTCGGCTGGTGACAAAAAAAGTGAAGAAGAGGTACAATTTGGCGTTTTAACGATCTCGTCATTTATACTTTATCGATCTATTCTGGTGTCTTTATCAGCCTTGGTAGTTATGAAAACACCTGAATCAGAATAAAAGCCACTTTCTAAAGGCTTATGAATGCACTCGATAGCAGACTTTCCAAAGTATAATTTGTACACATTTACCTAAGAAGTGTAGATAGATGCAATTACAAATTTCCTGCCAGAAGAGTTGCCTCGCACCTAGTCCTTCTCACGACTGCACGGGGTAAGTATTCTATGAATACCATATAGTTTCACAGTAATCCCAGACTCATTGGGAAGGTTGTACATGTATTACATGTAGGCCAAAGGCGTAAGGAGGCACAGCTGCACTTTTACCTAAATTGCAAGGTTATGAATACAAAATGGACAAGTCAACACTGTTTACAAGATATGAACCTGGGATCCCAGCTCTGATAGAAATGCTAACAGGCCAACCCATATTTCTAATAAATAAAAAAAGATTCATTTGTTTGTAAACAAAGTTAGGTAAAATAAATTATTGACAAAGTATATCAAATCGCTTCATGGAAAGTAGTAGGTAGTTTAAAAAACAACAACAACAACACTTCAGCAGGTAAAATCAGGTCCCATTTCTGGTTCAGAAGGGGGTTGGAACGAAACAAAACGGCTTTATGTAGCAAGAAAGGCAGGTGTTTTACCTGGAGCATCACATGACTGGCTGCAGCCTGCACTGAAGCAGAAGCAACTGATGAATTGGGATTGGACACTGGTGAAAGCACAGTTGCCTTCACCGTTGTGTTGTCTGCAAACTTAATGTTGATTACTTGAGAAGGAGTTCCTGGTTTAGAACTACCAAGGCTCATTGTTGTTGCAGTGGAAGAGGGGATCGATTCTGGAGTTGCAACAGACACCATTTCTGTAACTCCTGCAATGATTGTTGCTTTGGCAAGTTGAGTTTCCAACGGGCTTGTGTAACCGGAGGGGCTTTCCTGCTCAGTGATGGGTGAAAATGAGACCTCAGGTATCTTGTGCAATGCAGTGACACCTGAATCCTGGTCAAAATCTGGCAAGACTCGTGTAACTGTACGCCTGATCTCGCCTGAGGATGTCTTGATTGTGCGTATGCGCACCTTCGGTATGGCAGGTGGCGAACCACACCCAGATAAGGATGATGGTGCCGGAGAACCTTTACTGCTCGTTTCACTACACACACTGTGTGGGCTTTCTGTTCCACTTTTTCCTGATGCACGCTTTCCCATGCTCTCTGGCTGATTGAGTGTGGGCTTTTCAGCAGTATTTGGACTACCAGAAGACCCATTATGAGAAACTGGTTGTACATCTACAAGCTCTTGACTTATCTGCTCTGTGTGTACCGAAACATCCCGACACCCACTTTCAGCTTTCTTGGCATTGAGTGCAGCAATTGCCTCAATACAAGATGAAAGCTTAGTGGATGTTGTTTGAGCTGGCTTGCTATACATTTGTGCAGTTGAACCGGAAGTTTCATCATCCGTGCTCATTTTACTCACCTCTGTATTGTTTTCATCAACCAAGTCATCTAAACAGTCCAGAACTTGATCACCATCTCCATCAACCTTTTCCTTAATCTCTTTTAAGGTCAAACCTCTGTGCTTGGGCTCTTCCTCTTCATGAGACAAGTTCTCATCCCCTGCAGAGTGATTGTTTCCTTCCACTGATGCATTAGACTGCAGACCAATTGGTCCAGCAACAACATGCTGCTGCTCATTTCCTGCCACTGTTTGTTGCGAATCCTCTGGCTCATATGCTCCACCATCCCAAGACATATGAGCTTCTTCTATAGTCTTATTGGCAGCTTCTGCAGATTTAGTTGGAACACAGGCTTTTCCTTCCTCAATGTCATAATTATTCACCAGTTGATTCACCTCTCTCTCTCTATCTCTATCTCCTTTCCTTCCAGAATCTTTTGCTTTGTGTGTTGCCTCACCATGCCTGTACAGTGGTCTCACTATTCCCTTACGACCTTTGCCGTCAGATTTGTATGTAGTTGCTTCTTCAGAGGAGCAATGTCCTTTTACATTACGTCTGCTTCTCGTGTTCAAAGTTTTACGTGTCTCAACCACGCCACGGCTATCACCTTTTCTGGATGGTCTTTTCTGCAACATCTTGAGTTCACTATCTCTGCTGTCTCGCAAATCCCTACGTTTCTCTGAGGCCTTTGGTTTCCTACGTGTCCGCACCTCATTTTCAGAAGCAAAAGGCTCAACCTTTTCGTCTTTAGATGTGGCCCGGTTGTCAGGAGTGCATGCAGCACTGTAAGTGTCTGCTGTTGGCTGTAGTCCCAGCAACCTGTCCATTAAAAAGCTGCAGCTCTCGGATGGACGCCGTTGGACAGGTAACAGTGATTCACGGGTCACCTTAACTTCTCCTTGCTCCAACCCATCTCCGTCTACATTACCATTTCCTACCTCTTCTTCTTCATCCTCAGTGTCCTCTTCATCATCATCATCATCTTCAATCTCACCTTCCTCCACACTTGAGATTGGACTGAACTGACAGAATCCAGGTTCTTTAAGTTCATCATCTTCTGCATGCAGCAAGTTGTCTTTCTGTGCCATGCCACCGAACCTATCCTGCTGTCCTTTGCATGCTCCCATAGAGTTTCCACCTTTGAATGCCATAGCCCCTCCTGCCGGGTGCTGACCAAATCCAAGGCCAATGGAAACTGCAGCACCTACTGCAAAACCATTGTGTGCATGCTCACTTGTTACACCTTCCTTCCCACCGGGTGTTCCCAATTCATAGCCATGTTCCAGAGAACGTGGGTGTCTTACAATAACACTAACTGCCCCACCATCCTGGCAGCCACCACCTTGCCCAGAGGCATCACTACTATCCTCACAGACACCAGGACGCAGCCCGGAAGACTGGCCATCTTCAGCACCACTTCCCCCAGATTGAATTGCTTCTTTGGCATCGATGTCTGGAATGTCAAAGGCAGCCAAGAGATCATCAAAGTCAGGCGTCTTCATGTCCCCCATGGTGAAAGAATCCGAGAAAACCTGCAAGTCAAAAAAACCCCAACACATTCAAGTAATACACCCAAACAAGGGATATAATGAAACAATAAAAAGGCACCAATTTGGAAAAACAATGACAGATTATGGCCTGCAAATGGGTGGGGAAAGATGATTAAATAAAAGACATTGAACAATAACATAATTACCTTGAATCGTAAGCAAATGATATGATGGGAAATATATGTTTTAAATTTTAACCTGGTTGGACACATTGTCTGGCAGCCAGAATTAGTTAATATTTTGAACCTGGGTTCAGGGATTTCAATCAAACTTGGTACAAGTATGTATAATGATGTAATAATGTGGGCAGAGGCATATCTGGTGACATCGAAGAGTGCTCTTCTGATTTGCTAACGGCTTCATACTGCAATTTCTGGCTGCAACATTGAATCTCATTTTGAAAAGCATTTATGTATGAGAAGAATCAAATAAATGAATGGTCGTTTAATACGTACTTTAACACTTTGAGAAATGTGAATACAAAATGTATCAACATGAGTTGCTGTCAAGGAAGAATAAACATAGATCATACTGGTTTAACAACCTGATGGAATAAGAATCAGAGATGTGGCTTTTGGTACGAACAAAGCTTTAAATCTCTTTAAATCCCACCTTTTTCAGTTGCTATTTCTTAAGATTTACCTTTCTTATCTCTTATTTCTACGTAAAGTGCTTTGATATATTAGAACTAAATGGAAAGTGACATTGATTGATTGACATTGTCCCATTAACATTGGAGGGATGGAAGTGGAGTGTATTCGATGTGTGAACCCATCCCTTCCTCCTTAGAGATGGAAATAAAAATGTGCTAAATAGTGTGGTGCACGTGTTGGCCAACCATCGGCGAGATCTTGAAATAATGCAATTGTGGGGTGGTGGAACAGTGCAGCATGGTTGCAAACCAACCACGCTTATCTATATATTAATACTGAAGGACCAATTTTGTGCTCCTCCTAGCGGTCGCGTCACGTTTTTCTCGGGTGCCTGAGAAGTTTTGACACGGTGTTTGTACGTCAAAGTAGACACATGCACAAATCAGGGACTTCTTCACAAGTAGTGTACACAAAAATGTCGTGTACAAGGACGTTTTGTAGGCCTCATTAGGTAAGGCCATGGAGTACATCGACTGGGATCCGGCTCTTACAAGAGCCGCCACTGGTTGTCATATTGGGCTCATGGAACGGAATCCATCTGTGACGGGGTTTCGGCTAGTACTGAATGTAATGCTTGCAAATGAAAATGCAAGACTATTCATGGTTCTGAGATTTTAAAACCACACAAACTGCAAGGGTGAATTGGTCTCCTTGAGATTTGAAGGAGTACAACAGTTGCTAAGGTCTTTCAATGAGATTTCCTTGTAAAACAAAAGAGTTCATAGAACACCTTACCCCACACAGCCCCGAGAAAAAGGACATTGGCCTTTATTAGAAAAAGAAGAAGAACCCACAAGTTTCACCACTCTGAGAGCATGAGTAGCAAATTTGGTTGAAGTGGTGTAAAATTTTGCCCAAGTACTGATAAACTGAAGCTTTTTGGAAGTGCAAACAAGGCGATTTGTGTTCTGCAATGTTGAAATGCGTAATTAAATAATGGTTTTCATGGATGTATAAAAAAACAAACAACACACAAAAAAAAACAAACCCAAAACCATTGAATTGGAGGTTTACCGCCGTTTATGCTCCCCCTCTTTTAACACGTTAAATTAGTTGTTCGTGCCTGTTGTTTGTGTCCTTTATGATGTTCCCAAAAACAGCACATTTCCTGCTTCAAATGATTTTCAATTTTGTTTGACGACCAGACAGACAGACAGACGGAAACACTCACTTTACCGCACTGTGCGCATGTGCACGCAGGACAAATTGCTGTGCAATTTTCCAAGTTTAGAGCCAAAGTTCTGCTACTAAAACACAAGTTTGTGTTCTGATCCGTGTTCTATAGTGTTCAAAATAAAACATTCAATTGAAACCAGGTACAGTGCAGTAAAACCTCGCTATTCTGAACTTTGGGTAATCCGGACTAGTCTATCCAGTAGCTGCTGGCCTGGGTGGGCATGGCCACGTGACATTAGTTGGTGTTTATTTGCCGAGCAGTGTGGAGTTCTGCGGAACTCTTTCCTATTTCTCGAATTTTACTCCGATTCTTATCAAGGTAGAACACTACACTAAATACACTGCAATAAGTACTGAGAGAGCAGACATTTTTTTTCTTTTAACAGCTGTATTATAGTGATTTTTACTTTCAAGAAAATTGCCAGTGTACAAATATACAAATGCATTGCACATTATGTTAATTCCTATGAAAATATTTACCAAGCTACAATCCTCTAAAGTTGAAACATACCTCTCATAAAAACTCCCTCTAAGTCAAGTATATCGTAAGGGGATTCAGCTTTGTGAATGTCAGGTTATTATTTGTGGAAAAATAACAGACTCGGTGGCGTAATGGTTAGGAGTGTCCGCTCTGAGCCTGAGGTCGACGGTTCAAATCTGATCCCGGCCAAGTCATACCAAAGATCTTAAAAATGACGCATGCTGCTTGCTTGTTTGAAGTTCATTACTTAAAAAGGAAAGAGCATGGACAAGCAACCATAATTTGTCAATCCTAGCACAAGGTTGAATGGCCGAATGTCCTCCTCGCTCATTGAAGTTCCTTGTGACATATTCACTTGATGCTTGTCAATGAAACACATGTATTTTCAGGTACAATTCAAAGGCACTGACATTTCCTGGTTTAAATTTCAGAGGAATTTGTTGATTTTTGATTATTCAGAAACATACCACTCGAAAAAATCATCCAACATAGTTGGACCCGAGGGGACACGCATTGTGCAGAAAGCCCTTATGGATAGGATGCGATACACTGATGGGCCTTTGAATTGTACCTGGAAAATGCATGTATGAACCGCTGGCTCAGGTTCAACATCAAAGGTTTCCTGCAAATTGAATGTGTTTCACTAAATGGTTGGGTGAGTTGAGCATGCCTTAGCCTGTGCCAATTTTATGGTGAATTTTGCAAGCAACAAGCATGTTTATTTGTATAAAGAGAATGCCATCCTACATGGACTTGATTGGTAAGGCAAACCTCCAAGGAAAATCTTGGGTCTAGTTACAACAGCGAGGGTGATTCACATGTTTAAATCAATCAATCTCTTCCTGATATAGCACTTTTCATTCAGAAGCAAATTCTCAAAGAACTTTACAAAGTAGAAAGAAGAAAGAAAAATTGCCTAATTGTATCTAGCCAGCTTAGGTCATATTTACCTCCACCACTGAAGGTGGATGGAGGATACGTTTTCACCCCTTTGTCTGCGATCAGGATATCTCAAAAGGTTATAAACAGATTCAGACGAAACTTGGCGGACAGGTTGAGTGTGTGAAACAACGAATTGATTTGATTTTGGTAAAGATCTGGATACTTGAATTTTTAAAGTGATTCTTACCATTGAGTGATTGGGGTAAAAAGGATGTAGAAGAGCACAATATCTCAAAAAATTTTGGTTAGTTTATAACAAAACGTGGTGGATGAGTTTTTTTGTTTTTGTAAACAATGTCAAGGCTCATATATGAGCAAACACACAGAACATATAACAAGGGTAGCAGGAGACAAAAGGGATGGGAGAGGGAAGTACAAAACAGTTGGGAATAGACACGAGATCTATGGAAGGGAGAGGGATGGAGCTGGGTACACAGGGTAAACAAGATGGACACTACAGGGACTT
>CM068963.1:32352514-32365724 GCA_035128595.1 Eptatretus atami | reverse complement strand
GGTTTTCCAGACGGTCCTTTCGGAGAGACACAGTGAGAGTGTGAGATTTGTCAGGATTGAAAGACATGGAAATATATTGGACCAGCTTATGATTTTATCCAGATCTGCAGAGAGTGAAGAGGCTGCTGCTTGTTGATCTGAGGGATGACAGATGGTATGGCAGAGAGGGGAGTCATCAGCAAAGAGATTAAGAGGATTTTCGAGAGCGTCGGAGAGATCATAGATGAAAACGAGAAAAAAGCACAGGGCCCAGAACACTGCCTTGAGAAACTCCAGCCTGGACAGGAAGAGGGGATGAGAGAAGTCCATTAAGGGCCACACGTTGAATGCGACAGGAGAGGTAGCAGCAGCCTTGCATACCATAGGAAGAGAGTTTGGTGAGCAGGGCGGGGTGCCAGACCGTATCGAAAGCACGTGATATGTCTGGGGAGATGGCTGCGATATCATGTCTAGCATTGAGGACCTCCATTGTTGGGAAACCAGAGCAGCAAGTCCAGGGTCGAGTGACCTTGTCTGAATCCAAATTGATGATCGGAAATCAGGCCATTGGAGAAGAGGAAGGATTTAATGTCGGAAGCGGATAGATTCCATAACCTTGCTGATGATGGGGAGAAGGCCGATTGGTCTGTAATTGCAAGGATCTGTTTTTGCACCTTTTTTTATGCAGAGCAGTAATATTTGCTGATTTCCAAGCAGATGGCAGAAGACCTTGAGCAAATGAGAGTGTGAATAGAACAGAGAGGGTGAGCAAGAGCAGCAGAGCAGGTTTTTAGGACACGTGAGCTAATGCCGTCTGGACCGGTTGCAGAATCAGAGTCGAGGTTTGACAGCAAGCTCTCCACCTTGTGAGGAGAAAATGACACAGAGTCCAGGAACAGCAGGGTGTGACTAGGTAAGGTGGGTACAGAAAGCGATGGGTTTGGGACACAATATTTAGAAGCAAACACAGAGTTTCGTCATTCAGCCTTTTCGCATACAGTGTCAGCTGTGTGGCCATTTGAGGAAAGGGAGGGGATGGAGGGGGAACATACACCAGAAACAGACTTAACTAGAGGGGGAGCACTCGGTAGAGTGCAAAACCTCCGCCGTCAATACTGCTGGGTCACTTAAGTGAACCTGATATCCTATTAATTGTAGGTCAAAACGGATCAGACTCTACTGAACCACGATTGAATAAACTAAACTAGATCGATGCGCATGTAGAAATGCCAAAAAAAAAAATCGAATTTTTTTGAAAAAAAGTTGCAAAATTTCTAGTTTTTTTTTTCTCTAACAAATTTTTTTTGGGGGGGTTGGAAATCACTTAAAACATGTAGAAATGCAAAAAAAAAATTCAAACATTTTTCAAATAAATTCGAAATTTTTTTGAAAAAAAGTTGCAAAATTTTGTTTTTTTTTCTCTAATCAAATTTTTTTTTTTTGGTTGGAAATCACTTAAAACATGTAGAAATGCAAAAACAAAAATTCAAATATTTTTTCAAAATGGCCGCCATAGCGGCCATATTGGACTTTGGACCAAGTCCAAAATCTAATGGCATGATCCTTGGACCATACCTAATCCCCCACCAAGTTTCGTGGAAATCCGTCCAGGAGTTTTTCCGTAATACTGTTCACAAACAAACAAACAGACAGGGGTGAAAACAGTAACCTCCGTCCATCTTCGATGGCGGAGGTTAACTAGATGCCACCAGGACTTGGAGGAGGGAGACAGGTTTGAGAGTTCGGACATGAGATTTGAAAGGTGTTATTTCCTGGCTCTCCCATTTGTTCCGACACACAAATGTTTTCCCTGGTAGACACACACTTGTTCTGAGCTTTGTGGAATAAACTCAGATTGCCTTCAGTAGGATTTGCCTTCTATGAGGCGAAGGCAAGTTGTTTCAGGACAACTGCCTCACCACACGCTTCAGTGTACCATGGGTGGGAGGAAGGGTATGACAACTGAAGATGAGAGGGGATAAATCTGTGAATGAGAGAGCAAGTTTCTTTGAAAGAAATCCCAGGATGAGTTGATGTCAGAGAAAGTAGCGATGGGAGACCAGTCTAGAAGTTTGATGGCTGCTTGACTCCCTGCCAGTCAGCCTGAATGAAATGCCAGACTCGACGGCACTGAGGCGGTTCTCTAATAACAGCGAGAGAGATGTTTACTTTGACAAGCACGTGGTCAGATGAACCGATTTGAGCAGAGGAAGAACAGCAGATATTTTCTGGGAAATTGGTCAAAATCAGATCCAGAAGAGCTGGAGTACCGTTGGTTGAGATCCTGGTCAGGAAGTTGACAGATGTCAATCCCAATGAGTCGCAGAAGTCTTTTGCTGAAGAGCCATGGCTGGTGAGGGAGGTACTCACACCCAGCCAACTGGCATGATGGCAATTTAAGGCACCACATGAGGATGAGAGAGTTGGGATGAGAGGATAGAAGTTGGTCCATGTTTTTGGCAAGTGAGGTGTAAATGGAGTCATCACTGTTTGGTGGATGGTACAACACACATATAAACGTAAGGTGGGAGAGGAGGTGAAGCCATAGCCAGATGTTTTCCTGGGGGTGTGAGGGAGTGAGGGCAATGCATGGAGAGTGAGAAAGAGTGTTTGATGAAGAGAGCAACTCCACCACCAGGACGAGGCTCAGGTCTGTCATACCGGAGGGGGGAGTAACCAGGGAGAGATACTTGCGAGTCAGAGATGTCTTGAAGGAGGAAAGTTTCTGTTAAGCAGGTTATGTGTGGTTTGTCAGTGGCAACCTTAGTGGAAGGGTCTGTCAGGTAAATGAGGATAATTTATCTGAAAATGAGGATAATAATTATCCTCATTTTCACAAAAGCTTGGTCAACGAATGTATGCTCTCTACATGAGGTGGATATTCGGACTCCAGTAAACCCTGGTTTTCCACGGGCCATTACGTTTCCTTTCACCTATAAACTCATATGGTATGAACAGGGCAGCCATCCATCCGGCTTTATGGAGGAGTCCGGTTTTCTGCTCCTTTGTCCTCTTCGATATGAAACCGGACACCTTTATGTCCTCCATTTTCCTCTTGAGCCAACCAAGCTTTTCGACCCCCAATTTAACTTTTGATTGCTGGTTTTCATTGGTTAATATACATCTCATTTAATTAATCCCACGTCTGTATTGGTCCTCCAAATGCCAACAAATATCCTATTTGTGATGCTACCTCAAGACGTCTTTACGTTATGGCTTTTACTTGACACTGGAAATCACATATGCCTACACAAAATATTTGGCTTTGTGGAAACGGTTACGTGCCCTCCGAAAATGAAAGACTGCAAGACGAGCGACGAGAGGTATCTGAAACTTTTCAAAGCCCAGATACTGTACGACGTACGTACTGCAGAGTTCTGTACATGCTGCATGCCTCAGTTACCACCCACACCACAGCAGCCTCCACTGCAATTATCCTTCCTATAATACACGGACCGGCGTTTGTGTGTTTATTTGTTTGTCCAGCTACTCCTCCTACAGGTCTGGGTCGATTACATCCAGGCTTGCTACATAGGATCAGCATGACCACAATTAATGCATATAGGGGTGTTTTTAACTTATCTGGAATTTAAGTTCCAGTTAAGGTATTGCCATCATATACCGTTAAGTCCGTCCATCTCCTATTTCGACTTCTCCAGCCAAACCACTGTTCCGATCCGGCTGAAATTTGGCAGCAATGTTCCTCTCCTGACTGGTAACAAGCTCGTTCCAGTCAAGTGACTTTAAGTAGGTCAAAATGGCCGACTTAATACATTTCTTCAAAAAATATTATTCTCCAGATCCACGAGTCAGAATGCTACCAAACTTGGGTTGCAACATCTGGTGACTGAAAGTGTCAAAATGGCAGACTTTGTAATTGTTTGGGAAAATCGTGAAAATTCCTTAAAAAATCTTCTTCTCCACATCCACCAATCAGAATGCTACCAAATTTGGGTTACATTAGGCCAGGGCCCATATAAGCTACAGGTTCAGTGGTCCTATTTTTATCTTTGCCTGTGGTCTTGGGGGAGGGGAGAGGGGAAGGGAGGTGGGATACAAATTCTCTATGTAAATTTGTATCGTGCAGTGCTGCTCCAGGTGGCCGACTTAATAAATTTCTTCAAAAAATATTCTTCATTTTATTTACAATACAGTATTCCTGTCCCCACGTTTTCCAGTGCAGTGAGGCGTTTTGAATTATAAGCAGTCGGTATGTTTTTGCTTCATGCACGTAACCCAGGTTTTTTTTTGCCTATACAGAGCTGTCAGTTGCCTATACACCGCCCAAATAAAGGTTTGCATCAGAAGAACGTGTTGCATGCTTGGAACAAGATCGCCCGTAGGGCGGGTGCTAGTACGTGTAAAGCTGAAACAGCAGTGAAGTCCCAGGGGTTATCACATATTTTTGGTCTGAATTGATAAACACCAGAGGCCATTAGCACACTATTAGAGGCAGAGAATAGAAGAACATTAAAGGGGATTAACTGAGGAATAAAGGGGGGAGGTTAGGATTAGCTCATAACTCAGGGTGTGTCTGGTCCGGACTGAATCCACTCACAGCATGGCTTTAATGGTAAATCCCTGAGAGGGAGGGGGGAGGAGGTTATATTGTTGTGGTGCCGGGTTCGGTGGCGAGGATGACCGCCAGACGGAGCAATAGGGCCATCTCCCACTGAACACCGGAATTGAAAGGTCGTCACCCCGGATAACTCCGGAGTCGACGGGTCCCTTGAAAGACCGTGGTCGCCAATATTTCAACGGCGTGAGGTAGGGTCCACTTGTCTATTCCAATTTACCTAAGTACTCACGCCGTCTAGCTACCGGGGAAGCCACACCCTCGGCCGACTCTGTCCGAACCGAGTCGCATGTGCCGACTCGGGTCCGGCATAACTGAGCGGGGGTTACCAGAGCCGTGCCGGTCCCAATGACAACTTACGGCACGAACGGCCTTACTACTTCTCAAGCCCGCACCGTGCTGGGTCAATGGTAGAAACGATAGGCAACGAACTGGAACATTTAACAGATATTTATTTACAATAATAAGACACAGTGCAGACTTAATCACGAATAAAATGCAATGTACAATGAGCAATCAACACATACAATTCTACTTAACAGACTGGTGACACACACACACACACACACACACACACGAAATGGACCCCGTCGGGTCTTTATTGGACCCTTCAGCTAGGGAGGGTAGTTCAGCTGGGGGGACAGAGCCTGGCTGGGTACCTGTCCGCCTCATGCGGTCACACCGACTCCAACCCACCACGGTGGGACTCGAACCCACGATCCTAGCTGCCACAAACGACGATCGAGCACCACTCGCTGCTCGACCACCACTACCACGAGGAACCCCGGAAAAGACCACAGACCACGACAACGACAGACTACAGGGCCAAGAGCAAAGACGACGACTCTACTCTCCTCTTATCCCCCCCCCCCCGGGTGGAGGAACCGCTCTGAGGTAACTTGCCTCTGGATTGGTCGGGGGGGGGGGGGGAACATTCCATCTCGCTGGGGCGGGGTTGGCTGAGGTGATCTCATCCCTGATTGGACAAGAGGAACATTCCATCTCGCTGGGGCGGGGTTGGGGCTGAAGCGATCTCACCCCTCTATGACCGTGGCCTCAAACACAATGCGTAATGGCGCTGAAGGAGTGGGAGGGGATCGATGTACAAAACCAACTATAAAAGAAACTCGCAGCGCACACATGAAATTCCCATTAGATATAAGGGACGGGACCCTAACTATAATCACATACTTATCGAAATAACTAAGCTTAGGGACTGCTGTCTGTTTGTGTACAAATGGCTTCCAAATCCGTAACAATATTTGTGATGGGTGTCTTGTGTTCTCTTAAAGAGACCCACCAATAATTGACAATTTTGACTGGGGCCTGGCAGGGCAGATTTTTTTGATATTTATGCAGTTTTATTCGGGACTTTTCCGTATCATTTAACCTCAGAAATATGCCCTATATTCTCGTAGGCAACGTGTGGCTCTCAATGGAATCTTCTCATCTCCTTTCCCTGTTCAGGCTGGAGTGACACAAAGTCAGTGTTCTAGGCACTATCCTATTCCAAATCTTCATCAACGATCTCTCTGACTCTCTGGAAAATCCCCTTTATTTCCTGTTGACTCCACCCTCTGCCGTGACATCCCTCATACTACTGACAGGCAGGCTGCAGCCTCTTCCCTCTCTTTGGACCTTGACAAAATCACAAGCTGGTCAAACACTTGGAATACGTCTTTAAATCCTGACAAATCTCACACACACACTCTGCCCCCACCAAACCCACCCCTTCCAAATTTCCAGTTTTTCCTTCCCGAGAGTTTCCTTATATATTCTTATTGTCCACCCCATGCATCCTCCCCTACCCCTCATTCCTCCCCACACCCATTATTACTTCCGCCACCTAAGGTGAAGAAGGTTATTTTTTCACCCCTATCTGTTTGTCTGTTTGTGTACAGGATATCTCAAAAAGACGGATCCGGATGAAATTTGGTTGGCAGGTGGGATGTGTGACAAGGACAAACTAATTCGATTTTGGTGAAGATCCGGAACCGGATCCGGCTACCAGAATTTTAAAAGTGATTCTTCACCATTGAGAGATAGGGCCAAAAACGATAAATAGCATCTTCTTCTTCTTTCGGCTAGCTCCCGTTAGGGGTCGCCACAGTGGATCAACCGTCTCCATTTTCGCTCTATCCTCCACATCTTCATTGACACTCCAACCACCCACATGTCCGCCCTCACCGTATCCATGAACCTCTTCTTTGGCCTTCCTCTTCTCCTCCTGCCTGGCGGCTCCATCTTCAACATCCTTCTCCCGATATACTCCGCTTCCCTCCTGTGCACATGTCCAAACCATCTCAATCTCGCCTCTCTCACTTTGTCTCCAAACCGTCCTACCTGCGCTGTCCCTCTAATATACTCATTCCTTATCCTGTCCATCCTCGTCACTCCCAACGAGAATCGCAGCATCTTTAACTCTGCCACCTCCAGCTCCGCTTCTGTCTTTTTGTCAGCGCCACGCCTCCAAACCATACAACATATCTGGTCTCACTACCGTCTTATATACTTTCCCCTTACTCTTGCAGCTACCCTTCTGTCACAAATCACTCCTGCAACTCTTCTCCAACCACTCCATCCTGCCTGCACTTCTTTTTCATTTCTCTCCCACACTCTCCGTTACTTTTGACAGTTGATCCCAAGTATTTAAACCCATCCACCTTCCCACCTCAACTCTTGCAACCGCACCATACCACCACCCTCCTCCTCATTTACGCACATGTACTCCGTCTTACTCCGACTAGCTATCATTCCCTTCTCTCCAGTGCGTACCTCCACCTATCGAGGCTCGCCTCAGCCTGCTCCCTACTCTCCTACAGATCATGATGTCATCCGCGAACATCATAGTCCTGGAGACTCCAGTCTGATCTCGTCCGTCAACCTGTCCATCACCATTGCAAACAGGAAAGGGCTCAGAGTCGATCCATGGTGCAATCCCTTTTACCTTAAACCGGTCCGTCATTCCTACCGCACACCTCACCGCTGTCACACTGTCCTCATACATATCCTGCACGATCCTCACATACTCTCCACCACTCCCGACTTCCTCGTACAATGCCACAACTCCTCTCTTGGCACCCTATCATAAGCTTTCTCTAAATCCACAAACACACAATGTAACTCCTTCTGGCCTTCCCTATACTTCTCCATCAACATTCTCAAAGCAAACATTGCATCAGTGGTGCTCTTTCCTGGCATAAACCCATTGCTGCTCACAGATCGTCACCTCTCCTCTCAACCTAGCTTCCACTACTCTTTCCCACACCTTCATGGTGTGGCTTACAACTTTATCCCTCTGTAATTTCCACAGCTCTGCACATCACCTTATCTTGAAAATAAATCGGAACCAGTACACTTAATCTCCACTCCTCCGGCATCCTCTCACTTTCCAAGACTTTATTAAACAATCTGGTTACAACCCCACTGCCATCTCTCCTAAGCACTTCCATGCCTCCACTGGTAATCCATCTGGGCCAACCGCCTTTCCACTTTTCATCTTCTCATAGCAGTCCTCACTTCATCCTTACTGATCCACCCCACTTCCAGATTCACTATCTCCACTCTTCAACCTTCTCTCTCTCTCTCATTTTCTTCATTCATCAGCTCCTCAAAGTACTCCATCCACCTTCTCAACACACTCTCCTCGCTCTTCAGCACATTCCATTTGCGTCCTTTATCACCCCGAACCTGCAGCACATCCTTCCCAGCTCGGTCTCGTCGATGTATAAATCCTTTTCCCTTCTTTTGTATCCAACTTCTCATACAGCTCGCCATATGCCTTTTCCTTAGCCTTTGCACCTCTCTGTTTGCCTTGCGCCGCCATCCTTGTACTCCTGCCTACTTTTCTTCACTCTCTGGCTATCCCACTTCTTTTTCGCCAACCCCCTTCTTCCTTATACTTTCCTGTACTTCCTCGTTCCACCACCAAGTCTCCTTATCTTCCGTCTCTGTCCAGATGTCACACAGTACCTTCCTAGCTATCTCCCTCACCACTTCTGCTGTAGTTGCCCCAATCATCCCACCCATCTTTACCACCATCCAACGCCTGTCTCACCCTCCTCCCTAAATTTCACGCAACAGTCTTCCTCCTTCAGCTTCCACAATCTGGTCCTTGGTTCAGCCCTCACTCTCTTCCTCACCTCAACCTCTAAAGTCATCCTACAGACCACAATCGATGCTGTCGAGCTACACTCTCCCCTGCCACCACCTTACAGTCACTAATCTCTTTCAGGTTGCATCTCCTGCTTAAGATGTAATCCACCTGTGTGCACTTTCCTCCACTCTTGTATGTCACCCTGTGTTCCTCTTCTTCTTGATAGCTATTTACCTCGCCATTTCCATTCTTTTGCAAACTCTACCACATTGCCCTTCCACATTTCTCTTGTTGAGACCGTACCTACCCATCACCTCCTCATCCTCTTTATTCCTTCCCCAACATGCCATTGAAATCTGCTATAATCAACTCTTTCATCCTTGGATACACTCTCCCACCATTCATCTAACTCACTCCAGAAATCTTCTTTATACTCCATCTCATCCCTATGTGGGGCATATGCATGATGACATTCATCATCACCCCTTCAATTTCCAACTTCACTCATCATCCGGTCAGACACTCTTCTCACCTCCAATACTCTTGACATAATCTTCCTTCAGGATTACCCGACACGCATTTCTCTCCCATCTACACCATGGTAGAACAGTTTGAAACCACCTCCAATGCTCCTAGCCTTACTCCCCATCCACTTGGTCTCTTGTACACACAGTATGTCCACCTTTCTTCTCTCCATCATATCAGCCATCTCTTGCCCTTTGCCAGTCATCGTCCAACATTCAGAGTTCCAACTCTCACCTGCACACTTCTACCTTCCCCTCTCCCAATGCCTCCGGACTCGCCTTCCCCGCTCCTTCTCCTCCTTCGCCCAGCAGTAGCACAATTTCCACTGGTACCTGCTGACGCACCGGTACCGGTGGCGGTCGTTAGTAACCCGGGCCTCGACCGATCCGTATGGAAATTCGTTTTGTTGGCCGCATAATGATTTGGCATAGGTTTTTTACGCCGGATGCCCTTCCTGACGCAACCCTGGTCGCCTCTTACGACACACAGGGATTTGGTACACCTATTCTAACCGGGCATACACCGGGCCCAGTACAACTGGTACTCATTTCGCCGACCTCGAAGGATGGCAGGCTGAGCAACCCCCTGGTGTTTTCGACTTGGTTATATATATATACATATAATATACATATATACCATACATAACATACATATATACATAATATTAATTCAGTGTCCCAACGGGGCTTGAACTCAGGACCTTTTGGGTCCCAAGCCACTGCCCTAACCACTGCCAACACCAGGCTAAAAACGATAAATAGCATGATATCTCAAAAAGTTGTGGACGGATTCGGACGAAACTTGGTGGACATGTTGGGTGTCTGACAAGGAAGAATCGATTCGATTTTGGTGAAGATCCCGATCCGGATCCGACTACTAGAATTTTAAAAAAGTGATTCTTCACCATTGAGAGATAGGGCTCAATGATATTTCAAAAATGTAATGGACCCGATACGTTCTCGTGGATAAGGCATTATGGGGCGGAGGTATGCGATCTACAGAGTGCCCTTCTAGTTCATCCAAGTTTCTCTCTATTTTGTCCTTCAACTCTGCTGTTGGTGTTTGCCCGCTCTCTCTACTCTTGCTTTTGCTCTGTTGTGTGTCCTGATCTGTTCAGTGTTTTAGGTCTTCCATGAGCCTTAACTTTGTAGATAAAAACGAAAAACAACCGAGAAACTCACTGTTTTTCCTCATAATAATGTAAAGTACATAAATACATTATTCTTTTTTCAACATTACATAAATATGCCTGAAAAATATCTATTTTTTAACAGATACACGATGCTACAAAGCATGTAACGAAGATATTGGTTTAAAACTAGAACTACACTCTTCGACGTCGCCTGATATGCCTCCGCACATATTATTACACCATTAAGCCTGGTGTTGGCTTAGTGGTTAGGGTGGCGGCTTGGGATCCTAGAGTCCTGAGTTCAAGCCCCGTTGGCCGCTGAATTAAAATACACCAGGAGGTTGACTCAGCCTGTCACCTTTCCGAGGTCAGCAAAATGAGCACCAGTGTACTGGTAAGGGGGACACTGCATCAGCGGCATAGCCGCGTCCCAACCAATGATGCAACCAGCAGCCACAGGCTGCACTCGATAGAGTGAGATTACATCATTATACATACTTGTACCAAGATCGATTTAAAACCCTTCAGCTGTTCTCAAATATCACATTTTCACTTGACACGACCTTTGACCTCTTGATTCGGACATCTAATAAGTTCATCTTTGCATCATAATATATACTTCGACCAAATTTGGTCAAAATCCCATCAATGGTTAACAAGTTAGTGCGGTAACAGAATTTTTACCTCACGGGACCTCTGACATTTTCACCCCATAAACGAATCGGTTCATCTTTGCATTGTTATACATACTTTTACCAAGTTTGACTTGGATCCCTTCTACTGTTCTTAAGTTATCGCAGTAAAGAAAACCCTAACACGGAGGAACAGATGGAAAACCCAAATACATAATGCCTCCGGCGACTTTGTCGAAAAACAAACTGGTTCAATTTTTTTTTTCAAGCATCAAATTCTGTTTTCATATGTATGTATGTATGTTTGTTTGTAAGTATGTATATGTATATGTACAAGTATTGTCGTGTCCAGGGGGGTTTAACCCTTACCTGGATGGATGGCCAAGCTTCTCCCTTGAAGGCCTACAGCCGAGACTCGGAGATTAATGCGCGTGCAGGAAGGGGGCGCAATGGCGGAGGGGCGGAGGAGCACAGCACAAGGGGGGGGGGGTTATACTCGAACCCCAAGACAAATACACGGATACAGTTACTTAAAAGGAACACATTTAATGAAAATAGACAAATATTTACAAAGGACGATAACTCATAAGGTAATAATAATGGCATGAAGTAAATAAATCCTAAAGTCAAGGCACCTCTTCACACGGACTCAAATACAGACAAAGGGAAACAAAATAAAAGAAAATAAAATCCCTCCGTTTATTCTTGTACTTAGCTTGTCCCAGAGCTGGTCTTTGTGGTATTTGGAATCGAGGCACTTCCACCAGCACATGCAGACGTGCACAAAATGGCGCCTCATCGCTTCTCTCGTAGCGGGACAAACGCACGCTAGGTAATCCGTGAGCGGCACTCCACACCAAGGCTCAAAGACCCAGTGCAGCTGCTTCGTGCGCTGATTGTCCTCACCGACCCAACCAAGAGCCAATGGGCAGCGTCTTGCTTCACCACGCGAGCCAAATCGCCCCAATACGAATACAAGGATCATGCCGTCCTCCTCGTGTGTGTACTCACCATGAACTCTCGCTTCTGACTCACTAACATCACCGAAACCAGTTTCCTCCTCCGGGGCATAGCTTGCTCGCCCGAAATCCAGGAAGGCGGGGCCTCCGCCCGCTCGGAATGCCTGGCTAGCCTCTGTCACGCCCATCATTCAGCCTTGGGGGCGTGACTTCGCCTGCGTCACCCTTGGAGGCGGGGCTTCTGCCTGCTCGGCCCGTTTGCTTGTAGTTGTTTTAGGGATGTGTTTTCCCACCTTTATTGCAGATCTTGAAATATAAAAACATGGGGAAAAAAAAATCACAGAGGGGTGATTACATACTGGGGAACTTATTCTTAAACCCGAACTAATTAACACGACACCACTTCCCGTGTGGTGACATGTAACACTTCAGCTCACAGTTTCCCTACTTAATCACATTGAGATGCCTCCTGCATGTCCACAGACCAAACTACTCCATTCAATCCTAAATTCCCGATTAAATTCCTCCAGCTACCCACACAATCGTAATAGTGTTTGTGATTATATATAACTATATATATAATGTATATTATAATATATATGGATACAAACAAACACGACATAATAGTGACTGAAGCTTTTCGTGCTGCACTCTTCAGGGTAAAAATTGCAGCAAATGAAGTTGGAAGTGTAGGCGCGTGCTTTATACGTAGGTCTCAATAAGGTACATGCTGATTGGTTCAACCGTAATGACATCACGGTTAATCTGAACCCATTGGTCGGCTCATCATCTTCACCTCGAGCTCCCATTGGCTGGAGCAGAGTTCGCTGATGATTGACGTTTGCAACCACATCCTGGAGAGAGGGGGGGATGGGTTTACCCTAGGTCCATCACCATTGTTTTACCGTACTTCCCTTGATCTTTCCATGCTGAAAGAGACACAAAGATCGTACAAATTCCTTTTGACGACATAATATTGGATTGGTGGCAAGGATGAAGGTTGCTTCCAACATACGTAAATGAAACGAGCTCCGACCTCGGCTCAATATCCTGAACATATTGCATTGTACTGGTCTGCACAGATAGGGTTGGCAACCAGGTGCTGTGCAATGGCAGATGAAGCAGGAACAGTGGCGGGTGGTTGCTGGATATTTCTACATGCTCGCACTGGTTGTGTTTTAACCCTCACAATCTTTCTTCAAATCGCCAAGGGGACGTGTTGTTTGATCCGATCAGCCAATCGTAGTGTTGTGCGGCCCACGTACCGAGCTTCACATTAGCACTTAAACTCATAAATAACATTGCTGGTTT
>CM068963.1:32316295-32328786 GCA_035128595.1 Eptatretus atami | reverse complement strand
TCTTCCACACCTGTTTCTGTTTGTTAGTTGTCGGTTGGTTTGTTACCTCCGCCACCGAAAATGGCTGGAGGTTATGTTTTCACCCCTGTCTGTCTGTTTGTCTGTGAGCAGGATATCTCAGAAAGTTATGGATGGATTCGGACGAAATTTGGTGGACAGGTTGGGTTTTTGATAAGCTCGAATTGGTTAGATTTTAGTGAAGATCCATATCCGGCTCAGATAATTTCTTGAGTGATTCTTCACCATTGAGAGATGGGACCAAAAATGGAGAGATAGGACCAAAAAACGATATGTGGCACGATATCTCAAAATGTTATCGACAAATTCAAGACAAAACTTGGTGGACAGATCCGGTGTTTGACAAGGAAGAATCGATTTGATTTTAGTGAGGATCTGAATCTGGATCCGGATACATGAAATTTTTTAATTTTTGCAAGTGATTCTTTATCATTGAGAGATGATGCCAAAGGGGATATAGCATGATATTTCAAAAAGTTGTGGATGAGTTATGACGAAACTAGATGGACGAGTTGGTTAGGTGACAATAACAAGCCAATTCAATTTTGATTCAGGTTCGGATGCAGATCCAGCCTTGCGGTGGAATTCAAAACGTAAACTGTTCAGCCTAGCAGAGGTATGTGCCATTCTAGTTCAGCTTGTACACCCCATGTGTCCTTTCCCCTTTCCCCTTGATCTTACTCTCACTTCTATTCTGCTGTTGGTGTTCCACCCTTGCCATTTTTTCTCTTCCATTCTCCTCTAGCTCATGCACGTATATAAAAAAAAGATTGTCTTTTGGGGACTTGGTCGTGATGTCGTCACCTCCCCCTCCAAAAAGCAAGACCTCCAGACCCCCCCCCCCCTAAATCCGATCATTTGAGGCATATAGCAGACTGATGAAATTATAGTAAGCCCAGCTACCATTTTTATCTGAGACCAGTTACCAAAGTATTCAGCTGTGGCATGGAATTGGAATGGATGAAATTATGGTTTATGCACAGTCTCTTCAAATGGTGTGTCCTTTCTTGTGAACTTGGAAATGTAAGTCTCTTCCACCTCTCCCATTCCTAATCTACCCCACTTAATGTACCCTAATCTACCCCACTCTGACCATGTTTTTGTGAAATTCAAAATCTCTCTCGTAGTTTGAGCATCGCAGTCTCACAGTTTGCTCCTGAAGGTAAACTGAAACAGAATAGTCTGTCCTCTTTCTAAACGACTGGTCTTCAATCTTATCTGTATTTTATATTGATTCCACCATGAAGTGCTTTCACAAAAGCCAGCTGTCTCTTTCATGCACATGCTTATAACCTCCAATCTGTAGCTTTCTAACAATTATCTTGTCCTTAGTAGATGGAATTTTTGTGTTGGGCAGTTGCTGTCAGGAAATGTGCTTTCTCAACATGGAAGGCGAACATGACCGAGAGCAACCTTCGTTCATTTGGCAAGACTGGCAACAATTGTGTCCTCAGGCAAGGCGGAGAACAACGCCATGCCAATCTTCAGGCTGAGTTCTCCAACCTGCCTCCCTCCTCAAAGACCTGGTGGCATCTTATAAATATTCAGTCTATACTCCTGCTCCATCTACCTCTCTCACCACAAGAGGCTTTTCCTGCTGACTCAATGTGACAAAACAGAATGTCTGAAATCGGTGTTCAATGCAAAATTGGGTGTTCACTTCCAAAGTCCGTATATCCCATCTTTCTTTCTCTATATTACCTCCTGCAATACCCACCTCTTCCTGGATACCAAGTTTTTCACCTGAGAATGGAGAGAAAATTCTTATCAGCCTCGACTCTGCCTCTGCGAAGGGCCCAGATCACACTGGTGCTTGCTCTCAAGTCCTACTCTGCTTCTCTTGCTTCTCCTCTGTCTGCTCTCTTCAACTTGTTCTTCACTTCAATGTAGCATCAGCTTGGAAGACAGGCATCATTTTCATAATGTCCGGCGGTTGTGATCGTTGTCAACTAGTTTTTGAGGTGCTTCGGCGACCATTGTAACAGTCGTAGTTGAACTTGTTCAACATTTACGACAAGTTATGAGGGACAATCGTGCATCATCATTTCGTGTGCGGCAGTCTCCGACAATCTCCGACACGGTGCAACGTATTGACCAATTAAAGTTCAGCTTTCAGTTGTTTCCAGCCATCGCATCATATCTGCATCATTTTAATAGTTGTACTTTATGTGAACTTTGAAGTGTATATATATTGTTGCGAATTCGCGCCCGTCGGCGTGCGGACGGCCACGTAACTCGGATCGCGGCACGTCGCCCACCGGACGGACAATTCAGTCGTGACCCTCCCGCTAACGCCGGGATCCAGTCACGGGTGGGCCTTTCGACCTCACCACAATCGTGCCAATCGGCCACCCGCGTAGGATAGGTTGTTCGCCAAACTCGACCTACCTAAGTACCCACGCGGATGGTAAACCGGGCGATCGTACCTCGCCGCAGGTCGACTCCGGACACGAGCCGCTTGGGCGGGCGTTCCGTACTATCGGGATAACCGAGCGGTGTTATCGTCGACCTCGAGGTTCAGATTATTTACCGGGCGTTTTGCACCCACTACGAACCCTTTACGTGAAGCAGGATGGAGGTTCAATTAAAGAAAGACGAAGCGAAACGGGAAAACAGTTCACACAATGCACATTTATTTCGCGGCACACGGAGCACACCTATAGCACGTATTTACAGCCACAATTAGCGATTGCACATATATCACATAGAACAAAAGAAATGCACATATAAAAGAAGGAGTTAAAACCGACTACACGACACACGGACCACTTATACAGTTTCTACCTTACAAGACACGGCGCCACAACACGCATTCACACCTAAGCAAAGAAAAGACCCCTCACAGGCAAGGGAGTCAGACTGGGCCCGTGGGCCTAATGCGCGTGGAACCTGGATGAGCGGCCAGGTCCACGAGACCGAAGGGTCCTACCCGCGCCCTCGTGGCGAGCCGCAGAATGTCGCTGCACGGCGGTTTCGTGGGCACCTGCTTGGAGTAAGTGGAGACGGGCCCCTTGTCGCACTCTCTCAGCGCGGGGGAAAGGGGAATTGTTGATGCTCTGGGAGGGAGTATGGCTGGCTTGCTCGAGTCCCGCGACTCAACGCGACCTCGTCGCCGACCTCCTCGTCCCGGACCCGAGCCTCCAGGTCCTCCTCAGCCGATCGCCCTCCGCTGCCGTTCGCCCCGTAGCCGTCTGCCCCACCTCTGCTTCGAGCTCCGTCTCCCGAATTTGCCCCACCGATCTCGCCGAGCTCCGTCTCCGAATCTGCCCCACCGATCTCGCCCGACCTCTGCTTCGAGCTCCGTCTCCCGACTCCGCCCCACCGACACTTCCCGAGCTCCGTCTCCCGAATCCCCACCGATCTGCTCGAGCTCCGTCTCCCGACTCTGCCCCACCGATCTGCCTCGACTCACTGCCACACTTCTGCTTCGCGCTCGTCTTTTTATCGGCTTCAGGAACCCACCATATGCAAATTCTCGGATCCAAACGACCTCAGGGGCGGAGCCACGCTCGCCGATTGGATGGAGAAAAAGGGGCGTGTATCATTCCTGATCCTAAAATTTGCATATGCCGATTTTCGTCAGGGCCGTCTGGAGGCGGGGCCAAGCCGCCCCGCGCTTCCTGATTGGGTGGATCAGATGTGGGCGTGTAGCATTCCTGATCCGAATTCTCCTCCGAAAAACCGCCATCTGCACCCGCGGCTCGCGTGTATCGCTGAAGATAGCCCGACGCTCGGTGCCCACAGGTGGTGCGGGAATGGCCGTAGGAGAAGGTGGTGGAGGGTTTTCAGCGGTGTCCGATGGCCATGGAGCTGCTTGGAATGGCGTGATGTGAGGTTTGCGGTAGCGAGTGGTGAAGGTAGGTTGGCTGCTGGCGTTGTTGTTGTTGTTGTAGTGGTTGGTTCAAAACAAAGGTAGAACAGAAAAACGCCTAACTCAAAGGATCGCAGCCCGAATGAATCACATTAATTCCCTCTAAACAATGGGTTTGGGCTAACTACACATGTACTTAAGAAATATATCTCACCTACGGGACCTTTATGGTGTAATGCGAATTTCCACAGCCGTAACACTACCCCCTCCCTTTTTACAGACTCGTCCCGAGTCGTCAAATTATCGTTGCCATCATGTGTAGTTCTCCCCTAGTACGTTTTACCTACGGATCCCTGAGTGCGACATTCATGGTATTCGTGTCCCCAAAATAAATAACCTGAGGGCTGAGTAACTAACTAAACAAACTCACTCACACGGACGACTTAAATAAAATTGCCGGCGCTATGACAGACATGCCGGGGGCGCACTCATATTTACAGTACAATACATCTTAACCTTTATAATTTACACTACTCATGGCCCAGGATCAATGGACTCTGCAGGAAAAAGGTAAGAGTCAACAGAAAACCGGTGCACGGGCCGCCACTGCAGGCCCGTGTTGCAGCTGCCAACAGGACAGTTCCTGCAGCTTGCAAACTGTTGCTTGCGGATCCTGGCGCGCATGGAAATGAACAGGGGGTGCAAAGCAAAATTGAACGGGCTGGTGAACAGGGGCAGTGGGCATGGCATGGCAAAGGTAAAGGCAACATAGCCTGCAGAAAAAGCCGTTGCAGGCAAACACAGCCGGCAGACGAACTGGCCGGCACAGGCCTTGCAGTAAAAACAGCCGTCGGACGATCCGGCCGGCACAGGCCTTGCAGCAAAACACAGCAGACGATCCGGCCGGCACAGGCCTTGCAGAAAACAACCAGCCGATGAAGTTGGCCGGCACAGGCCCCGCAGCACACAGCCGCAGACGATGAAGTTGGCCAGCCTTTGCCTTGCAGTGGAGGTTGGTGGAGGGAGTGCGGTGGTGTTGGCCACACAGAAGGTGGACTCGGACCTACCCTACCTGTCTCCCTCCCACCTATCGCCTTTGCCTGTCACTGTACCTACCCACTCCCTTAATTTGTAAAAACCAATTTAGCCCCAACTTATTTTTTTTGTTTGTTTTATTTTCACCCTCTTCCCCACTATAAATCGTCCCCTAACCCCCTTTATCGTCCTTGTTCGGCTAACCTATTCTGTCACCTAGCCTTCTCCCAACCCCTACGTTCCCTTCCCGGAGGGGAATAAGGAGAGCTAGCGTCCTGTGCCGAGGCCCAACCAAGCCTCAAGATGGCCTCCCCAGATCTCAGCGATCTACCCAAAGTGGGTCCAGCGGCCACAACGAGAGCGAAGGGATGGATGGTGCGGAGGGGTACACTTCCTAATCTATCCTAACCATTAACCTTTAAACTACCCCGGGGCTTTCAACAAGCGCCTCTCGCTTAATCTATTGGTTCTAACAACCCAGATTCCCGTCGCCTTGTGTGGTGTCCTTACAGTTTCGGGCCTCGCCCTCGAATTTTCCCTCGTGCCCTTGCACGGTTTCGTGGCTGGGACGCGTGGCTCCCTTTGGCAGGCACGACCCTCTGCCGAATCCCCTACGATGGCACCCCCGGGCACTACACTGCCTCCGAGCCTACCAGCTCCCTAAACACCGGGGAGTGCCCCCCATGGCAACTCCCCTGAAACGCACAGTGGCAGGCTGGCGCCCCGGGCCCCTTTCCGAGGGTCACCCGTGCCCACGACACTACCCACGCGGCTAACGCGCCCGGGCCCCCGCACCAAGGGGCGCACCCGTGCCCACTACGCTAACCCGGCCCCCCATGGGCCCTTGGCCTACCACGGCCGACTAGCCCGGTGCCCGGGGTACCCACTCAGCGATACTCACCGTTCGCAGCCACGCTCCCAGCCCGTCAACAGGGCTCCTGCACCCCTCCAAATGGGTTCGAGCCTACACTCCCACCAACAGCAAAACGACCTCCATTTTTCAATTTAACTAACCCACTAACTCACTCTACACTGACCCGGGGTCCCTTGGGCGGGAGTCACTCCTCCCCCAATCACTCATCGCACCATGCATTCCACATTCGCTCCACTCACACAGACCCGCTGGCCTCACTCACTCAACATGTCTCCAACAACTCACCAACTCTTCAACACACTCATCGCTGATCTCTGCCATCCTTCTATCTACCTCCCTAACTAACTCGTGCTCCCACGTCGTCCCTTACACTATAGCACGTTCCTTTTAACACTACGTAGCTAAGCTACGTCCCCTCTACACATTCAAAGTCTGTCACTGTCCTCAAATCATCAAAAAATCATTCCCCAACCTAAATCTGACTACAAGCCCTCTAACTAATCCATTCCACGGACTCCATGAGGACTTACCCCTGCCCATGAAGCCGGTCTAACTAACACTAACCCTTCCCCCTAACTAGTTCCATCCTGTGCCCTGGCAAGGGGGTCTTTCACCCCTTGCCCAGGGAATCCTGTTCACCGAAAGCGAGGCTTGCTTTTGTTAATTTTGTTTTTTCCAATTATGCGCAGCACCAGCGCGGCAACTCACAGCTCGCGCACTTTGCACCTTGCCCGTGACGTCATCAGCTGCACGCGTACCTCGTCCCTCTTGGACGGTACCATCCGGCAGGGATTCACCCTCCTGCCGGATTCCAACCCCACGTGCAGCCATGACGTCACCCTGCGCACCCCAAAAACAAACCTCGCACTCCGAGGGGCTCCCCACGCGAACACATGTGCTCTGCCCGTTGGAGCTTAACACACGCTCGCGTGGAGAACCCGTCCGGTCCAAATTCGAAATCCTGCCTAAACTTTGTCCGTCCGCGGGATCGGCAACATCCACCGCTGGCGTTTCCGGACCGGGCTTCACTCCCGCAAGCGAGCACGTGGGGGCTCGTGCGTTGCACGGCACGGACCTCGCGCTCGCTGGGTGAACCGGCACGGTCCCCACAACAGCTACGGCCGCTACCCGGCTTCTGTCCCTCTGTCGCCGTCGTCTCCGTTCCACCCACGCACACCTGCGTGTCACGACGCACAGACTCCACTCCACACCACTCACTTCTAACGGGAGACGCGGCTGCATGCTCGCGCATGCCCACCGACATCTCCCTCACATACAGAGACCTCACACACACGGTCTCCCTCACACCCAACCTTTCACCTGCCCAGGGGGTCTCGCTCACACCATGCGTGCCGGAAAGCACGCATCTCCGCACACTCGCAAACACACCCCTGCACAACCACACTGGGGATTCGTGTCCCACAAGGTTCCCGGGCCTCTGTACCCCCCAAGCTACACGTGCACCTATCCACAGCACTCGTCCCTTCAACTCCGCTTGGCACGACCGAACCCACCTGGTCGTGATTCGCCTCAAGGGGCATACTCCCTCCCCTCGTTCCTGGAGGCAGCCATCCAGCTGCTCGCACCGGGTCCCCACACGCTCCGCGAGCTCACCCCATTATACTCCACTACCTCTGTGTGTGTGTGTGCGTCTCTAACCCCGTCCAATTCACCCTCTATCTCCCGTGTCTCTGTACATTTATTAGTTTCTGTTATCTCCTCGTGTCTATTAGACTCTGCTTCTTTCTGGCGTCTTTCCCTTATCTCTACATAGGTCAACCTTGCTTTCTCCTTAAGTCGCTCCCGTCCTTCCCTCTGTTTCACTCCTTGCTCTTTCAGGATCTCCGCGTACTCATCCTCTCCTTGCTTCCGTCTTAATTGTTCTTTTCTCTCCCTCCCAATTCCTTTCACCTCGTGTCTTATACATTTATTAGTTTCTGTTTCTTCTGGATTTTTCCATCTCTCTGGATTTCAATTTATTTCTCTCTTTAGTTCATTAATTTCAAACTCGTATAGTTTTGTTTTCTCTCCCACAGTTTCTCCTGCTCCTCATTTTCCAATCTCATCGTTTCTCTCAATTGGCTCATTCCTTCCTGTGTTTCATTCGCTGTTTTCTCATTACCCTTCCTTGCTTCCTCTCCTGTCCTTCCTTCTCCAGTTTCGTGGTTTGCTTCATTTGGTTAATCTCCTTTTTGTGTTTCATTTGCTGCTGTCTCATTACTCTTCCTTGTTCTTCTCCTGTCTTTCTTCTGCAGTTTCATGGTTTTCTTCATGTGGTTAATTTCCCTTTTGTGTTTCATTCGCTGTTCTTTGTCTACCTCTTCGCACTCCAGCCTTGCCTTTTCTTTCAATTGGTCAACCTCAGCTTCATGTTCTTTTTGTTTTCTATCCCATTGTTCCTCTCGTTCTTCCCTCTCCAATCTCGTTGTGTCCTTCAATCTCCTGATTTCTCCTTCCTGCTTCATTCGTTGCTCCTTCAACTTCTCCTCGTATTCCAACCTATTTTTTTCCTTTTGTCGTTCAGTTTCAAATTCATACTCTTTCAGTTTTTCATTCCACTGTCTTTCTTGTTCCTCGTTCTGCAATCTCGTTATTTCTTTCAGTTGGCTGACTTCGTTCTCCTGTCGTAATCTTTGTTCTTTCAGGACTCTTTCTTGTTCCTCATTCTGCAATCTCGTGGTTCCTTCCATTGATCGATTTCCTTCTTCTGTCTCATTCGTTCTTTCTTGCATCTCATTCTTTAATCTGGCCTTCGCTTCCAGCTGTTCGATTTGTACAGTGTGGTTCCTTAACGTTTCATTCTCCGTCCTCGTTCTTTCCTCTCTCAACATCCTCAGCTCGTTTTGTAACTCAGAAACTTCTTTCCAATTCCTTTCTCATCTCCGCACACTCCAACTTTGCTTTGGCTTCTAATTGTTCAATCTGCTCAGTGTGGCTCCTTAACGTTTCATTCTCTGTTCTCTTCCTTTCCTCTTTTAGCTCTCTCAGTTCGTTTTGTAACTCCGTTTCTTTGGCTTCGTGCTCCAGTATCTCATCAACTTTTTTCCATTTTTCCTCACTCTGTTCATCCCTTTTCTTGCACATCTCATCCCTTTCCCTGCTCATCTCATCCCTTTTCTTGCACATCTCGTCCCTTTCCTTGCACATCTCATCCCTTTCCCTGCTCATCTCATCCCTTTCCTTGCTCACCTCCTCATATGCCAACCATGCTCTTCTCCCCAATTGTTCCTGATATTCCTTTTCTCTTGTTACCTCCTCCTCCAGTTGCTTTAGCCCCAAATCGTTTTTCCGTTTTTGCTCTTCTAACTTTCCCTCAGCTCACTCTCCGCTTGTTTCCACTCATGGGTCTTGAGGTCTATTTTCTCTATTTTTCCCTTTAATTCTTCGAACCGTGTTGACTTCCCCAATAGTTCCTTCTCTAATTGTTTTACTTCCAGCTCGTGTTTCTGCTTTTCTTTTTTGAGCTCGGTCCTCCATTCTTCCTTTAATTCTTCCCAAAGCCCGCCAATGTCCGCCTGCCTCACCTGCCATGACCACGTGGCTTGAAGCGATGGCTGCTGGGAGCGCTCGCTTCGTGTTGCGCCATTCGCAGAGCCATAATTAGCCGCTCGCTCCGTGCTGCGCTGAGGGGCGATCGCGCCGCCATTATGCGACCCAGTTTGCCGGCAAAGTCCGTGCTCAGAGTACGAGGGTGAGCTCCCTCGTGATTCAACATTACAACAAGTAGTACCATCCCGGGCCATGGATCCTACATTACTACACATATACATTTCTACCCCGGCACCCGCTCGCCTTGAGACGCCATCTTATTCCACGTAAGGGGTTTAATTTAATCGCTCGTAATTTGGAGGGAATCGGGGGTCGCTCTTCTCACCCTGGACCGATTCCCTATGAATTTAGCTGGAGACAGGAGGGTTTGTTTTCCCGCTCTCTGACACCAGTGTTGCGAATTCGCGCCCGTCGGCGTGCGGACGGCCACGTAACTCGGATCGCGGCACGTCGCCCACCGGACGGACAATCAGTCGTGACCCTCCGGCTAACGCCGGGATCCAGTCACGGGTGGCCTTTCGACCTCACCACAATCGTGCCAATCGGCCACCCGCGTAGGATAGGGTTGTTCGCCAAACTCGACCTACCTAAGTACCCACGCGGATGGTAAACCGGGCGATCGTACCTCGCGCAGGTCGACTCCGGACACGAGCCGCTTGGGCGGGCCGTTCCGTACTATCGGGATAACCGAGCGGTGTTATCGTCGACCTCGACGGTTCAGATTATTTACCGGGCGTTTTGCACCCACTACGAACCCTTTACGTGAAGCAGGATGGAGGTTCAATTAAAGAAAAGACGAAGCGAAACGGGAAAACAGTTCACACAATGCACATTTATTTCGCGGCACACGGAGCACACCTATAGCACGTATTTACAGCCACAATTAGCGATTGCACATATATCACATAGAACAAAAGAAATGCACATATAAAAGAAGGAGTTAAAACCGACTACACGACACACGGACCACTTATACAGTTTCTACCTTACAAGACACGCGCCACAACACGCATTCACACCTAAGCAAAGAAAAGACACCCTCAAAGGCAAGGGAGTCAGACTGGGCCCGTGGGCCTAATGCGCGTGGAACCTGGATGAGCGGCCAGGTCCACGAGACCGAAGGGTCCTACCCGCGCCCTCGTGGCGAGCCGCAGAATGTCGCTGCACGGCGGTTTCGTGGGCACCTGCTTGGAGTAAGTGGGAACGGGGCCCCTTGTCGCACTCTCTCAGCGCGGGGGAAAGGGGGAATTGTTGATGCTCTGGGGAGGGAGTATGGCTGGCTTGCTCGAGTCCCGCGACGCGCGACTCAACGCGACCTCGTCGCCGACCTCCTCGTCCCGGACCCGAGCCTCCAGGTCCTCCTCAGCCGATCGCCTCCGCTGCCGTTCGCCCCGTAGCCGTCTGCCCCACTCTGCTTCGAGCTCCGTCTCCCGAATTTGCCCCACCGATCTCGCCCGAGCTCCGTCTCCCGAATCTGCCCCACCGATCTCGCCCGACCTCTGCTTCGAGCTCCGTCTCCCGACTCCGCCCCACCGACACTTCCCGAGCTCCGTCTCCCGACTCTGCCCCACCGATCTGCCTCGACTCACTGCCACACTTCTGCTTCGCGCTCGTCTTTTTATCGGCTTCAGGAACCCACCATATGCAAATTCTCGGATCCAAACGACCTCAGGGGCGGAGCCACGCTCGCCGATTGGATGGAGAAAAAGGGGCGTGTATCATTCCTGATCCTAAAATTTGCATATGCCGATTTTCGTCAGGCGCGTCTGGAGGCGGGGCAAGCCGCCCCGCGCTTCCTGATTGGGTGGATCAGATGTGGGCGTGTAGCATTCCTGATCCGAATTCTCCTCCGAAAAACCGCCATCTGCACCCGCGGCTCGCGTGTATCGCTGAAGATAGCCGACGCTCGTGCCCACAGGTGGTGCGGGAATGGCCGTAGGAGAAGGTGGTGGAGGGTTTTCAGCGGTGTCCGATGGCCATGGAGCTGCTTGGAATGGCGGTGATGTGAGGTTTGCGGTAGCGAGTGGTGAAGGTAGGTTGTGGCTGCTGGCGTTGTTGTTGTTGTAGTGGTTGGTTCAAAACAAAGGTAGAACAGAAAACGCCTAACTCAAAGGATCGCAGCCCGAATGAATCACATTAATTCCCTCTAAACAATGGGTTTGGGCTAACTACACATGTACTTAAGAAATATATCTCACCTACGGGACCTTTATGGTGTAATGCGAATTTCCACAAGCCGTAACAATATATATATTATATATACTCTCTTGGGGGAAAGAGAGTGGCACCTGCATATGTGGAAGAATTGCGTTGCTCAGCCAGTGGGTCGCCCAGATAGCTCAGATGGCAGTGCACTGGTCCGGTTTGCCAGAGAACCCAGGTTTGATTCCTGGTCTGGGCCTGTTTTTTGTGTTTTGCTTGTGTGCATGCATTTTTAGAGTCAATACTTGTTTCAATTGCAGTACTGCATTACCTGTGTCCAAAAAAGACTGCAAAATTATTGCGACTCGCTCTGCGGCTGAGATGGCACCATTGAATGTCGTATTTCTCCTTGCTGTCCACGGACCGATACGATCCACTACCTCATTAAAGAGTGTTTCCCGAATACCTTGTTCCTGTAGTCGTCGAATAATAAAAATGGTACAATTTGAAAGCTGATAATCTAACAAAGATTAGTTTTCGTTTCATCATAACGATGCCTGTTTTAAAGCATGTCTTTTCAGGATTGAAGAAGAATATGAACTAGAAATTTGAGTTTGATGTTGTCACGTTCCCAGAGCGAACGGGTAATTACTAGTAAATATCAATAAGAGTTCCCTTATCTTCTACAGCAAGTTCCACAAGCAAGTTATTGAACACTCCCTGAACCGGCCTCCTCTCTATCGACCTCTCTTTGGCCCATTAATGACCTGAGCTCTGAGCCGACCCACAGCCGCTTCTTTCTGTGAGCTTTACCCACAGCCGCTTCTTTCTCCTGGCACATCGTCAGCGACATAACAGCACGAGTGCCAAAGCAGCATTGCTCAGAGATTTCATGTTCTCATCTTCTCCCTGCATTTCTTCTTCTTCGCCGTTTTGCTTTCCTAAAATGGTGTCATCGACAGTCACTTAGTGTGCGGCAGTCTACGACAAAACAAGATTGCACAAGGTTCATCACCAGTGATCTTGTTTCATTGCAGCTGCTTTAAAACAGTGAAAACAGTA
>CM068963.1:32252319-32265379 GCA_035128595.1 Eptatretus atami | reverse complement strand
CTTCTCCATTATATATTTTGTGGGTCATCCATACTTGCCAGTGGTTCCCTGGTTATCTTATCCAGCCGCTACCAGGTGAGCGCCCAGTGGTACTGCCCCATGTTTAATATTATTAATAGTGCTGCTCCTGGTGGGAGGGGGTATCACAAATTTGTATAAAATACGCCACTTCTGGGGGAATTAACCTGCCCATAAGGATGGATTCCTCGCCATAGTAATACAAATGGTTAATAATACCGGTGGTTATTATTGAGCATCTAAAACTGAAGAAATAATGAGGATGGCTGTTTTCCCTTGAGAGATATCAAAGTTTCAATGATTTTTTTTGTTTTTACAGCAGCATCAAATTGGCTGGACTTGGGCAAGTAAAAGGTTAATTTTCTCAGCTCGCTTGCACTTTGACAGCAAGCTTGTGCATTTTCTATATCCTTCCACCCTAGTGATCCTTTTGAAACATGATTACAAATGTTGTCAGTCCAACTAAAGGGTTGCTCAAAATCTAGAGCTTTTCTGATTCCCTTTGCAGCCACTACCAGGTGAGCGCTGTTTGGGAATATATGGGAATATATTTGGGAATATTTGGGAATATATGGTTGTCTTATGGGCTGGCAGGACAGCTTAGACGTAGGTACGTGCACTCACCTTTGAGCTGTTTAGCCTGGGTTTGAATCCCAACCCAGTTATAAACTGCTTCCTTGGTGTTTCTCAGGCAGCGCAGTCGTGTGCACTGTCCATTGGAAGGACATTAAACCGGAATACCCATCTGCCAACACTGGCTGTTCGTGGACATTAAAGATCCTTTCTCTTTTGTGAAGAGTAGGTTAGTCATTGCTGACACTCGTGCTAAGTGCCAAATTCCTGCCTTGATTGATTGTCGGGAAGGCGATTGCAAACCACCATGCATTGGATTTTAAACTGGGTGTCCCATCTGCCAGCATTAATTTGTGGCTGTTAAAGATCCTACAGTGTCGTTCGAGAAGAGGAGGCGAACCTCGGTGCTGGGCCCACTCTCATAAAGGGTCCATAATGACCAAAAAGATGCACAATTTTTTTTTTCAGCATTATTCTCTCATCAAAAACTCTCTCAAATGTTTATCACATTGATACCAAGTGGTATCTTGTTAAATTTATGCTGTTGAACAACATGGTGGTGATTAAATATCTGAAATCACCTTAGAGCTGGCATTGAACTGAGACAAGGATCTAAAATCACTTGTGTGAAAGTAATCTGTAGGTGGTATTATAAAAACAGCTACAGGGCTGTATGTTCGTGTTTAGATACAATGACAACTTTGTACGTTTGAGGAATTTTGATTTTGTCATGAGATCTGACTTCAGCACACACTACTAGGCTTCTCAAAAGTGAACAAGCTACCAAATGAGCTATCTGTTACTTCCTCATCCTGTAACACTCAGCCTTGTATGGGGGTCTCCCATCAAAGTACTGTTGGGGTCTGGTGCATTCAAACCGATAAATCTCAGAAAATGAAATCCATTTTTATTATGAGATGCTTATAAAATATTTTTAAGTTAAAAGAATGGATAAAAATATAATTACATTGTCCTACAAACTTTGAATTGGTTTATGCATATTTATGAATGCAAAATCGTAAATTCCACAAGTTGTTGTTTAGGTATTGTAGAGTTTTAACAACTGATCATTGGAAATATGAGCTGCCAATGACTTTGTTTTAAAATAACTCAATTATCCTCTGTATGCTCTCTCCCTTATTCTACCCTCTCCTCAACTGAACAGGCCTTGCCTTACCTTTGTATACACACTTCACATCCCCGATCCGCCGCTACGCTGACATACTGGTTCACAGACAGCTACTCGCAGTCCTGGCTGCTGAAAATGGTGATTTTGAAGATCCCGAGGTTATGCTATCCAGTACTTCTCTGGAGGAGATTTGCCAGCATCTTAATGAAAGGACCAGGGTAAATGTACTTCCCTTCAACCCCTCCTTCCCTGCTTTCCCCCAGTTGGTGGAAGTCCTCTTTGGTTTGGAAAGATATTTCCCCATGACAATCCAAATCAATTCTTCTTTTCTTTTTTTCTGGTCCTTCAAGATGGCAACTCAACATCTCATGCCAGCCTCTTTACCTGTCACCCTCATCCTGATAATTTTCTTCTGCTCTCATGAACCTTGTTCATAATCTTGCACCCTATGTCGTTTGTCTCTTCGACAAACCTTAATTTCTGTTTAGAAAAGAAAACACAAAAAAACACCAAAAATGAGGCATGAAATCTGAAATAACGAACCATGGAGAAGAAGTGTGTGTGTGTGTGTGTGTGTGTGGTGTGTTGTGTGTGTTGTGTGTGTGTGTGTGTGTGTGTGTGTGTGTGTGTGTCCTCTTAACTCCAAAACCATGAAACAAAACCATGAAAAGTGGCCCCAGATTTTGCATACATACTAAGGGAACTCCAAGGTAGTGCATTAATGAAATTGGGTGTTTGGGTTAATTTAAACACCCCTTTTGAAGATAATTAACGGCCTTATTTCATTATCTTTTAGCAAGGTGTCATCCTTGGTCAGCCCCTGAGTCAGCCCTCTGGCACCTTGCTGGGGTCTTCATTCACCATTTTATTTGGCCTGCTCAACAATGCTTTGACTTGAAACAAGCTGCAACGGTTTCTTCACAATAAAATGCTTTCATTTTTAGCTTATCTGGAATTAGATTCCAGATAAGGTATTGTCATTGCACACCGTCCATCCGTCCATCTGTTCGTCTCCTTTTTCGACTTCTCCGGCCAAACCGCTGCGCCAATCCAGCTGAAATTTTGCAGTAACGTTCCTCTCCTGACTGCTAGCAGGAATTGCAAAGCTCGTTCTGGTCACATGACTTTTAAATATGTCAAAATAGCCGACTAAGTAAATTTCTTCAAAAATCATCTTCTCCAGACCCACCAGTCAGAATGCTACCTAATTTGGGTTACAGCATTAGGCCATGGCAGCAATGTTAAATTGCAAAGGTCATGTTGATCATGTGATCGGAAGTGTCACAATGGTCTTAGCCCCATAAAAAGTGTCGTGTCATAAAAAAGTGTCAAGTGTCGACAGCCCCATAATGATCATTTTCATGAATTATTTCACAAGGTACATTTCTACATTACAACAATACCAGACTTGCAGACACTGATCACAAAATATATATATATATATATAAATAATATATATATATATATATATATATTTGCATTTTTCTTCTTTTTTGGATCTTGTGTTGCTAAATTGTGTGGTGTTGATGACGCAGGCATATGGGCTGAATGGTCTTCCAATTTGTGCCTGAATTTCCTTGTGTATGTCAATTTTTGTGAAATCGTGTAAATTCCTTCAAAAATCTTCTTCTCCAGACCCACCAGTCAGAATGCTACCAAATTTGGGTTACAACATTAAGATAGGGTTGTGATGTTAAATTGCGGAGGTCATGCCGATCACATGACCGTAAATGTGTAAATGTGTCAAAATGGCGGATTTAGTAAAATTTTTGGAAAATCTCATAAATTCCTTCAAAAATCTTCCTCACCAGACCCACCATTCATAATTCTACAACATTTGGGTTACTGCATTAGGCCAGAGTCCAAATAAGGTGCAGGTCCAGTGGTCTTTTTATTTTTTTTTTCCACTTTCCTCACTTGTATCATTGAATGCCTGATCATCAAACCTATGAATCGCTGGATACAATCCAATGCTTATAAACACCCGGAGACACCAATGTTCGTGGCTTTATTTCATTTCCACATGTGATAACCTCTAGAATCTCTTAACCTGAGCCAAATTTCATAATTTAAATGGCAGACTTTACCTCAGCATCAGTTCCAACTGCGAAAAAAAGAAAGTGTTCATTTGTCCAATTAGTACCTTGTTTGATGCTCTGGTCACCTCCAGGTGCATGGGGTTTATATGACCGATCGGTGATTGCTGATTGCTTGCCAAGCCTGCCGTTCCTTTTCAACCATTTTGTTGGAGTGCTTGCTTGAGTGCTTAATCCACTTGGCGAGCATTCTCCAAGCTGCTTTATCATCATCATCCTCATTGATATTGATCTTTATTGGGCCATTGGCCCCATGATGATCATTTTCATGGATGGATTTCACAAGGTATGTTTATACAGTATTGCATCAGCTGCAAACAAAACTTAATTGAGACAACTTCTTATCGAAAAAGCGAGCACTCTGTGGCACATTACAGCAATACCAGACTTGTAGAGCCATTTCTTCTATTAAATGTGGCAACATCTCAGATCGGTGAAATAGAATGGGTGTAGCCGAGGAAATAAAATATAAATCATCAATTTGAATCCTCATCCTCAGGTTTTAGTTTCATTTTTCACTTTATTGAAAGGCTCTCCAGAGAGATGCTCGTTTGCAAGCCATGGTGATACATGGCAAAAGTACACGCACTGTTACTCTGCACTGTCACTCTGCTAAACACAATCAAAGATGTATCAATTGACGTATGATGTTGTGCGGTGCCAAGCCTGCCATTCATTAATTATCAACTGATGTGTTTAAGCCATGGCGAGACAGTAGACGGCAGTGTAAATGACTTTTTCTCATAGCTGCTGTCGTTTCTGAAAATAAAATTACAAATTGAAATTCAAGACGCTGTTAGTTAATAATGTAAATTAATTCCATATATAAATGTATGTTCCGTTGTCTTAGTTAAATCTGCGAAATGTTGAAAATGTAACTTTCACCTTGGCGTGGGTATGCTGTGCACCACTCGGAGACGGACTCCTTATGGAATACTTTATAAGTTATTTGGGGAGAGTTGTTTCCAAAACCCAAGCTCATTGCAGATGCTGCAGAGAATGTAATGGCAGATGAAGGAACAGCAGGTGGGAACTCATTCATTCATCATTAATTCCTTACACCTTGTGTTCACTCTGTGAGATTGGAGTATCGTGTGTTCATGGACAACTGTGGAACTTGCTGTGAATCCACTTTCCATCCATCCCTTTCCTCCATCCATCCCTTCCCACCATCTATACAGAGACATGACAGAAGTAAATAGACACCTTAAATTTCTTCATTTCATCTGTATAACGCAAGTTTTACTAAGTAATTTGTACTAATATTCAACTATTTATTTGCAGAAACGAGTTCCTGGGTCATGTATGACAATTAATTATGCCTCGAACCCAGGGAGCACACAAATTTTGATATTTTCAAAGAGGACAAATTGTTGGCCATTCGGAAGGTGGAGTCAGCCAGCATCAGATAGCTCAGAACCTTGGCATTCCGCTTTCTACGGTCAATCGGGTGATTGAGCAATTCACCAGCGAAGACAAGGAATCCACAGCTTCCCGTTCTGGTTGATCTGGGCCCTCAGAAAGGTATCTTCAAGTTGTCAAGCGGTCCATTGAGAAAACTCTCCGTTGCAAGGCAGCAGATGTTGCAGAGGAGGTCCAAGTTAGCTCAAGAACTGCCATGCGGTACCTTCATCAACTGGGCTACTATGGGAGAGCAACTTGGAGAAAACCTCTTCTTAGACCAGCCAACATTCAAAGGAGAAAGAAGTGGGCTGACGAGATGGCCAACAGACCCTTGGAGTTTTGGCAAACTCATTTTTGCAGATGAGTCCCAATTTACTCAATTTTCTGAGAGTGGATGCGTATGGGTCTGGAGACTCCCCAGTCAAGAGTTCTCTTTGAACCGATTGCAGCCAACTGTCAAACACGGTGGTTTTTCAGTGATGGTTTGGGGAGCAATCTGGAGCGCTGGTCCGTCAGAGCTTGCGGAGTGTGTTGGCAACATCAACTCGACGAAATACATTTCTATCCTTTAGGATGGACTTCTCCCCGTCTCCTCCACTGGTCAGATGGTCAAAAACAACACTCGGTTCATGGAAGGTGGAGCTCCATGCCACACTGCAAAAAAGAACAAAGAATGGCAGGACAGAAATGGGATCAAGCGACTTCCATGGCCAAGTCAGTCTCTTGACATGAATCCCATTGAACACCTCTGGGTCATATTGGGTCAAGCTGTGCGGAAAAAAGTCCAGGAAACCACCATCCTGGGCAGAATTTCTAAACCGTTTGTGTGAAGCCTGGGCAGAAATCCCACAAGAGAAAATTTCGGAATTCGTTAGTTCTATGCCTGAAAGAGTAAAAGTGTTGAAATCTGCAAATGGCTAGTCTACAAAATACTAGTGTATGTATTTAATTGGATCAAATGTACTTCAAATGTTCAATAAATATATTCTTTAAAAATCATGGTGTCGATTTACTTCTGTCATATAATGTCTCTTTATGTTTGTCCTTGCTCCCCCACCCCTTCTCCCTCTCTCTCCTCCTTCTCTGACCCCTCTTCCAACTTTCATGAAGTCATCAACAATGTGTGGTTGTGATAAGTTCCCACAGGTGGTTGTGTTGTGGTTTGGAGGTGGTTATGTTGTGCTATGGTGTTTGTGCTGTGTTTTGAGCCCGGAGTGTGTGGGTTGGGTGGATGGTCACTTTTTTTTGGCGGTCGGGGCTGCTGCTGGGTTCGATTCTGCAGTTTGAATCTTGGGATTCGGCTCGGGTTGAGAGATTCTGGGCCTTATTGCATTTCGGTTGTAACACGTGTGCTGAAATTAAATAAACGCACGACCAATGGCATCTCTGGACATTTATAAGCATTGCAGCTAGGGCGCGATGGGCGCAAGGGTCTCTTGGCCTGAGCCGGGTTTTGGGGTTTGGACCATGGGGTTGGGCTTGGCACTGGGTCTGGCTGCTGAAGGAGTGTTTAGTATGTCTGGTTCACGCATTCTTTTGCACTTTGGGTGGTGTGTGACCCCCTCGGAGAGTTCCATTTCCAGAGTGGGATAATATAATCTGGTCTTGTTGGTGACAGAAATTGAAGTTTGTAAAGAAAAAAAACAGAAGTAGGAATTTTGGAAAGAGATGGTACAACTGAGGAGGGATCATTTTTTTTGTATACTGAGTGCATGGTCAAGGCTCATTGAAGACCTAGAGCAAAATGAAATGGAAAGGGGGAAATGCCAACAGCAGAGTAGAAGCGAGAGTGAGATCATGGTGAGGAAAACGACACATTGGGTGGACAAGTTGCACACAAGCTGAATTAAACAATAAGAAGAGGAAGGGAAAGTTGGGATGAAACAGAAAAGGATCAAACTAATGAAATTGGGTGAGGAAGAGGGGGAAAAAAATCACAATAACCTGAAAAAGCAGAAGAGATCATGAATATGGATGGGGATGATGTCAGGTTGTGGTGAACAGATGTCTTGAAGCCCTGGAGAGAGGAATGGTGCTGAACAGACTGGGGAACTTGGTTGCACAGTTGAGAGAAAAGAGGAACAAATGAGTGTAGGTGAGCAATGAGCCTGTATTTTGGGAGTTTAACAAGAAAGTTACTGGCAGACCATGTGCACCCTGCAGAAACCTGGGAGGGGCAGAGGGTGCAAGAACAAAAAGGAGGTGGCAGAATACAGAGAGGCCACCAACCTGTCTGCGATGCGAAAGTCATAGGTCCAGACAATCAACTTTGTCGCAGGAGATCCAAATAATTTTGAGGGCTTTGCTCCCCACGGCATCGAGAATGGCAATGTGTGAGGCAGGGGCACCAATCCAAAATTGGAGAGTAGTACTCTATCAAGCTGTGAATGAAGGCCTTGTAGGCTGTCAAACGTTCTGATTGGCCAAGGAAAAATCGTGCATGACGGAAGATGCCCAGTCAGCGGCTGACTTTGTAGGCCATCTTGGAAATGTGTTCTTCCCAAGGAAGATCATGGCTGATGCTGAGGACCAACAGTCTGAGTGACTTAACCTCTTCAAGTGGCTTGTTTCGGAACGAGATGGGAGGGCTTGCCAGATGGTCCTTTTGGAGAGTCAGGGAGAGTGTGTGGGATTTGTCTGGGTTCAAAGACATATTCCAAGTGTTAGACTAGCTCAAAGTCTACAGAGAGGGAAGAGGCTGCTGCTTGCCTGTCTGAAGGATGAGAAATTATACGGCAGATGGTGGAATCATCAGTAAAGAGATGTGCAAGAATTTCCAGGGAATCAGAAATATCATTGATGAAGATGAGGACCAAGAATGAGCCAAAAACACTGCTTTGGGGCACTCCAATCTTGACAGGGAAAAGAGATGAGAGGATCCTATTAAAAGCTACATGCTCACAACAGGAGTGTAACAAGTCGTTGATCCATTGGAGGAGGTGGCTTTGGATGACATAAGCAGCGAGTTTGGTGATCAAGGCACGGTGCCTGACTATCAAATGCTCAAGGTATGTCTAGTGAGATGGTCGTGATCTCACGTCTGAGAATGACAGCTTATATCCATTCCTGGGAGAGTAGAATCAGCATGTCCAAGTCTGAAACCGAACTGATGATCTGAGATCAGGCCATTAAATAAAATGAATGATTTGATGTCAACTGCAGTGACAGATTCCATGACCTTTCTTAGAATTGGAAGCAAACTAATAGGCATGTAGTTAAGAGGATCTGTTTTTGCACTACATTGTACTACATTGGTGTTTTGCGGTGATGGTGTTTTGCACTACCTTTCAGGCAGACAGAAACTGACCCAGGGAGAATGATGAAGTGAACAGAGCAAAGAGGAGGAGCAAGAGCTGCAGAGCAGGTTTTTAGGATACGTGCACTGATGCCGTCTGGGCCTGTCATAGAATCGGACTTGGAGTTTGCCAGAAACCTCTGCAACCTCTCAAGTGAGAAAGGCAGCATCAAGGAGTAGTTGGGTACTAGAGCATAGGGTAGGTATGGTATGTAGGAGGTGAGGGGTTGGATACACAATATTTGGAAGAAAACATGGAATGAAGGCATTCAGTTGTCTCATGAGAAGTCAGTTGTGGTGCCATTTGGAGTGAAAGAATGGATGGAGGGGAAGTATACACCAGAGACAGACTCGACACAGTGCTACCACTTCTTTGAAGAAGAAGAATATGGGTTTGAGTTCAGTCTTGATGCTGGCCAGACATAATTTTCTAGCTTTCCTGAGAGTAGAGACACACTTGTTCCAGGCTTTGTGGAATGATCTGAGGTTGCCTTCTTTTGGATTTGCCTTCCTGGAAGAGAAGGCAAGTTGTTTGAGGGCAACTGCCTCACCGCAGGATTCTGTGCACCATGGGCGAAAGGATAGGTATGATAACTGTGGACGAGATGGTATAAATCTGTACATGAGGAAAAACAAGCTGTGGAAGGATTCCCAGGCAGTATTAATATCAGGAGAGGTGGAAATGAAGGACCAGTCTTGACTTGGGAATGCAACATGCAGTCCCTGCCAGTCAATGTTGAGGAAGTAGGGGTAAATAGGGACTGAGCTTGTGGTTATAAATTAAGATTTAGATTGAAACATCTTCTTGGGTTTCTTTGACTGTATTTGAAGAATTTATTTCCATTTTTGCCAATCTGAGTATGCCCCATCATATTGATTTCCAAAAGTTCTCTTCCATCTAATAGGTTTTACCCACCGAAGGTTAACAAATGTATGCTAATCACTGTGGGAAGAAAAGCAGAGTAAAGCTGACATTTTGGATGTTGAAATTTCATCAGACCAAGAGAAGAAAGTAAAGCTGATCTCTTGCTCCAACGAAGAGTTAGAGCCCAGAACGTCAGCTGTACTTTGTTTCCCATGGCCGTTAGTATACCCTTGTCAACACACAGTTGAGAAAACCTATTGGTCAATTTGGCCGCCGACCTTTGTCTCGACCTGCTAATGATGGAGCTTTTACTGCAACGTAGGTTTGGAGTCCCAGAACTATTCCTTTACATATACAATGGCTTGTTCCTTATTTTATTTATTTGTTATGACTTTTGTTTTTTTCAAGGGGATATTCTGTGTCTTTTCTGTTCTGTATGGGTTGCCCTTTTGCATTACAATCTGAGAAAATAAATCGTTGATGCTTGAATCTCAGGTTAAAATCCCATGTACTCTGTTGATTTCTCCACATTGACTACTATTGTCTTTGTTCTGCATGTGAGAAATGTATGAGCTCCCCTGTGAGCCTCAGAACACTTTTCAATATAAGTGTGTATATGTATATATATATATATATGTATATATATATATGTATATATACTGTACACTGTATATGTTTATTTTTAATTGATAATGTATGTCTTGTGATCAGGCCGACATTCTAAAGAATGCCTTTATCTCTATCATAAAGCATTGCTGATCCCTTTAAGGGCAACATTTGTATACTTGACACTGCACAATTCCGTAGTAAGTGTGCATATTTAACTTACCAAAGAGCTTTTGGCACAACTTGCAAGTGCAGCCAAAATAGGAATAACTCATTTATTATTGGACAGCTGTTCACTGGTAGATGCAACAGCGATGCTCTGTGCCAGCTTTCCTGATGCTTGCATCCATCCACCTCCCCTTCTTCCTCCCCCCAACAGGCTGCGCAGAAGGCACAGAAGGATTCTGTGGAGCTCTTCCAGTGCCTATTCTTCCGAGATGTCAACCCCGGAATCGAGGAAAGCAGTACAGATCATCGCGTAGCTGATGCATTGGTTTTTGCTATTCGCGCCAATGGTGTTCTGGTCTTCGTGCCAAGGTTAGGCTTGCACATATTGTATATATTATAATTTATATTATTACGTGGCAACCTCAGGGCACCGCAGCGAGTGCACCGGTAACCCAAAGGGTGTCATGGCAGAAAAATAATAAAGATACTGATGTGCCCTTCATGTTGTTTTAAGGGTGAAACGAACTTATGACAGGAGACATAAGGGTAACGTTATAATAAATATTTATTAATCCCTAATGTCTACCTTTATACCTGGTGTTGGCTTGATGGTTAGGGTGGTGGGCTTGGGATCCTCAGGTCCTGAGTTCAAATCCTGCTTACCGTTGAATTAATACCAGGTGGGGTTGATTCAACCTGCCATCCTTCTGAGGTTGGCAAAATGAGTACCAGCTTGCTGGGATGATTCAGCCATTCGATTATCCTGTTAGAGTGGTGACCTTTGGTATTGTGCCCAATAGCCCAGGAGACTGCATCGGCAGCACTGACACTCTGTACAGAGTATGCTCCCAATGGATTTGGATTTTTTTTTGTCTACCTCAAGCACAACAATACTAATTAAATATAACAATTAATGACTTTCCTAAGAATCCCCAAATTCAATAAGTATGAACGTTACATACAGCTATGCAGCTATACATTAACTCACGGCTCTTGAAGCAAACAGATTCATCAAGCAGTTCCCACATTAAACCCCAGCTGGTTATAAATGGGTGAAAGGTCAACGTTGAGCCTCATTGAAATGTTCAATGTCAAAAGGGTGCGCACAAGTGATGAAGCTAACACAGGCAGTCATTCCATCACGTTCAATAAGTCCTCAGAAGGCGAATCACCGAAGCATAGAGAAGAACCTGAGTCCACAGTTTCAAGAAGCTGCACCACAGGTAATGAAGATGGGAACTCCAAGCTGAAAAGGATGATGTGGTTGAAGGACAGGAGAGGTTGGAGGAATGAATAAGCTTCGAGAGTACGCACCAGTCAACACACCGATTGCCTTCTCAAAATGGTGCATAAATTCCCCAAAATGGTGCCAACACGGAATACAAGGAGTTGCAAAGAAATCGTCGCCGATATACAGAAGTGCAATGTCCAACAGGTAGGTGCCACGAATAGTGGAGGCAGTTCAGCTGAGAAGAATACCTCAAAGGGTAGATGTACGAAGATGAGCTGAATCTCATCCCCGGTCCAGCGCACAATGGGTTAACGTTGGGCCACCATGTTAAAGGAATCGATGAGTCACTAAACCTTCACAGGTTTTCATGCAGAAGACCCCGATCTCTCATTCCCGGTGAATGTTGGATTTAAAGGGGCCTATGCATCTCTTCCTCTCTCTCCATCTCGGAAAGTCGGGCTTTTAAAATATATCTTTATGATTAAACCAACGTGAATTTTTGTTCCAAATAAATCGATTGTTCGCTTTCCAATCAAGTAAATTGACTATTCGCTTGTCAACAGCACCAGTGTATGCCTGGTGTTGGCTTGATGGCTGGAGTGTTGGGCTTGGGATCCTAGGATCCTGAGTTCAAATCCCACTCGGCTGTTGAATTCATACCAGGTGGGGTTGACTCTGCCTGTCATCCTTCCGAGGTCGGCAAAATGAGTGCCAGCATGCTGGTATACTGTGTTGGAGTGGCGACCCGTCCAGGATTGTGCCCAATAGCCAAAGAGACTGCTTCGGCAGCACCAACGCTCTGCACAGAGTATGGTCTCGATGGATGGATGGATCTCTTCCAACAGAGCGTGACAGCTCCAGTGAAGTCACACCACCTGCTCTTGGCTTCGTTCTTTTCCTTTTTCCTTCCATTCCCCCAATGTTATTGCCTTTTCACTGTTATTGTTGTTGTTGTTGTGATTTAACAGAAAACTTAATAGCAAATGTAACCTTTCCCAAACACAATTAAATTAATATACTGGTCCGTAACGTTACCCCTTTCAAGGAAGAAAGTTTGAAAGGACTCTGCACGAGTAAATTTGTGTTTCTTTCCTTTTTCTCACCCAAAAGTTTTGGCAAATACGATGACTAATTGGTCCGTCAGCGAAGCAACGGATAGGCTCTGCTAGTTAAAAAATAAATATAAATCACCCCCCACTAACCCACACCCACCATTCCACCCCTCCCCCTCCTTCACTCCCAGAGAAAGCAGGCATGGTCAAAGATGTCTGTGCCTCTGCAGCAACTTGTGGTGAGGCATACAAAGCACGCTGATCCACTCCAGTATGAACAATTGACACAAACAAAAGTGGACAACAATCAACGACAACAGAGACAAATTCAGAACGGTTTACTTATCTTTGGAAGCAGGTCACTCAGAGAAGAGAAGAGAAGAAAAGCTGACTGTTTGAAAAAGGAAGTCGTTTTTAAAAAAAAGTGTCAGTTGGTGAATTATCTGGGATTTTAATTTTGGTACTGCCTCTGGAGGTGATATGTATGTCATAAGGAAAATCAATCTCGTCCACATTAATGTGAATGCTTAATTCCATTATTTAGCCTTTTTACCCTCAATACTTTGAATCATTAACACTTTAGTAGAGCAGCATGCCATTTCTTGCCTTAATCACCCAAATAC
>CM068963.1:32227638-32251523 GCA_035128595.1 Eptatretus atami | reverse complement strand
ATATATATATATATAATATTAAATGTACATAATGGATATTATATAGATTTTATGTAGATATATACAAGAAATGAATGAAATGTGATACAGTGCCTTCAGAAAGTATTCACACCCCTTGACTTTTGTCACATTTTGTTGTTACAGCCCGAATGGATTAAATATAATTTTTTAGTCAATAATGTTCAGAAAATACCCCATAATGACAAAGTGAAAACGTGTTTTTCGAATTTTTTACTAATCAATTAAAAATTAAAAGCTGAAATGGCTTGTGTCAGAGTATTCAACCCCTTTGCTACGACACTCCAAATTGAGCTCAGGGGCATCCAATTTCCTTTGATCATCCTTGGGATGTCTCCACAACGTGATTGAGTCCACCTGTGGCCAATTCATTTGAATGGACATTATCAGTCTCCGTTGGACTTGGACCGAAACGGGGGCTGATGGATTCGGTCTCGATTTTCGCGTGCGTCCATGTGTGCATGCGTGCGTCCGCAACCATATCGCAGACACGCATTTACCGATGTTGTTCAAACTTGGCACACAAATAATGAATGATGGCCTAAATATGCACGTCATATTTTTTTCGACATCAGCTCCAACATGGCCGGCTGGCGGCCATTTACGTTGTAAAAAACACCCGATGTTGAACACGTCCTCAAACATTTCTAGGACATGCATTTACCGATGTTTTTCAAACTTGGCAAACAGATAATGAATGATGGTTTACATATGCACCTCATTTTTTTCTTTGGAGATCAGATCAAAGATGGCCAACTGGCAGCTATTTTAGTTGTAAAAAAAACCTGTTGTTGAACACGTCCTCAACCATTTCTCAGACATGCATTTCCTGATCTTTTTCAAACTTGGCACACAGGTAATGAATGATGTCTTGCATATGCACGCCATTTTTTTTTGAGATCAGACCCAAAATGCCACATTCAGTCAACATAGGCAACAGCATTGGTCAACGAATATGTCAAATTTCTAAAATCCTCAATTGTAATCCGATTAACTAGAAATTTGAACTGGATTTGCATATCAGGTCACTGAATTCAATCCCCATATATTTTTGAGGTCGTCATACGCCAAAGGTCAACAACTTAGGTGAGATTTCTAAAATTCTCAATTTTCATCCGATTGACTTGAAATTTGAAGAGGATTTATATTCTAGGTCACTGAATTCAACTAGTCAATTATTTTGAGGACAACATCGACCAAAAGGTCAATATAGGCAAAAGGTCAACAACTTAGGTGAGATTTCTAAAATCCTCAATTTTCATCCGATTGACTTGAAATTTGAAGAGGCATTGCATATTTGGTCACTGAATCCAACCACCAATTATTTTTGTGGTCAATTTAGGCGAAAAGGTCAACATCGGCCAAAGGTCAACAACTTAGGTGAGATTTCTAAAATCCTCAATTTTCTTCCGATTGACTTGAAATTTGAAGAGGATTTATATTATAGGTCACTGAATTCAACTAGTCAATTATTTCGAGGACAACATCGACCAAAAGGTCAACAACTTAGGTAGAGTTTCTAAAATCATCACTTTTCATCCCATTGATTTGAAATTTGAAGATGATTTGTATATCAGGTCACCAAATTCAACGAACAAGTATTTTTGAGGTCAACATGGACCAAAAGAACAACATTGGCCAAAAAGTTGACAGTCATTTCTAAAATTGTCAATTTTCATCCATTTGACATTCAACTTGAAATTTGAAGAGGATTGTGTTGTGTATTTTGTCATTGAATTCAACCATCAATTGTTTTTTAAGATCAAGTTTGTTTTATGGATTTTGCAAGTATCGTGCTATGCATGACATCTTTCTTGTTTGTTTGTTTGTTTGTTTGCTTGCGCGCACAGAACTTGAGTACCGTTTTTCTCTGCAACCGATTGTCGGATTATGCCTGGTGTTGGCTTCATGGTTAGGGTGGCAGATTTGGGATCCCAGGGTCCTGAGTTCAAATCCCACCCACTGTTGAATTAATACCTGGTGGGGTTGACTCAGCATGTCATCGTTCTGAGGTTGGAAAAATGAGTAGCAGCTTGCTGGGATGATTGAGCCATCCGAGTGTTCTGCGTCAGAGTGGCGACCCATCCATGATTGTGCCTACTAGCCCAGGAGACTGCTTCGGCAGCACCAACGCTCTGTACAGAGTATGGTCCCAATGGATGGTCCCAATGGATGGATGGATTGTTGGATTGACACGAAATTTTCACCATAGGAGTGACTATTCATGTAGAATGTTTTCATAATTATGACATCATAGGTCATATGGTGTGGCAGCCATATTGGAAAAAAGGAAAAACCTTGGACCTCTGTATTTCCGAAACCCCACCATGGAATCGAAAGTTGGCACATGGCAAGTACTCCTCATGTGGAATAAGTATGATTTTTGTATAACCTTCATTAGGTGCCTTCATTATGAAGTCATAATTACATACGTAGAATGCTACATCCGATCAATAAGAAAAAAAAGGTGCCTCGGTTTGCTCACCAAATCAAAAGGGGTCTTGGCTCACTCACCCTTTTGTTCACCGATCCAATTGGTGTATCGGTTTGCTAGTGCTTTTACTCACCGACCCAAAAGGGGCTTTAGTTTCCTCAATGACGCAAAAAGGGCCTCGGTTCACTCACACTTTTGCTCGATGACCCGAAAGGGGCTTGAGTTCGCTCGCCATTTTGCTCGTCGACCAAAAAGGGGCCTTGATTTGCTCACTCACCCAAAAGAGGGTGAGGTTTGCTCGCCCCTTTGCTCACCGACCCAAAATGGGCCTCAGGTTGTTTGTATTTTTGCTCACCGACCCAAAAGGGATGTCATTTCGCTCTCCCTTTTCCTTGCCGACCAAAGAAGGTCTACGGTTTACTCGCTGAATCAAAAGTGGCCTCGGTTCACTCGCAATTTTGCTTGCTGAACCAAAAGGGGCCTTGGTTCGCTTGCGCTTTTGCTCACCAAACTAAAAGGGGCCTTGGTTCGTTCGCTCTTTTGCTTGCCGACACAAAAGTGGTGTAAGTTTTCTCACCAACCCAAAACGGGCTTCCAGGCACTCGCCCTGTTGTTCCCTGACCTAAAATGGCCTGTTTGCTTGCTGACCCAAAAGGAGCCTCGGGTTGCTCGATGACCCAAAATGGGCCTCAGTTTGCTCGCCCTTTTGCTTACCGACCCAAAAGGGGCTTTATATCCTCACTAATTTGCTTGCCGACCCAAAAGAGGCCTTGGTTTGTTCGCCGACCCAATAGGGGTTTTGGTTCGCTTGCTCATTTTGCTTGCTGACCAACAAGGTGCCTCTATTTACTTGCTGACTCCAAAGGGGTCTCAGTTCGCTCGCACTTTTGCTCATCAACCCAAAAGTGTCTTTGGTTTACTCGCCAACCCAAAAGGGGCCTCAGTTCGCTTGCACTTTTGCTCACCGATCTGAAAGAGGGCATCGGTTCGCTCGCCCTTTTGCTCGCTCACACAAAAAAGTCCGGTTTACTCACTGAACCAAAAGGGATCTCAGTTCGCTAGCACTGTTGGCTCTATCAATATTTTAAAACACCATAATACGGTACAATATTTTCCAAATATATCCACCAACCCTTGGTGATTTACAAATGGCATTTGTATTTTTTCTTTCCAAGGGCAATGATATTGTTAGCCCCGGGGTTTGAGGTTCGCCAACAGGGAAAGCAGTCAAGTTTCTCCCGAACACCTGGTCCTGAGGCCACCGAACAAGGATAACTCCGCGGTACAATGGGCTGTAGTTCTTACACAGCCGTAGCCGCTTGACTTAGACTACCGGCCTAGCAGGGTTACACTTCACTGTTTCCGCGATACCTTTCTATTGGCACGGTGACCCAACTAGAGGCCATGCCCTCTGTGCCGCACCTGGTGATCTTCTGCCGAGCGGAACAGATAAATGCAGCAATGGCTAATAGAGCAAATCAGGTGGGGTACAACTTCCTGTCTAACTATGTATCAGACCAATGAAGGAAAGGACAATCGAGACAGATTTGAAATAACAACAAACAATTATTTATTTACACACACATGAAAGCAATCATTTAAAAGTGAGTATTTGCAGGCAAAAAGCAAAAGGCACAAAAGAGCAGATTTAACCATAACACATATTCTTATACAATCTTATTTGCACAAAGGACACATGGCCATCATTCAATTCTGGGAGAAGAAGACAAGAAGAACTTGAGAAGAAAATAAAAGTATGTAGTGTGGGGTCGACTCCTTCCCTCACTTCACACAGCCCAACGGGGCTGTGCTAGTCCAAATATACTGGGGAACTTGGGGGGGGGAGATTGGCAGTGGAGTGGTGGTGATATACGATGGGACACGCAGCCGCATCTCAGAGGCATCCAGACCCAGTAGGCAAGTCCTCTCCAGTGTCCCAGCTCCGTTTCTGCCATGCAGAGTTCACAGGAATGCTGTTTCTGATGCGGTCCATCCCGTCAAGCTGCTTAAGCTCTGCATCATACTCTCCACACACTCTGCACACCCCTCTACCCCTCTCCGGAGAAGATTTTTGGATCAGGACAAGGATAAGCTCTGAGGCGACTATCCCCATACATTCCTGTCTTCTTATTCCTCATATTTTTCTCACAAGGATGAGGACCAGCTCCGGGCCCCCTTTCTCCTCACAGGATCTCCCTTTTTTCCGCCTCGTCTCTTGCGAGCCTCTTCCTCATTGGTCCACATCCGATGTGGGTGGGTCCACGATGCAGCTTGTGGGAAATGTCGCTGTCTCTGAGGGAACTTTCAACGCAGTCCCTGCCCCTCCTTTCACGTGCCCAAGGCCATGACAAGGGCCCCCAATCCCTCCCTCGTGCGCAAGCGTTCATTGTACAGTTCGCCACTGTATCCTGCCTGCGAGACGTGCTGCACCCCAGCATGTATGGGTAACGCGTTGCACTTTGTGCCACGAACATGCATGTGAGAAGGGACACAGTCCAATATGGTGAAGGTAATCCGATCAGCCCGAAGGATTAATGACCACAGATGGACTGAGTATGCCCAATTAAACAATGTGCAAATGGAGTGGCAATGGAGAGAGATGTAGACAGACCGAGGGATGACTGAACAGCTGCGGGGTTGAAGGTTGAAAATAATGAAAACGAATGTGTTGGGTTCCTTTACTACAGTGGTTTTCAAACTTTTTTTAGTGGCGACTCAATTTCAGAACCTCTCTACATCGCGCGACCCAAAAGATTCAAAACCCAATTCAAATATATAAGATAAGATTTCATATGACACAAGAACATTTACTGTTTACTTTATTCACCATCGTCATGTTTTCATAGACGAGTAAACAGAGAATAGCCCACAATCCAAATAGTACAGTTGAATGTTCAGAAGTTTAGTCTGAATGACATTTAGATATACTGTATCAGTGAGAAGGATGAGCCTGTTTTTCAGAAACCAACTCTCTATTCGTGGAGAAGTAGATGACAATGCCAGGATCATATCATGCTCCATTTCTAGGCGATTTCTGTACTTTGTTTAATCACCACCATGGTGGAGAACGACTGCTCACAAAAATATGATGAAGGATTGTCATGAGAACCTTAATGGCGCGCCGTGACAGGGTCGGGTACGACGCAGCATTTTGCACCAGAATGTCGACAACGAATTCGTCCGCGCAAGAGCCTGCGCTCCTGAATCCTGCTGGAGCTGTACAAGCTCTTCCTGTGCTGTATCATCTTCATCAGCTATCGAGTCAGTGGAGCCGTGAAAGGGTCCCGAACCACAGAAAAGGACTGCACATCCAGCTCAGGGAAGTAGTGCTCGAACTGTTCAATGAGCGACCGAAGGTGACATGCTATCTCCCAGAAAGACTGTCAAGCTCAGTATCATCGTACTGGCAGGTCGTTAGATGCTCCACCAGACGGGGGAAAGGCTGAAGCGCTTAACAGCTGCTTGTCTGCAGTAATTTTAGAGTCGCCAGAAATCCGCTCATTTTGTCGTGAAAAATCATGAGGTTGGCGTCTTTGCCTTGGAGGGAGCGGTTGAGGACATTGAGACATTCAAAGATGTCAACGAGATAGCACAGTTCTGACAGCCAAGAGTCCGACTCAAGCAACGCACCCATGCCGTTTTCCCTTGTGTGCGTAGGAACTCCTTCAGTTCATCTTTGAGCTCGTAAACGCACAGAGAACGTTTCCCGAGATAACCATCTGACTTGAGTGTGAATAGTAAATTCTTATGGTCGGCGTCCATCTCCTGGCAGAATAGCCTGAATAACCTAGTGTTGAGGGCGCTCGATTTGATGTGATTCACCATTTTTACGACTTCTGAGAGCACGCTCTGCAAGGTTTCTGGCAAAGTACGAAGAGTGAGCGCTTCTCGGTGAATCATGCAGTGTACCATGGAGGTCTGAGGAGCCACCTCAAGCAATTTAGCCTTGAATCCAGAACGCACTCCTAACATTGCCGGCACACCGTCTGTTGTAGAACCGAGCAACTTTCCGAAGTCCAGATCATGGTCACGATAAAACTGCTCTACTTTCCCAAAAATGTCCTCGCCTTTGGTGGTGGCCTCCAATGGTTTGATGAGCAGAGGCTCATCGACAAAGTTATCAGCCTTGATGAAGCGGACCTAGACGATGAGTTGCGCGTACGATGCGATATCAGTGGACTGTCCAACTGTATGGCATACCACGGCGATTCCTTGATCTTCTGTACGACCTGAGCCGTTATGTCCAGACTCATATCTTCAATTCTGTGTTGGATGGTGTTGTCAGAGAGGGGTATAACTGCCAGTTTCTTCGCCGCTCCTCCCCAACCATCAGAGATACCATGCCTTTGCACATGGCAGCATGAGTTCTTCCGCAATGGAGTGAGGCTTTTTAGTCTTGGCAAGATGGAGCGACACTCGATACGAGGCCTCTAATGCCGAGAATTGGTCTGATGGCATGTACCCTCTCTGTCAAGACGCGTATTCTTGAGTGCAAGAAGTTCTCTCCAAAGAACGCTCTCTCCTTATCCTGATAAGGCACATGTTTGTAGTCAAATGCCTCTGCAACTTATTTTGTTTCATAGACTCCGTAGAAAGCACTTCGAAACAAATCACACACTGAGGCATCTGTGCCCCACTTTTATCCACCACGTAGTAAAATCCAAGGTCCAAAAATTTATCCTGGTAAGAACGTTCTCGAGATTTGCTGGTGGCCGGTGCTGCCATCACAAATAAGGTCTCGAGTCGTACGTGGAGACGTGAATAGACGTTAATGATAGAGTCAGAGTCTGAGTCTGAGAGCCGTGGATCAAACCACTAATTTCCCGCCAAAATGAACCGCCCTTCAGCGAGACCGCGCATCGGCTGGATCCCATTCCAAGCGTCATGTTGTACCGGTTCCCATACTTTGAACGAAACGTTTATATTACATCCCGTAAAAGCGAACACCGATCGAAAATAGACAATTTTTTTTCGCTGCAAGCGGACGCCGCCGACCCCACAAAATTTGCTCGGCGACCCCACTTGGGGTCGCGCCCCCGGGTTTGAAAAACCAAGCTTTACTATAACACATTCACACGAGACAGTTCTAAATGTAATTATTTACCTAAACACATATCAGGTGGGCTCAAACATTTTTACACTTATTTACACACTTCACCCTGGGCGACAGGTAGCCATCAAATGGTTCTTCGCTGTTGAAGACAGCCCTTAGGGGAAAGTTATGGGAAAAAATTCCAGGTGGGACCACGTGGCCGTTTGTCAGTGGTGGTCTTCATGACCCACGTGGCCCATATTGAAAGATCTTCTTTGGCCTGGAGGGTATCATTGTGGGACCATCATAGGGATAGACTACCCTCCAGCCCCTGGGGATTATTCTGCCCCACTTGCTGCAACACTGAAGAATACCAAGTGGTCCTTGGCACAACACCAAGTGGTCCTTGGCACTAACGTTGAAGAACAGGGCCACACAAAAGTGTCCTTGGAGCAAACGTTGAAGAACGGGACCACACAAAAGTGGTCCTCAGTGCCAATGTTGAAGAATGGGGCCACACAACAAGTGGTCCTTGGAGATGACTTGGGAAGGCGTGACAAGGGCAGTGGGTGGGGCGACAGGCACACCCATGGCAAAGACATAGGCGGCACAGGCAAATGCAAATGGCAAACCAGGCTCGGCAGGAGTTGCTGGCCGGCCTCTCAGTGCACACGTACCTGAGGGAGGTGGTGGTGGTGCCGGCCGATCTCAGAACAAGCTCGGCCCTAACCTAACCATTCCACCACCCTTAATCTCATGAGCCTATTCTCGTCATGGTTCATACCCTCCAGTCCTATCTGTGCCTGCTCTACCCTAGCCCCCCCTCTTTAAATTGTCTCTGTTGCCAAACTATAATGTCTGTCTCTTGGATTCCCCTCATTTGGTGCCAAATTCCAAAAAAGAAATCCCTCTCAGCCCCTAAGGGTCCCTTAGGAACAAAAAGTGTATCTGTGGGAACCTCAGTGCAAGTTCAAGATACATCTGCAGATCCCACAGCTTCTCCAGCGGTCAGCAGTTACCTGAGTGGTGGATGGTACAAAGGGGCAAACACAACACTCCGAACCACTCTATCCATTATCACCTCAATAATAAATAATTAAACTTCCCCAGGACTTAGCAATGTGTCTTTTTAAACTGTGTGGTTGTAACAAATGAATTCACTTGTTGCTCACGTTAGTGCTCACACTAGTTGGGGCCTTACCCTCTGTTTTCATCCGTGCCTCCACACAATTTCCTGGCTGGGCAGTGTGGCTCCATTACCAGGTCTACACACCAGTGTACTCACACATTGTACACTGAGGCCACCTTCAAGCTTAATCGCTCCATTGAGAATATGGGGAAAGCTCTCCGCCCCCCCCCCCCCCCCCCCAGTGCCCTCACTGGCAATCGGCGCTCCAGGTCCCTTCTCCATGGTTACCCGAGCCCGTACACAAATGTAGTATGCCCAGTGCCCACCATGGGCTCATGTCCTACCCTGGCCGACAGATCCTCCAGCGACAGGGGGTGCCTTCTTCAACAATACTCACCTCTCGTGAGCCACACTCCCAGCCCGTCAAAACTCGTTGCATACCTGCAAAACAAAAACATTCCTACACACGGCACCAACCGCAGAACGGCCTCCATTGTAAATTTGACGAAATCCCTCTAACGAATCTCTTAACTAGCCCCCGGGTTTCCTTAGGCGGGAATCACTCCCTTCCAATCATTCCTTCACACCATGCACTCACATCCACTCTCGGGCCGCTGACCCGCATTCATTCCATACATGCTCGTTCACATTTCCACATCTCCATTCACACTGGTACCATCTACCTAACTAATTCTCACTGACTAACTCGTGCTCACCTCGTCATCCCTTACACGACGCACAGTCCTTTTAACTCTGTCGCTCAGCTAGCTACATCCCCATCCCCACTAGCTACATCAACCGTCTCGAACACTTTGTCCCATCTCCCATCATAATACTCCCATCTAGAGCTAATCCCCTCTTCTTACTAATGCTCCTATGCCCTCATGGAGGCAACTCTTTCTAGTGTCCCCAAGTGGGCATAACTATTCTAAAAGTACACCTCCCCCTCCCTCTGACTTATCTATCCTAGTGCTCCTTTGCGTGGTACAGGCCACTTCCAATGCCCCCACTGGCATAATTATTTTACACCACCGCCCTCTAACTAATCCATCACTCGCTAATGCTAATGCTCCTTTGCCCTGTGAGGGCCACTTTTAATGCCCTCACTGCCATTTTTTTTTTTTACACTACCTCCCCGTAACTAATCTATTGTTTTCTAATACTCCTTTGCCCTGTTATGAGTGTGGGGGGGGGGGTGTTCACCCGCACCACCATGTGCTCAAAAACTCTCTACTCTATTCTAACTAATGAGCCCCCCCCCATGTCCACGGAGGTGCTCGGTCTAGCCTCCACCTCTATGGTCGGGGCGATCCATGAGGCCATCTCGTCGCCCCTCTTAGGTCGTAGTCGGTTAGGGAAGGGACCCTGGCCCCATTTTGATCTTAATCATCACATCACAGATTTGCACCATGACTAACCATGATTTGCCAAAGTGAGGTGAGTTTTGGGCATTTGCCCTTCTCATGGATTGAAGAACCAAATCTTCATTCCTGTGGAGTATACGCTCACCTGGCTCCGGTGATCATACCTGCGCTTCATCTTTACACCTACTAGATGGAGTTGGCAGCACACGAAAGCATGGACCCGTTCCATGCCTTGCTCCAAGTGACATGTGTAACCCTCCCTCAGCAGTCTATTAGGGTGCTCTGGCACTGGACCACACAGCAGATCGACGGGCATCCGTAACTCCCATCTGTACATGAGCAGCACTGGGCTGCATGTGGTGGCTCCATGTTGACTGGTCTGGTAGGCCATCAACAAATACAGATGTTTATCCCAGTCATCCTGATGGGTGGCAGTGAACAAGCTCAATTGTTGATCAAAGTCTTGTTGAACTTTACCACCATCCCATCAGATTGTGGCCTCAATGGTGTTGTCCTGGTTTTCTGACTTGACAAGACACTGCACACTTCTTTTAGCAATTGGCTTTCAAAATTTCATCCTTGGTCTGTGTGCAGCTCTTCCAGAATCCCATGCCGAAATTCATATCCTTCCACAAAGGCCTGTGCCACAACCCCAGCTTATTGGTTGGGGAGTGCGTCGGCCTCTGGCCATTTGGTAAAATAGTTCATGACCACGAGGATGTATTTGTTACCTTGGCAGGTGTGGGGTCACAGTCCTAGAATGTCCATAGCCACCTGGTCAAGGATGGCCCCCACCTGATGTAATTGAAGGGGGGCCCTCATCCTCCGTGACAGTCCCGTTTTAGCAGTACAGGCGTCGCATGCTCAACACCAGTCCTGTATATTACGCCCCATATTAACCCAATAGAACCGTCGGCAGACCCGAGATGTTGCCTTCCTCCTTCCCAAATGTACCCCCCCCCCCCCGGGAGGGTACCATGCACCTGTTGTAAAATTGTGGTTTTGAATTTGGCTAGGACTATTACCAGCCAGGATGTTTTCTCAGAGGGAATTTCTACCCACTTGCGATATAACATATTGTTTTTCAATTCCAAGGTCTTCCATTGAACCCCTTTGCTTGCACTCTGAGAGAAGTGACTTCCTTCCCACTGGGTCTTTTACCTGCTCATACCCACTCATAAACCGGTCCCAGTGCGGGATCCTCCCGCTGGGCCGTGCTTCATGTCAAAGTTCCAAATTCCTCGTCCGCGGTTAGTGGTAAAACTGGCCCTATCACCAGGGCTGCAGGGACTAGGATGTTACGGGCAGGGTCTGCCAATTTGTCCCTGTCCTCATGCCTCGCGCAGAATATCCAGTTTTCTCCCAGACAAGGGTGGCGAGAGAGTGCATCAGCATTCCCATGAGCCTTCCCAGCTCTATGGGCCACATTAAAATCGTACTGCTGCAATTTCTCCAACCATCTTGAAATGTGGCCCTCAGGTTCCTTGATCCGTAAAAGCCATTGCAAGGAGGAATGGTCTGTTCTCTTCACAAACTTCCGCCCATACAAGTATGAGTGGAAATGAGTCATAGCAGACAGCATGGCCAATAACTCTTTGCGTGTTACGCAATAATTTAGCTCAGGCCGACTCATGGCCCGACTCGAATACGCGATCACTCTTTCCACGCCCCCCCCCACACCGCCGTTCTGAGACAACACTGCACCCAACCCTTTCTGGCTTGCATCCGTGTCCAGGGTAAAGATCCCGTCATCATTGGGGTAAGCTAAAATGGGTGTGGATGTTAAACACCCCTTTAGTTTGAGGAAGGCATTGTTGCACTCCCATGTCCAATTAAACCTCGTCCCCTTCTCCGTAAGTCAGTGAAGCGGCCTGGCTATCTCCACAAATTTTGCCTCAAAACGCCGGTAATAGGAGCAGCATCCCAAAACCCCCTGCACCTCTTCCATATTGTGAGGTACGGGCCCACTCCTCTACCACTGTGATTTTACTTGGGTAATTTTTCACCCCCTCCTGACCTTTCACATGACCAAGATAGGCCACCTGTTTTGCGAACAAAGTGCATTTTTCCAGACTCAATTTCAAACCTGCCTGTCTAAGGCACCCAAACACCTGGTCCAAATTCGTTATAGCTTGGTCAAGTGTTTTAGCATGCACCAGGACATCATCTAGGTACACAGGCATAACTGCCATGTCATGCCGCCTAGTACACACTTGCTGAAAGGAGCGGGGGGGGGGGGCGGGGGCGGGGATCGATGGTGTAAAGGAGAAAAGATTGAAGGTGGGGGATTGTTGGAACACACCGATGGGGTAAAGGAGGAAAGATTGAAAGGACAGTGGTGGGGGGGGGGGGAAGACACCAGGAAAACACAAATAACCTCGATGCATGCAACCCCCCCCCCCAAAAAAAAAAACACTCGTTGAGGGAAAGGTCCATCTATAAATATACTAAATAAATAACTCGTCCTCAGGTCTCCTATAAGTCTATGTATGCTCTCCCCCTGGGGTGTTCTTACCCCAGGGTAAAACAAAACCATAACAATATTACAAGTGGAGAAATGTCTTGCTGGGAGGATGTAAGTAGTGGCGTTCCTCAGGTATCAGTACTCTGACCATTATTATTCATTATTTATATCAACGATTTGGATAGTGGGGGTGAAGAGTAGGCTTTCTAAATTTGCAGATGACACAAAACTTGGAGGTAAGGTGGTGGTGATCAGATTCAGAAAAGTATGATGTTTTTTTTCAGACTTGCATAGATTGGGCAGAAGATTGACAAATGCAATTTCACCTGAGCAAGCGTAAGGTGTTGGGGATAGGGAATAATGATGAAAATGGAGATTACATGATGCAACAGGTAATTTTGGAATATGTCACACAGGAGAAGGATCTGGGGGTGGTAATAAATACAGGAGGTAAGCAGGCAGCACAGTGCCAGGCAGCTATAGGTAAAGCAAATATGGTTTTAGGCTGTATAAAGAGGGGGATCATTTATAAATCAAAAGAGGTGGTGTTAACATTGTACAGGAATTTAGTGAGGGCCACATCTAGAATATTGGGTGCACTTTTGGTCACCACAACTCAGGAAGGACAAATATGCCATGTTGGTTCAGTGCAAGGCTACTAGATTGATTCCGGGCCTAGCTGGCTCAAGTATGAGAAGCGGCTGAAGGAGACAGGGCTTTATACAGTAGAAAGGAGGCGGTTACAAGGAGATATGATTGAGATGTTTAAGATAATGAAAGGTATAGATAAAATAAGTGCAAATGAATTATTCAACAGAGTAGACATTGATAGGACCAGGGGCCATAGCCTGAGAGTAAAGAAGAGGAGTGTTAAGACAGTAGTAAGGCAAGGGTCTTTTACTCAAAGAGTAGTCAATGCATGGAATGGTCTCCCTGGAAAGGTAGTGGCAGCAGAAACAGTAGATAAGTGTAAATTGGAATTAGATAGGTACCTGGAAGTTATGGAGATGGAGGGGTATGGAGATGTCGGCAGGACTTTTCGGTAGCTTGAGCATTGATGGGTGATTGTGTGCATGTGTACAGTGTTGGTGGGGGTCTCATCAAGGGGTGTTGTGTGGTTGATGAGTTTTTTTACCCAAGCTCATGCCACCTCCCCTGAAAAGAAGGGGGAAAAAATACAAAAATTACAAAAAAAAACCCCACAAGAAACACTTCATTAAAAAAAAAATACATTTTCTCGTCAGATCTTGTGTTGGTAAATTGGTGTGGTGTTGATGTGGCGCAGGCGTGATAGGCTGAATGGCCTCCACCTGCATCTAATTTCCTTGTGAATATTTTTGACAATGATTTTCAAGAAAGGTATATGCTTAGCGGTCTCGCAGCCTTTTTCCAGATATGTGCCATACAATCTTCCTTTGTCCACTCCCCTCTTTAACTCTATCGCTCACCCTTCTCTTCACCGTCTTGCTCTTCTCCAACAACTCTCCACCTGGTGATATTAAGAGCAATCATCACATTGAATAATTGGATTAACTTTCATTCCACTTTTGTATCCCTGCTTATTAGGTGTACATCTCAGCTGAACAGCACCGTGCTCATGCTGACACTCTCCACTTGCATCTGCTTCGTCTCGAAGGTCTCGTCCAGCATGGAACCCACCCACAGGACACACCTTCACGACCCCGGGACCACATGGTGCGTGAGGTGCAACGCCGAGCATTGGTGGATGGCGAGCAGGGCCAATCGTCAACCGTTGGTCCTCTTGCTTGTCTGCAGGGTCGTGAATCTTATAGACAGAGCACTGGGGGACTGTATGCATTTTTAGAGGAGTTTGAAGAAATTGCATTGATGGAAAATGGCAAAAAACCTTCAGCATGCACAACAGTCAAAGAAACAGATCAACCAACATCCCAGTCCAGGGAATCTGAAAAACACCATGTGGTTGTATGAATGTCGTTCATACGACCACATGACATTGGTGTGCATGTGCACATGTTGTGTTGTTCGTGCACTATGGATTTGAATTGTACAGAAGGATTTATGAATGAAAGAATATGGCATGCCCAGGATAGAGACGATGCATTCATTCATTTTATTACATTTGGTGGTTGGCCTGCATCATGTCACCTGATAGTGAAGGCTCTAAAGACTGAATCATACTCCACTCATAATGCTGTTTTTATGCATAACAAACGACCCTTGTCACTGTGCACAGCGTTTGCTTTCCAGCATGCCCACTCACTGGCCTCCAAAATGTATGTATAACATCAGTGCGACTCCGGGCATTGTCCTTGAAGATAAAATGGTTCTGGGGTGGGTGATCGACAAACGCTTGTGGGAAGCATTGTGCCAAAACCATGAGACATATTGTAATGCAGTTATATAATTTGAATTAATTTGCCACTGATACAACCTGTGAGCTTGATGAATAATGTCTCCTTCATGTGTGTGACCTCTAAACTACTGTTTGTTTTTTTATTTACTAAAAATCAACACTTGTTTTTTGATGTTCAAGTTCAACACATTTCAAGGCTATTTTGCTTCACAACAAAAGAAAATCGCGAAATGTTATTTAAAGAGCTAAATAATTATTGTAAACGAATTACAAAACATTTTACAATCAAAGAATGATTGACAAAAATTGTGAAGAAGTTTGAATTCAAACATATTACCAAAAAAATGGTCAATAACGAATAACTGAGTTCATCTATCTATTGAGATGAATATGATTGAAAGTTCATTGCATTTTTCCCAGCGGCGTCGCAAGCAACAGATGGCAATAGGGTAATCGTCAGTGCTCAGAGCACGCAGAGATGCCGCTGGACCTCATTGATCTTCCCCACAAACCGATATTCTTCCAATGATCCCTTCATCTTCAGTTGTACAAAGTAATTGCATGGTGATAGGTCATGAGGCTAAGGAATGTGTGGAAGAACCTAACCCCCATTCCTGCAGCATCTGCACGTCAGGTGATGAGGCACTGCATTGTCTCTGGAGGAAATTCCCAGAATCCCACAGCAATTCACATTGCTTCTGATGCATTGCTGAGTGTATTCCCCCACAGTCCCTTCATATAATACGCCCCATTCATCGACTGAACCTGTGGCATAGGCATGTTGATAAAGGCCATAATTAAAAAAATGATGTACATTACCTGCACTTCCCATGGCTTTGATGAACGATTTTTTTTATTTTTGACTGTTGAGACCACCATTCAGTAGTTTTGCTCTTAAATGATGGATCAAATGAATTTACCCATGCTTCATCTACCATCATGATGCTGTTGAGGAACATGTCACACTCAGGTTGCTGCTGCAGATGAGTCGTGCACACCAAAAGGAATGTGGCCCGTTTTTTTTTTCTGTTAGTCGAGGCTTGTGGACTAAACGAGTGGTCAATCTAAGCTGGACTAGCTAAATGACAGAGCCCCAGCTTTACTGACTGACAGAAGGGTAAAAGGGGCCCAGGCAGACAAAAAACACATGGACACAATGCAAATGAGTAGTTGAGTAGCAGAAATATAATCGAGAGTATGAATGAATGAATTTGGGTTCAACGAGAGTAGGAAGGATCAGACCTGTATGGGAGACAGCATGAGGTGATGATGGATGACATGCTCGAAACACTAGAGGGGAATATGGGAACACGCAGGGATTCGGATCCACAGAGAATAGAGATGAAGGGTGAGCATCTACCTTAGACTTGGGGAGGGAAACCTTGTGGGGGTTCTGAGAGGGTGTGTGTGAGACTGGGAGCCAATGGTTGGAGGGGGAAGATGATGAGAAGATAGGGTGGTGCATTCCAGAATTTAGGTGATAGAAAGTGAGAGTCCACCAACCTGCATGTGGTAGGTGAGAAGCAGGCCTTGGGACTTGACTTTTCACCAGGAGATGTCACTAATACAAAAAAGTTGTATATTTGACTGTCTCCAGAGGAATAAGATGGGAAGCTGCTGCACCAGCCCAGAGTGAGGACATGCAAACCAAATCATTACATATACAGGCCTTATGCATTGTGATGAGCTCTGCATGGCTCAGAATAGACTTGGCTTTGTGGAGAATACCAAGGCAGACTTGGAGGCCTGTTTGAAGATATGGTCTGCCTAAGACAGGTTGTGACTGATATTGAGGCCTAGAAGCTCCAGGAATGCACCTCTTCCAGGGGATGGCCAGAAAAGTAAGTGGAGGGGCTAAAAGCCAATCTTTTTGGAAGGACAGTGTGAGAGCGTGGTATTTTCCTTTGTTAAAAGATGTTCCAGATAGCTGACCAGCAATTTATTTTTTTTGAGATTTATAGACTAGAATCTCATGGCAGCCTGACTCAGAATTATTCTGTACAGGGTGGAGTCGTCAGCAAAATGGTGTAGAGCAGGGGTTACTAAACCCAGGGTCGCGACCCAAACTTGGGTCGTGACGTCACCGAACCGAACCCCGGACTGCCTCCAATTGTAGTTTGTTTGTGGTAATATTCCCAGGGATGGTTTGTAGGATCTTTGTGAGGTTCTTCTTTATAATTCCCATGGCTCCAATTATCACTGGTGGTGCAATTTTGACACTCTTCAGCTTCCAAGATCTGTTGATCTCATTTTTGAGGTCCTGGTATTTGGTCATTTTCTTGATTTCTGCATTATTTAAAACAAAATTTCTGGGTACTGATATCTCAATCAGCAATGCTGTCTTTTCCCTTTTGTTCCTGAGAACGATGTCCGGTTGCAAGGCTTTGTTTTCTTTGTTCACACTGGATGAGATCATCAGGTCGTACGTGAGCACTACATCCTTGTTTTCAATGTTTGCTTTTGTTTGGTGTTTCCATGAATTTTGTGGAACTGAGATATTGAAATTTCTGCAGATGTGTTCTGGATGGCTATAAACTGTCATCCTGGTGTTTCATATACTGGATGATTCATCAATGTGTGTGCTCTCCCTTGGAAGGATGTTAAACTGGGAATCCCGTCTGCCGGTGTTAGTTGGTGGGTTTTAAAGATCCCATGGTGTCTTTCATGAAGAGTAGGCGAGCTATTGCTGGTACCATGGCCAAATTCCAAATTCCTGCCCTAACTACTTAAATTAGCATCAGGCCTGGCCAGATGGTTCGTGAAAGATTTGGGCCAAAAACCTCCCACAGCCAACCCCACCAAAACATGGGAATAATTGTGGTCATTTAACAAGAAGAACATTGTTTGGGGAAAACATTTCATGATGCATTAATAATGAACTGCTTGGAAATGCAAAAAAAGAAAAAACCTGGCCTGAAACATATTCAGCATCATTTGCCATTTATTTGGCCAAGAAGGTCCATTATTCAAGAATATATTGTTTCGGGAAAACACTTTCGTTTGATTTTACTCACAGGAAACATCGGAAAAAAGCTCTTCGCTGCATACGTGTCTTTGCAGTTGTATCATCCTTACTTCTCTGGAAGTCTAGTGGTGAAAATTGCCAAATGTATGTTTTTGGTGTCCAGCATCGAGGCTCGTAGAAGAGCTATGACACATGATGGATCAGGACACAACATAACAAAAGGAACAGCAGAAAGGGCAGAGGGAAATGCCAACAGCAGAGCCGATGGTCAAGAAAGTAGATGGAGACAGACAAACAAGGGATGCGGGTAACAGTCAGAGGTAGGGAAGAATGCAAAGGGTGGACAAGATGGATATAGAAGCAAAATTTGTGAGGTAAAGGGGGGTGGGTGGGATGGTATAACGGGTGTTGAAAAGATCATGGTTTGGGATGGGGATGATCTAAGATGGTGCTGAACAGCTATCTTGAATACTTGGATGGAAGAATAAGATTGAAGAGAATGTGGAAGTTGATTCCACAAGTGGGGAAAAAAGAAACAAATGAATGGCGGTGGGCAGTGATTCTGGATTCTGGGGGTTACACCAGAAGGGGGCTGCTGTTGGTGCATGTGCACCCTGCCGGTAACTGGGGGGTAAGGGCTAAGCACGGAGAGGGCAGAGGGTGCAAGACCAGAAAGGAGGTGGAACAAGACAGATACCACCTACCTGTCGGCGATGGCGAAGTAATAGACCCAGAGACTCTGCTTCATTGCGGGAGATTCCAATGATTGTGAAGGCCTTAGTTTCCACAGCATCCAGCTGAGCAAGATGTGAGGCAGGGGAGCCAGCGTAGAGGGGAAAGCAGTACTTCATCAAGCTGCAGATGAAGGTCTTGTATGTGGATAGGAGTTCAGGAATGCCAAGGAAGGACCTTGTACAGCGGAAGATGCTCAGTCGGCAGCTGGCTTTGGAGGCCAACTTTGAAATGTGGTTTGCCCAAGAAATATAATGGCTGATAGTGAGACCCAGGAGTTTGAGTGACTGAACTTATTTGAGTGACCCTTTCCCACCTGCAGCAGCGCTACACGATACACATTTAGATAGAGAATTTGCGTTCTCCCCCTCATCCCCCTCCTGAAGACCAGTGGCAAAGATAAAAACACCCCGATGCATCAAGTGGGATCATGCTGATCCGATGTAGCACGTCTGGACGTAATCAGCCCAGAACTGGAGGAGTAGTGCGACAAACACACAAACAAACACACACCGGTCCATGAATGATCGACAGGATACTATGCATGCCTGGTGCCTCCCGTCGCTTAGCTGACGGGTTTAATCAAAAGGCAGCATGTTGCACAGTATTTCACAAACATATTGCATACTATCTGTGAATCTCAATGTGGATGTAAAAGAAAGTGAACCATGTAAAAAAAAAGGGTCTTTTATAAAAATGTAATTGTTGTTTATGTGCTCCTTACGTGTACTTTTATATTTTTTTATATTGCTTTGAGAAGTATTACTCTATTTTATGTAAATTTGTGTGCTTCTTCTAAAGGGTTCCTGCTTTCATAGAATAAATAAATGAATACTTTGAACACACAGAGCATTAACAATAAGCCCTCGTCCTTTTGAGGGATGGATTACTGACTCGCATTTCACGCTTTCCTCTGAAGCACTACAGGCATTCACCATTTGCACCTCTCCTTACACTGAGCACTACATCCTCTATCTTCCTCTTCTTTCTCCAGCTCCGCTCTCTTTCGTTTGGACCAACGTAAGCCCACTGGTTTGTGTCGGGCGAGCAATACGCTGACGCTACTCTTCAAACTAATCTCTCTGTACCTCTTCCTTACCTCGTTTACCCCAGAATGACTGAGGGGCTTGTGTTGTAGACCCTGTGACTAAGTGACTGACTAAGACTGGGCTTCTGTGCTTGGGGTAAGAGCTTTCTTTCGTGACACTGTTTGCCTTGTACATACGTACCTTTTGCTAAACATTAGAAACCGTTTTCCCAAACTGCTCAATCGTCGTCTTCCATCGGTTAGACATCGTGTGTGATTAGTGACAGGGAGTTCAGCCCTGCTATTTCGTTACGGTCAGCCATTAGCCAATATTCCACTTTGGGATCGCTCGGCCATTTTGATCAATAGCAGTGGAGCGTTGGGAAGCACAGTCCTTATCTGAGGTGATTCATTTGCTGGGAAGGTAAAGCGGGATTTGGATGCTGGATCCTACCTAAACTAAGCATCTCAGACGGTGTCTGCGGTTGCTTCGCAACCCACCATGCTGCGGAGTTATCCACGGTTCGTCGGCTTCGAGGTCGTTGGCCGAGAAAGTGTGTCCGAGAACTCCTCTCGCAACCCCCACACCGCCCCGAACCTGTAACAATATCAAATTGCTGTTGGTGGATTTAGCCATTATTTCGGGTTTATTTAGACCCTACACATTTTAATACCTGTTCACGCGATCTCTATATAAATATATTTGTATTTTAAAAAGTTTTATTCCACCATTCATTTGATTCCCCTCTGTCGCTATTTGCGTACTTTCTCGTTTTAAACAAGATGTACACACTGTGCTTGTTTTATACATTTATTCGGTGACTTGCAGTTCAAATAAACAGTCTTAAAACGTTCCATGAGCTCAGATCGAGTGACTTCTCACAACAAATCCTCTCTGACAAGATGAGAAGTCAAATGAATTGACACTGATAATACACTCCTTGATCCTGTGCTATTCAGTATAACCACATGATGGAACATCCGCTAGAGCTAGAGGAAGAAACAAGATTAAGAAGAATGAAAGGGAGGATGGATGTCATCCTCCCGAACTCAGAAATACAGCAGAGCCATGCATTCTAATGAGAGCATGAGCTCAAATGTGTTTGGGAATATTCGGACGGAAGTACTTCTGCTTTTTATAAAGACAATCGACCGATTGTTTATGACCATGTGGGATCCACCGTGGCAACAATAATTGTGTATCGATGTCAATATGATGTGGTTTCAAACCAAAAATTGGATTTCAGGATTAACAGTCATGTGCCTCAATTTTTATTTATATATTCAGCTCAGAACCACCTTCTGTATAATAAGCAGGAGCGCTGCTTGCACTGTCCTTGTTGGGGGGGGGGGTCTATTTTTGGGGTCTACATCGCAACGCTATGAACTCTCGGCGCCAACATGGCGCTGTGGTTACCCAGCAGTGTAAATCAACAGCTGCACTGAAAGTGCAGCAGAAACCCATTTTGATGATATCGATTTTGAGAGAGAGAGAGAGAGAGAGAGAGTAGGGAGATGGAGAAGGAATATGCGCAAAAGAAAAACCATGATACTGTAGAAATTGCGAATATGATAAATACAATTCCTACACCATTTATTAGGTGGATTGAAGAAAAGTCGGAAAAAATGTTCACTTGTGAAAATTCCGCTTCAAGTTCATTAAAAAAACCCCCCTCTCCACTCAGGAATCATGCTGATAAAACAAACCGTCAGCAGTGTTGAGAAAAGTAAATAACTCATGAAAAGTCTGTGGTAAAAAACAATCCGAGGCCTCACAGACAATCTCCTCAGGGAAGATGTGGAACGTCCGTGAGTAGAACAAGAAGACTTTCTGGCGAGGACAAGTGTGGTGAAAATTTCAACCGATAAACTAGAATCCACAAGCAGGTCGCTCGTGTAACAGACAGCCCGGGAAACGTGACACTTGCCTGGGTACAACTGGAATTGCGCGGAACTCGGATATTGAGCTCTCCTCAAGAACGCGAGTCTTTCCGTCCGTCCTTGCACCGTCCTTTGCGTTCCAAGTGACGTCGTTCTCCCTCGATGAAGATCGGCGGAGAAATCTTCCGAAACCAGGCCAAATCGTTTTTAAACATCACGATGATTGGTGGGTAAAAACGGTAAATCCACCGAGATGGCAGGAGACACGACAATGCTTAACTTGCCCGTTTCTAAATCTCCAGTTGTTCCTGTAAAGATAAAACAGTTTCTGACCAAGCCTTATGTTTTGAGATGACATCAGTTTCTTTTTTTTCTGGAGGACGCTCCAGAATGTATGTATATATATATATATATATATATATGTGTGTATATATATATATATATATATATATGTAGATATTTAATATAATATGTTACGGCTGTGGAAATTCGCAGAACACCATAAAGGTCCGTAGTTCAGTTACATCGATAAGTCTGTGTTCAGTTAGATTTCCCCACCGTTGTTTAATGGGAATTATTCGTGTCACAGGGCTGTGATCCTTTGAGGTAGGTTTTTCTTTTTCTATCGTTATTTTGAACCAACCACATCTCCACCACCATTACAACAACCAACATCGCTCCCTTAACCACAACACCAACCACAACCACACCTGCCTCAACAACCACGCCATCCTCACCACTCCGCCAGCAACCGTCAACATCTCCACGCCACAAAATCGCCTCACCTTCATCCCCGAAACGACGCCATCTTTGCGCCAGCAGCGCGGGATCCGATCAAACGGCATCGCTGCAGGCAGAGGCAAGGGTTGTCTCGCCGTGCAAGTCTGGTGATTTCTACCACGTCCGCTCTGTGTGGAACTTCGCCTCGAAAAACGGATCACAGGAGAGAAAGGGGCGGGCCTGTGATGGTCGAAGCGTGTTGATTTCTACCACGTCCGCTCTGTGTGGAAGCTACGCCTCGAAAAACGGATCACAGGAGAGAAAGGGCGGGGCCTGTGGGGGTCGAAGGGTGTTGATTTCTACCACGTCCGCTCTGTGTGGAAGCTTCGCTCTCGGAGAATCGGATCCAGAGGCCGGTGATCTCTACCACGTCCGCTTTCCGGGCAGAGGTCAGAGGTGAGAGTGTGGAGATCAGATCTCGTCTCACCAGCCCTATAAAAGGTCGTGCAGAGCACCGGTTCAGGCAGTCTGGAGGGGTCGGAGAGCCGAGTGGAGCCCGAAGTCTGGAGAGAGTCAGTCGGGGAAGCCAAGGAGCTGCGTGGAGACCACAGCCGGGAGAGCTTGCCAGCGCCAAGGCAGTCCGAGGTGATCGGACCTCGGCACAGTTCGCGCATCGCTGAGGAGCGGACGAGGTCGTAAGAGCATCAACTCTTATCGAGCATCAACTCTTATGAGCATCAACTCTGACAGAGCACTAAAAGACCCGTTCGTTCCTCTCAAACCGCGTTGCCGGCCGGGCGCCGGATCACCTCGCCTTGGCAAGGCCGCAATCAGGTGCGGCTGTCCTAGTGGCCGTGGGAAACAGACGTCACGACCTGCCCATCGTCGCAAGGCCGCAATCAGGCGCGACTGTCCTAGTGCCGTGGGAAACAGACGTCACGACCTGCCCATCGTCGCAAGGCCGCAATCAGGCGCGGCTGTCCTGGTGCGCGTGGGGAGCAGACGTCGCGACCTGCCCATCGTCGCACCACGAGGGTGCGGTAAGCCGCATCGGTCTCGCGAGCCCATTCGGTCAACCAAGCTCACGCAATTATAAAGGTCCACGGACCCTGTCTGCCACTCTCGTCTATGAGAGTGGCCCTTTCCTTCCTTTTGAGTGAATCTTGTGGCGCCGAGTCTGACAAGTAAAAACTGTTAAGTGACTGTACATTAATAATAACCATATTCGATCGTAGTGTTTGCCTGCTTTTGTTTGCCTGTATACGTGTTGGCTGTACATACGTGCATGTGTAAATAAATGTGCTTGGTTTGAATGTATCCCATTCGTTGCGTCCTCTTTCCCCTATTGAAATGCCATCTTGCATCGCGGAATAAATAGTGGGGTTTCAAACACCCGTTTTAATAGAATCGGATCTGGCGAGGTCGGCATAATACCGCTCGGTTATCACTGAGACGGAACGGACCGCTTAAGCGGTTCGTGTCCCACGCCGACCTGCGTCGAGGTACGGCTGCCGGTCGGCTCCCCGCACAGGTACTTAGGTATATCGAATTCGGCGAGTGACCCTATCTTGTGCGGTAGACAATTGGCACGGCCGTGGTGGGTTGAAGACCCACCCGTGACAGGGTTTCCGGCGAATAGAACTAACACAGGAAAATCACGACTGAATTGTCCGTCCGGTGGGCGACACGGTTGCGATTAGAGGTACACGGCTGATCGCATGCCAGCGGGCGCGAATTCGTAACACTGGTGTCAGCGAGCGGGAAACAAACTCTCCCGTCTCCAA
>CM068963.1:32195132-32210454 GCA_035128595.1 Eptatretus atami | reverse complement strand
ACAATCTGCAGCATTAACCCTTGAAGCTAGAATCATAAATTTTCTTGTGCTTAATGCTCAGGTCATTCCCCATCGAACAGGCCCATCGCGTCAGGTTCTACTGGGTAGTCGACTACCCATGTCCGCCTACCGGCTTGTTATCTTGCCAAAACGAAGTTTTTGCAAGATATTGTTGCGAATTCGCGCCCGCCGGCGTGCGAACGACCACGCGACTCGAATCGCGGCCGCTTCGCCCACCGGACGGACAATTCCGTCGTGACCCTCGCAGACCAACGCCGGGAGCCAGTCACGGGTGGGCCTTTCGGCCTCACACATGCCGCTGAGCCAATCCAGGCCCCACGTCGGGATAGGTTGTTCGCAACTCGACTACCTAAGTACCCACGCGGATGGTAACGATGGCGATCGCACCTCGCCGCAGGTCGACTTCGGACCGGAACCGCTTAAGCGATCCGTTCGTGCTATCGGATAACCGAGCGGTGTTATCGTCGGCCTCGACGGTTCCTGATTAATTAGCGGCCGTCCGCGCCCACTCAAACCTTACGTAAAGCAAGATGGACCCACAAAGAGGACGCAGCGAACGGGCGCCACAATTCACAAGGAAAGCACATAAGATAGTTACACACAAAGAAACAATGACGCAGAGATACTACCGGCTAACGCGAACACTCGGCAACACTTATACAATTTTACTTCACAAGACGCGGCGCCACACACTCACGTTCACACAAAACCCAAAAGAAAATGGAAGTCGCGACTTCCCTGGTCGTGTCGAGTCGATCCTCCGCAGTCCACAACCGACGCGAGATCCTCCGTGCAGTCCTTTAGACGCGAGATCTACCCGCTCCACTCGACGCGAGATCCTCCGCTCCACTCGACGCGAGATCCTCCGCTCCACTCAGACCTGCGAGATCCTCCCGCCTCCAACTCGGACGCGAGATCCTCCGCTCCACTCAGACCGAGATCCTCGCGTCCTCTCACGACGCGAGATCCTCCGTCACTCACCTGAGCTCCGCATCGCATTACGCGAGATCCTCCGCTCCACTCAGACGCGAGATCCTCCACAACACTCTGATCCGAACCTCCGCTTGACGCTGCGCGTTCACTTTCTCCTCTCCCGTCCGTCAATCGACGGGCCCGAAATCCTTCTCAGCTTTTTTCCGTACCCGACGTCCTTTACCGTCCCTTTTTTATCGGCCGGGGCGGGGGCCCCGCCCTCCACTCCGCCCCGTTTTCGCTCCACCCCCTTTCCAGAACATGCTGGAAACTTCCAGAAGGGGCGTGGTCCTACGTCCAATCGTGCCATTCGTTCGGGGGAGGAGGGGGGAACGGGAGCCCGGGCCGCTTTCCTTTGACGGCCAGGCCTCTGGCAACCGTGTGCCGGAGCTCGGAACGCCGTGGCGTTGCAGTGGTGGCGTGGTTGGCGTTTGTATTGTAATGGCGGCGTGGTTTGGGTGTGTAGTGTGGCGTCGTTGGCGTTGTTGTAGGGTGGCGTGTTGGCGTTGTTGTAAGTGGTTGGTTCGAAAAAAATGAAAGACAGAAAAAAAGCGACTATACTCAAAAATGTGCAGCCGAATGAATCACATATTCCCTCTAAAATGGGTTTGGGGCTAACTATACTGTACTTCAAAATATCTCACCTAACGGGAAACCTGAAATGGTGTTTGCGAATTTGCCACAGCCGTAACACTATGTTAGTCTAGCTTTATGTTTTTATTTATTTATTTATTTTTTTTTTTTTTTTGTTTTTTTGTCTGTAATCACGTATAAAAAATTCGGCAGAGCACAGTTATTTGGAAAGTTTTGTAACTTTGCCATATCAGAGGCCTATAGAGGTTCCTTTCAAGCGCAATCACAAAATTTTGAAGGTCAATGGTCAAAGGTCAAAGGTCACTTTGTCGGCAAATCAGGGGATCGAGCGAAACCCTTCAATTTGAGTAATTTGATCCGATCGTCTCAAACTTATGGGGACATATAGTTCATGGGTCTGGCGCTCAGCTGATTATTTTTGGTGGCCGATTGGCCTTGACCTTCAATGATGTTTTTTTTTTTTGTTTTTTTGGCTGTAATCACGTATAAATCACTCTGGCAGTAGCACAGTTAATTGGAACATTTTTGTACTTCGCATATCAGAGGCCTATAGAGGTCCCTTCAGCGCATAAAATTTTGAAGGTCAGGTCAAAGGTTCAAGGCACTTTGTCCGCAATCAGGGGAGTTACGAAACCCTTAATTTTGAGTAATTTAATCGAATCGTCTCCAAGCTTTATGGGAATGTAGTAATATGTCTGCGCTCAGCTGATTAGTTTTGGTGGCGATTGGCCTTGACCTTCCAATGGTTAGTCGCCTGAGGTCAAACATATTTTGACCCCAAGGTCAAAATTTTAAGTTTAGGAACCATATCGGTAGTACCTCAAATTGAACACCTCGAATGAGTGGCTTTCTAGATATGTCAAGCTGAGAATTATGAAACGTCATTTGGTGACGTTATGAGGCAAACACATATTTTTCAAATGGTTACTCTGTAGAACGATTCTCATCGGAATCTCTCGTAGGCAGATATTCCTCAAAGGAGTCCCGTCCTGGTGGATAGTCAGCTCTGTTCCCTCAGTGTGACCTTTAAAGGAAGTCACACGTGGTCACCCTTTTGCAGATTAACGTCACCTAAGGTGACATTGGTTTATTGTCTGTCTGTCTTCTGTTCCCTCTGTTCGGTCCCAGTGCTCCCACTTAATACAGATGGCGATTTCGATGAACTGGTTGGTAGTTCATACCATGACTAGTTGTGTGCGAATGAGAACCGTTGCTATGGACACCACCGTTGCCTAGCAACGGACTTTGAAATTTTTTTGAAAAAAATCATTAAAATATTTTTCGAAAATCAAAATCGTGCCACGAGCGACTGTGGGCAAGTACATTCAGCATAATTGCAAAAATTCCAGCCGGATCCTATGTAAAACTGTCGAAGAATAGAGCTTTGAATGACCCTGGGTCGAAACAATAAAAAAACAAATTCGTTATGATCTCAGAGACTAGAGTCCAGATTTTATACAGTGAACTGGTATGGTAGATTCATGGTATTCCTAGTTACTGTGTGAGAAAGAACCGTTGCTATTCCCCTCGTGATAGCAACCGGCCGACTACCCATGTCCGCCTACCGCGCTGTCTGTCCTGTCTGTTGGGTAGATCGATCAGTCGAAAAAAAAAAAATTTGAGATTTGTTCTACCCTTATTAATCAGTAATTAAAAATGGCGATTCAGTAATACAATGGCGATTTCGATGAAACCTGGTTGGTAGGTTCAATACCATGACCCAGTTTTGTTGTGCAAATGAGAACCGTGCCTATGGACACCACCGTTGCCTAGCAAAGGGACTTGGAAATTTTTGAAAAATCATAAAAAAAATTATTTATTCGAAAATCAAAATCGGCCATGAGCGACTGTGGGCAGTACATTCAGCCATATTGTCAAAAATTTCCAGCCGGAATCCTATGAAAACTGTCGGAGAAGATAGATTTAATGAACCCTGGTCGAAAACAAAAAAAAAAACCGAAGTCGTTATATCTCAGAAGACTATGAGTCAGATATAACATGAAACTGGTATGGTAGGGTTCATGGTATGTCCTAGTATGTGGAGAAAGAACCGTTGCTATGGACCCCTCATTTGGCTACAACGGCCAAAAACTCAATGTGGGGGTATTTTAACGAAAAAACAATCTTGCAGCATTAACTTTAAGCCTAGAATCATGAATTTTCTTGTGCTTAATCCTAGGTCATTCCCATCGACGGGCCCATCGCGTCAGGTTATATTGGGTAGGCCGACACCCATGTCCCGCCTACCGGCTGTCTTCTGTCCCTTCTGTTCGGTCCAAGTCTCCGTTAATACAATGGCGATTCTCAATGAAACTACTGGTTGGTAGGTTCATACCATGTCCTAGTTGTGTGCAAATGAGAACCGGTTGCTATGGACACCACCATTGCTAGCAATGGGACTTTGAAATTTATGAAAAATCACCCAAGAAAATGTAATTTTTTTGATCAAAAATCGGGCCACGAGCGACTGGGGGCAGTACATTCTGCCATATTGTAAAAATTTCCCAGCCCGATCCTATGAAAATGTCGGAGAAGATGACTTTGAATGAACCCCTGGTCGAAGACAATAAAAAAATGAAGTTGTTATATCTCAGAGACTATCGAGTCAGATATCCATGAAACTGGTATGGTATGGTCATGGTATTCCATAGTTATGTGTGAGAAGAACCGTTGCATGGACCCCGCGTTGCCTAGCAACGGCCGAAAAACCTCTAAATGTGGGGTATTTTAACGAACAAACAATCTGCAGCGATTAACCCTTGAAGCTGAATTCAATGAATTTTCTTGTGCTTAATCCTCAGGTCATTCTCCATCGAAACGGGCCCATCGCGTCAGGTTCTATTGGGGTAGTCACTACCCCATGTCTGCTACCGCTTGTTTGTCTGTCGTCCCTCTGTTCGGTCCAGTGCTCCGTTAATACAATGGCGATTTCGATGAAAACTTGGTTGGTGGTCTACCATGACCTAATTTGTGCAAAGAGAACCGTGCTTATGGACATCCAACCGTTGCCTAGCAACGGGACTTTGAAATTTTTGAAATAAATCATAAAAATAAATTTTTTCGAAAATCAAAAATCGGGCCACGAGCGACTGTGGCAGGTACCATTCAGCCCATATTGTCCAAAATTTTCATGCCGGATTCCGGTATGAAAAGGTCGGAGAGATAGACTTTGAATGAACCCTTGTCGAACAATAAAAAAAACTGAAAGTTCTTATACTCACAGAGAGCTATGAGTCAGATATACCATGAAACTGGTATGGTAGGTTCATAGTATGTTCTAGTTATGTGTGAGAAAGAACCGTTGCTATGGACCCCTCCGTTCCTAGCAAGCGCCGAAATAACCTCTAAATGCTGGGGTATTTTAACGAAAAAAACAATCTGCAGCATTAACCCTTGAAGCTAGAATCATGAATTTTTCTTGTGCTTAATCCTAAGGTCATTCCCCATCGAACGGCCATACGCGTCAGTTCTAGTTGGGTAGGCGACTACCCATGTCCGCTACCGGCTTGTATGTCTGTCCCTGTCTGTCCAGAGCACAACTTTGTGGATGTGATCCGATTTGGATGAAACTTGAATATATGTTGATAATCGATGCTAGTTTGTCCTTCCTGGCGATGGGCGTCCCACGCCCATTGTGGGCGGAGACACGCCACTTTAATTTTTTTTCATATTCTTTTTGTCGATTTTTTATCGTAATTTCCCACTCGAGAAATTTTCCAACATTGGCCATAGTACAACAATATAAAAATCAGTTGATTCGGTCAATTTGAGGGAGAAGGGATAAGGTTTTGAAGAATGGGCATGACAGATAATGGTTGCGCTCAAGATTGCCCATTGTGGGCGAGCCAAGGGCCCATTGGTAATTTTTTGATTTTTGGTTAGACGAGCGCAGCCAGAGTGCCACTAATATTCGTTATGTCTGTGTGTCTGTCTGTCTGCTGTGTGTCTGTCTGGTCCAGAGCATAACTCCGTGCACTTTGATCGACTTGAAATCTAAAAACACACAAATGTCTGGTTGTGTTTTCCTGGATGAAGGGCGTGCTACGCCCATTGTGGCGGAGTCACGCCCCAAAATAGACTTTGTAGTTGGTAGTCGGATTAAAAATCTATGCTTCTCCTTGGGAATTTACTGAATGGAATGGGTTCTTTGTATTTGATATAGCAAAATGAATTATCTAAAAACTTGTCCGTCCGATTTTTCATCTCATCCAAGGTTCAAGGTCACAGTCAAAACTTAGAAAATTGCGAATTTTGGAACATAAAAATCATACGCCGAAAACTTTGAGAGCTAGGACATGACAACTATTTTTTATGCATAAACTCTTGAGGTCATCCCCACCCTAAAGTCTTGAACCATTTTGCTCTATCTCGAACACCTTGCCCAGTGGCGGCCCACCTTCAGAGTTTGGTTTTACGCTGATTTCATCAAGTATGGATAATCCGAGGAGTGCGAAATGCCATATAGCCTATAATGAGTTTATATTGTTCCCTGGAAATGTTCCAGAGGAGTTTTTGCACCAAAGGTTATAATCTTGACCTTGACTTAAAGGCCACAAAGGTCACATTTTCAAATTGTGGGAATCCAACCGGGTTTTCGACCTTTCTCGACGAACTAACTCCAATAAGCTTATAGCACGTATCCTGTTTCCTTATTTTAATGTCAACCTAACATGTTTTGTGACCTTTAAAAGGTTATGCAAAGGTCAAATTATGAAAGTTGTTGAACAAAACCGGGTTTTTCGACATTTTGCAGCTAATAACCTGTCACCCGTACACATCATGTGTCATTTTATAACTTGGTCAAAAATTAATCAACATTGTCTCATCTTGACTTCTGAAAACAATCTACATCGTCAAATACCCTCGTGAACTATCGTCCGCCTCCCCGGCTGTATTATATATATAATATATATATACATCAAATATATGGTTTCTTCTTGTATATATATAATAAATATAAATATATATAATATTTGTTTTACGGAAAATGTGCGCCCTTATTGGCACTACTAAATTTAGGATTATGACACAGATCCCCATTAAATGCCTGTTTGCTAGGTTGTGTGGTAAAATGGAACGTTACATGTGTTCGTGGAGGTGTAGGATGCATTTTTTTAAGTTGTTCGTAAACAGTGGTTTGGTGTGCCAAGGCTGTCCCTCTTCATTCCTCCCCTCTCCGGACGATAGGCCCGCCCAGTCGCGAGAGGGTGTGGCCAAAAAAGAAGTGAGCTACGGGGAGGAGTTTGTCAGCTTCGTAAAGGGGGAGGAGCCAGTGCATCGCAGTGAGCGAACGAAGACCTCGTGAAAAGGTTCACTTTGGCAGAAGTACAAAACTGCAATCGGTTAGAGGGTCTGCGTGTGTCGAGAGGCAGCGAAGAAGGAGAGAAACGAAGGCCTTCGTAGAAAAAGGTGCGTTTGTGAAAAACAGTCGGTGTTTCGAGGCGTTGCTCAGGATGGTTCGAAAGCGAGCGAAACAAGGCTTTCGTAAAAAGGTTCAGTGGGTGGAAACAGTCGCTCTCGAGGCCGCGCTCGCTGTTTTCGAAGCGAGGCGAACGAAGGAGGCACAAGTGTTGGATCTGCCGGGAAGACGCTGAACTGCCTGCACGTCGATCTGCATTTTTGGGGCAGTGGGGAAGGCGGCCTGCACGTCGAATCGGGCGATCGATCTCTTATGAGGAGGTGATTCCTGCCGTGAGAGAGACGCAGCCGGCTTTGAGAGAAGTGAGCGTGGAAAAAGGAAAGAAAAGGTGATTCGACAGGAGAGAAACGAAGAGGACGGAGTGGGAAGTCGGGCTTTCGAGGCGGGAAGGCAGGAGAGGAGACGACGGACGTCCTGCTCACACCAAAACGGCTCGACATCATTAGCCGATCCGCTTGCCGGAGCCCGCGCCTCGATTTGGCTTGTTTTTCTGAACCAGGCCAGGCTGGGATTGTTATGCTGGAGCTAAAGAGAAAACGCTGAGGCCCATCGTCGACCTTAGCAGGGTCAGAGCGCGCGGAACCGCGTGCGGTGCGGAAAGGAAAGCGGCGCCAGCATCTTGGCCACGCGCGCGTTCGAGCTGGGGCTCGAATCAGTGGACATCCGCGCTGTTGTGAGGCGATCATTCGTGCTTTGCACACTGGTCTACTCGTTCCCTGAAAACATCACAAGTAGCTCTGTCTTTTGCATGCATGCTGTCTGTCTGTCTGTCCTTTGTCTGCAACTGTTGTATAGGCATCTCTCGGTAGGGACCACCTCGAACCTGTACGTCCGTCGTTCCCTAGCTTTAAGAACCGGCTGTTAAAGATTGTTAATCAAAAGCATTGTCCGTGAATGTCTGTGGCTTGTTCGGTGTTCCAAGAGTTTTCCCCAACTACAAACATCTTGTTGGTTCGTATGAGTTGCCGTCGGGCGTGCTAATGACGAGTTCACATCCGTCTCCTGGGATCAGCGTACAGGGTAGAGTGCATCCGTTCGTACCCGTCTTGCATCGAGAGATATAAACACCAAAGAATGCCGTTATAGAATGGCACGATAACGCCTACGAGTGTGGGCGTAGACAAAACCAGATAGTCACAGTAACCGCGGTTCTCATTTCCCCACTGGTAAGGTACAAGGATTACGTTGGCTATCGCGATTGAAGACGCGTGACCCGGGCTGTGCCGAGCCGGCGGCATTATAAACCCCGAGACGGTAGGGCTGGGAGGGTGGCGTAAGAGTCGGGGTGAAGAATCGCCATCCCGGATCCGCAACAATATAAATATATATACTATATATACTATATACTACGATACCGCGAGCACACTGCCCGGATAGCGTACAAATGCTGTAGCAAGACGAACAGACCGTACATGAGAAGTGACAACAAATATGTATTGGCAAAACGCAAGTGGTACTATGGAACGCCAAGTCTCCCAACATTGTCGCCAATGTCGCTAAGTGCACAGCAATTTCATAGGGATCGTGTCGACTGGCCGGCCGATTTTAGTGCTGCAGCTTGTAATTATAATAGATATACGATAGTATAATATAAAATTTACAACAAAAATAAAATATATACTATACTCTTCTTGTGTATATATCTAATATAGTATTAATATACATCATCGTGGGCTCGACGAAAAACCACCCCGAAAGAAAGACACTAATATATTTACTAATTCACTATAATATACCCATACCCCCTATGTACTTCTTGTGTAATCTAACCAATAATATATGTTCTTCTTGTGTATATATATTATATGTTCTTTCTTGAATGTTATATTACCACACAGCACACACACACACACACACACACACACATATATATGTATATAATCCCCTATTATACTGTATATATATTGTTACGAATTCGCGCCCACCGGCGTGCGAACGGACCGCTTTTCACTAATGTAGCCGCAGCCACCGACGGACATTCAGTCGTGACCTTCCGGAACACGCCGGAAACCTGTTCACGGTGGGTCTTTCAACCCCCACCGACGGCCTATGCCAATTGTCTAACCCGCGCAACTCGGTCAATCGCCCGACTTAGATTCCCTAAGTACTGCGCGGGTTGCTACCGCGGAGACGACTCGCGCAGTCGGCTTGGACACGAACCGCTCAAGCGCGTCCGTTCCTTCTGCACTGATAACCGAGCGGCGTATAATTATCGCCCGACCCCCCTCGCCGGATCCGATTCTAAATTTAACGGGTATTTAAAACCCAACTAATACGAGATGCCAATATGGCGTTCCAATGGGGGAAAAAGACACGACGAACGGGTAACATTCACACAAGCCATTTATTATTTTCACACGGCACTTACAGCCATGGCAATCAAGCTGTATTCAGAACACGTATACCAGGCAAACAATCATGCACGGACGGGGACAAAGACACGAAGCAAGGTAAAGCAACTACGACGTCTCATCAGCAATTAATCTAGTCACTTACAGTTTTACTTACAGGAACCGCGCACCAACATTCATTCAAAAGAAAGGAAAGGCCACCCTCAAAGACGAGGGCGCCAGACAGGGTCACGTAAGACTTTTATGGCGTGGAGCCTGGCTTGACCGAACGGACCCACGAGACCTGTTGCGCGATTACCATCGCCCCGTCAGGTGCGATGGTGGCCGGCTCTCTCTCCGGCGCTCTCCTCACACCCGGGTGCGCAGGCTGCGCGGCAGAGCTGCAAAGCGGGCCTCCCGTCCGCTTCCCTCGTTGCCACGCCCGGAAATCCCCACGACTGCGAGCCTCCGACGACTCGACCCGGACCACCGAACCCAGATCTCCGAAGACCAAGACGAAACCACCACGAAGAAGACCCAACAACCCTTTACTTGGCGTCCTGCCGCGCCTTATATTCCTCCAGTTCCCAATGCCTCGCTCCCCCCGTTTTATCGCTCAGCCCCCCTTCCAGCTCCTCGGAAGCTTCAGAAAAGGGCGGTAGACCTCCGCGCCTCGTCGCCCTCGCGGGGCCGAGGAATCAACCACTCCACTGGCACAGGTCCAGGGAGATTCATTCCCCAAACCCGAAAGGGTAACCAAAAATCATGCCCCTCCTTCACATGACGCCTTTGACCTTTGAACCGATCGTCTTCCCCACACCAAAGCGGGGGAAAACAGGCGGGAATAACAAGCCGGAGAATCATGCGGGAAAATCCGCGGCACCACGGAACTCCTCTGGTTTCTTTCGCTTCGTAGAGATGGTTTTACATGAGCGGAGAGGGTTGTGATGTGGTTTTGTGGGAGAAAGGTGATCGACAGTTGGCGAGCGGGGAAGGTGGTTAGGTGGTGGCAAGATTGTTGTTGTGTGGGAGCGACTGGTGGTGGTGGCGGTGAGGCCGCCGCGAACCGTGGTACGAGAGCGGACGTTGGTGGTGGTGATTTTGGTTGTGATTAGTGGTGGAAGCGATCGTGGTTGTGTGCATTGGTGGGCGTGTTGGCGTTGTGGTTATTTGGGAGCGATGCTTGGTTGTCTGTAAATGTGGTTGAGATGTGGTTGGTCCAAAATAAGCGATAGGAAAAGAAAAACACTATCTCAAAGGAAATCCAGCCCTGTTACACGAAATTCCCATTTTAACAACGGTGGGGAAATCTAACTGAACACAGACTTAATCGATCTAACTGAACTAAAGGACCTTTATGGTGTTCTGCGAATTTCTACAGCCGTACAATATATTTAGGCCGGGGGCCAGTGGCGGACCTACCTTGACCCCCATTGCCACAATTTTTCAGCTGAATACACAGTGTTTCATATACAGTATATCCCAAGTATCATAAAGAGACAAATAGATGTTCCCAGAAAAATAACTCATTTGCACTATGCTTATTAATGCTGTTTCCATGGCAACCATCAAAAATAGACGATCTCACAAAACGATCGCAAAAATGTCAATAATCTCTGTCAAATATAAACCATAAAAATCACAAAAATTTGTGTCAAATTAAAGCTTGTTCATTTTAAAGATTAAAATATATTTTTATTTAGCTAATTTGCTCATTTGCATTTTAATTATTTGAACTTGAAGACAATAATTCCCACAAATAATGGCAAGATTCCATTTCTTTCTTTGTAATTACCCACATGTCACGTTTTTTGTCAAAAAACATTATTAAGTGTTGCCAGAACAAGCCAGGTTGGCAAAAAAGTAATTGAAAATTTTTGATTTTTTACCCGTTGGCTAATTAGCATAAGCATACAAAGCACAATGAATAATACATGTATATCATGTATATATATATACATGTATATCATGTATATAATATACATGTATATATTTATATATAATATACATATATATATATATATCATATATATATAAAACTGACTCCTGATTGCTGGAGTGCATTGTGATTTGCCGTAATAATGGTTGAATTTTGTTTTTATAAAGCTGGAGAGTGTTTTCCATTAGTTGACCCCAGTCACTAACTCTATCGAATGGTGTCCCCTTTCAATACGAACTCCGGTTTCACTGAACTGTGTGCCTTCCCTTCGATCCATTAAAAACAACCAACTAGACACTGTCCGCATCCACGGGTCCACTCCTCACCTTCCCTCTTTTTCCGATGCCCGTACCCTCGTCTCTCCTAATCTTCCATTCGTCTGTAAATATCATGATCCTCCTCTTACCCCTCTCACTACCCGCATACTCCGCCTCCTCTCTCTCCCTCTTATTCTCTCTTCCTGTTCTCATTCCCCTGCGTCCGCACACCTGAAAGGCCTTTCAGGGACAATCTTTGAGCTGTGTCGAGGAGGCGTCAAAGGTAAACCTGTTCCTTAACCCCACCTCCCTCCTCCACCCCCCTCCTCCCTCTGAGGTGCTCGTGTATGCTGTCTATGGGTTTGTTAAATTATTTAGTGTTAATGATGGAACTGATGGTCTGACTACGTGTGTATGTTACTACAACATGTGTGTGCACACAAACACTCATTGATCGGTGGTCGAGTTGTTTGAAAATGGTCATGAAATCCATTGTGGATGTGGATGGTGATGCCCGCGGTGTGGAAATGTTCACGTTCATACATTTCAATGAGATGTGGATACGTGCTGAGTAACCTACGAGAATGAGTACTGGCGTGTGTAAAACACAATCCATGTACACAAGCACTTTGCGCTTGAGGTGTGTTGTCGGTGTGCTGTGCATTTGTTGCAGTACGTGTGTAGTGTAATGTTAAGGTATGTGCTTGCTTGTGTGTGCTGTAGTGTTGTGTGTCGTGTGTGGCATTGTGCAGTATGTGTGTGTGTGTTGTAAGTGTGTATCTGTTAATGTGTTGCAGTAGTGTGTGGGTTGTGTTGTGTTGTGTGTGTGTGTTTGTATGTGTGTATGTGGTGTGTTTGCTAGTGTGTGTTGTAGTGTGTGGTGTGTGTGTATGTGTGGCAGTATGTGTGTTGTGTTGTGTGTGTGTGGTGTTTGTAGTGTGTAATACTGTGTTTATGTGTGTGTGTTTGTAGTGTGTGTATGTGTGTGTGTGTTTGTATGTTATGTGTGTGTGTATGTAGGTCTTTGTCGTGTGTGTGTGTGTTGTAGTGTATGTGTGTCGTGTGTTGTGGTTTGTAGTTGTAGGTGTGTGCATGTGCAATTGCTGTTGTAGTCTGCCTATCTTCATGAATTTTCATGACGGTGGACCGGAGACCTACAGGTCTCAATATTGAATCCACCTCCATTAATATTCATGAACACCCACACACCCACACATCTGCACACACACACACACACACACAACACAACACTACACTACACTACAAACTAACACACACATAACACCACAGTAAAACACATACACATACACTGCACATACACACTACACTACACTCCCACATGACACACATAGTGGATGTGATCTGCAAATTATGACCTCATTGGTTGTTTGTAGTGTGCTGTGTATGTGTGTGTGCATCAAGTGATTAATGTAGCAGGCCAAACTGTAGAACGTGTGCCGCTTGTGCATGTTCATTTTTATGTCCGTTGTAGATCGTTGTATATAATCTTGTGGTCTGCCGTTGTTCCTGTTCCCATTTTTATCAGAGGTACAACCAATGAGCTGTGTCACTGAATGTCATTGTGTTTGTACACACCTGGTGATACGTTCATTACTTACATAGCTTGAGCATTTCCCCATGCTCAGCACCGTTCTGGCATAAGTGCTGTGCGTCATCGTGTTGTGATGTCGGTGTCCTCGAAGTTGTTGTGATGTAGTGCTGTGCCGTACGATGTACGATGGAGGTGAAAAAAGATCATGCAATCCTGCTTGGGTGTGTTGCACCTGTATTAGTCTGTCTTCACCTTGAGAATGTGTACTTGTCACCTTTTGTATAAGTGCACAGGTTGGTATTTTAAACTCGCTCGGTACTCACTCGTATCTGTGAAAACGTCCCCATTCGTGACCTTGTATCCAACACCTGGAGACCACCCGTTTGCACCATGAAGGAGTCATAACAAGTGATGGCAATGAATTAATGGCAACACAAATCGAAATTGAACGAACGGACATTCGACAAAATAAGAGGTGTATCGACCACCAATACATGACGAGCACTCATTTGTTTTTTTACTTCTGTGAAATAAACCATTGCCTTCAGCATGCTTCAGAGCCTCAGCATTCTCCATATGGGATGTAGTCATGTGATGAAGGTTCTTGTGGACACGTGAGAGTGCACTTGATTTTTCCTATTACCTGATTGCAGTTTCATGTAACAGACTCTAACCAAGAGGTTAGCCATGTGTGCAACATGTACCACATTGATAATTTGCCATCGGGTGCTTGTACGGCTTACTCTTGCAATGATGCCGGGTTCAGCAGACAATGCGGTTTCCATCAATGATGGAGAACAAGTTTGTTCGCCACAAAGGAATTGACACGCAAGGTGGCTTCCACCCTATATTTTGCGACTAATTTTGAAGCATTCGATGAAAAACTAACAGGATATATGAGGATTCTATAGTACATGAAGGTTCCAATTTGGACCATCGTGCTGTGCTACACCAACAGCGAGATTCCACACCGTCCACAACATCCAACTTACAAGGTCAGGTCAGGTGTGGGAGCATGCACCAGAGAAGCGCGTCGCTGCGTCCCACTTTCCGCCATCCCACAGGGACTCCATCTAGCCATCCCCCAGCAGATGGCCTGGCCCATGTCCCATTTCCTTGAGATGCCATCAACCTGCAGCAACCACGAGGCACTGGTCGGCCCATTGGCCTCTTCCATGCAATGAGCTCCCTCTCTGAGAGAATCTGGGAGCAGGATCAAGCATCAGGAAAAACGAACCACAATGCCCATACAGCCGCAGCTGAGGCTCACGGAACAATGCAGGTAACAATCTCATTTTGAGTCTCTTCAGAAACGCTCGTTGGACCACAAAGTCCGACCAGCGATAAGCCAAGGATTCTTCCAAAGGACCTGGTTCCAAAGTCCCAAAGTCTCCGTCTCAGATCCGGTCAAGAGTCCAAGTCTCATATCGTAGAGCAAGACTGGAGTTCTACCACATCCCCTCTCTTCATGTATGAGGTACCTATCGAATAACCAATTTAGACCTATCTAAACTCTTTCGTGCCAATACCTTTTCTTGGGGAATCATGTCCATGCATTTAACTGTCTCTGAATTGAAAGACCTTGCCTATTAATGTATATCCCTCTCCTCTTCTTTAACTCTCAAAGCTGTGGCCCTGTCCTATCCTGTCTATTCCTACTGAAAAAATCTTCTGCATCTTACCTTGTACCAATACCCTTCACGATCTTAAACATCACGATCCACATCTCTTCTCGTAATCACTCTCCTTTCTAATGTGTAAGCCCTCTATTCTTTAGCGCTCTTCATCGGTAGTCGAATTAGCTCGGAGTCAATCTCGTAGCTCATACATGAATCCTCTCAATGGCAGCTAATTGTCTCTTCAGGAATGTGTGACCAAAACTATACCACAATATTCCAGATGAGGCCCTCACTCAATATTCCCACACAGTGTTACACTACCTCTTTTAATTTATAATTTAATCCACCTCCGAAAGATAATTAAAAACCTGTTACCTTTGCCGATAGCTGCCTGGCACTGTGCTGCCTGCTAAACTCCCGATCACTTATATTACCACCCCCAGATCCGTTCTCCTGTGGTGACACCGCTCCAAGACTTCCCCTTGCATGATGTAATCCCTATTTCATTATTCTTACCCAACCGCAGCACCTTACATTTCCTTGGGGTTAAATTGCATCTATCCCAATATTTCTGCCAAAATCGATGAATAATATTAAGGGTTCCTGAATCTGAATCACT
>CM068963.1:32142136-32164600 GCA_035128595.1 Eptatretus atami | reverse complement strand
GCATTAGCATAGGCATTCATATGTTTAGTAACAAAGGAAGTCTGCCCATACATCTGCGCAACCCCCCCTAGTATATTACATCCCCTTCACACAGCGATCGAGCACTAAAAGGACATAAGCAAGAATGATTAACATAACAGACAAGGCATTGTTTAGATATAACGGGAGGAAAGGTTAAGAGCAGTGTGGGCCGGATTGTGGAATAAGCAGGGGAGAATTGGGGATGATGAGGGTGAGATGGCAGGCTTATTAAAATCGTTTTAACATTTACACAAGAAGACAGTCAGGAGGAATTTCAAAAACTGAGTAGTCAGTCCATCTCAGGGGTGAGTAAGGGCTTTTATAACAGACGAAGTAAGAGTAGAGGAAGTGAAGGAACTGTCGAAAAAAAACTAGGGATATAAGAAAGTTCCAGGGACAGATATATGCATCTCAGAATATTGAGGGAGGTGTCAGAGCAGCGTTAATCGTGGTGTTAGCTAGATATGTTAAAAGCTCGTTGGAGTCAGGACAGGTACCAGAAGGATTAGGAGTAGGAAATGTAACACCATGATGAATAGTTTCCAAGAAATAGAATTGGGAAACTACAGACCTGTTTAGTTTGACTTCAGAGTGGGGAAGATGTTGGAGAATGCTCAATTCAGGAGGGATAAAGGACAATGTGATCATTTAAAACTAATTAAATGATAATCACCATGGATTTACTGAAGGTAGTGTAGTCAAGTTTATAACAATTTGTTGGACTTCTATGAAGCACTTTCTGAGCTGGGGTGGAGTGAAGGAAAGAACAGTGGACATTGTATAGTCTGGACTTTAAGAAGCCATTTGATGAGTACCACATCGGAGGTTGTTAAGTCAAAGTGAGGGCTTGGGAGTGGCTGATCAGGTAGCTACATTGGATTAACAACTGGCTTAGTGATAGGAAGCAAGAGTGGCTGTGAGTGGGAGGATGTCTTGCTGGAGGATGTAACTAGTGGGGTACCTCAGGGATCAGTATTAGGGCCATCATTATTCTGCCATATTTACAGTCAACGATTTGGAGATTGGGTTAAGAGTTGGGCTTTCTAAATTTGGAGATGAACGCAAAGCTTGAGGTCAACGTAGATAGCCAAGAAGGGGGGAGGGGGCAGTGATCAGATTCAGGAAGCACCTTGAATATTTTCATCGATGTGTAGGCAAATAATTGGTAGAGATGCAATTTAACACATAGGAAATGTAAAGGTGCGCGCTGTGAAGGAGGAACTAATGAAATCGGGATTACAGTCATGGCAAGGGGGAAGTCTTGGAGCGTGTTCACAGCAGGAGAAGGATTCTGGGGTGGTAGAGTATTACGGGAGGTAGCAGCAGCACATGCCAGGCACTATCGCAAAGGTAACAGGGTTTTTAAATTATTTCGTAGGTGGATAATATAAAATTAAAAGAGGTGTGTTAAAACAAAATTAATTACACTGCATACCTCCCTGCTCAACCACCCTGGCTTATTTCTGTCTCCACCTTTACACGTAACTGGAATATACCTGCTCTGCACCCTCCACATTTGTTCCTTGAAGTTTGCCCATTTCTCCGATGCAGACCATCCATTCATTAAATTTACCCAATCGAAAGTTCCCGAATCACTTTTCATAATCTCAACGTTTGCCCTCCTAAAATCCAAGTCTCAGATCACTATACTGGACTTCACATATCAACAAAAGAGTTGCACTTACTACTTTGGAATCACTTGTCCCCAGATGTTCTCCCACCTCAACCCCCTCCTCCATATTGGGATCATTACATGCCATAACAGACCCACTGGCTCACGGGAAATCTCCCGACATCCAGATTGCCCAATTTGCCCCCGCACATTACCTAAAAATGTGCAAGATGGTCAACAATGTGGGATTGGCAGCATGCCGTGCCGGCAGTTTGGGCAGCTGCCTCAAATGACTATTTCCATAGGAGGATCGCTCTGAAAAAAAATCCTGCACCAAAAATGCAATATTGCATCACGGTAATTGAGAGATGGCCACACTTACCGTGACCGCAAATCCCTGAGTGGGGTGGTTGGAGGTGTGTTTCTGAGGGAGGTGGAGGCAATTACCAGAGCAGTGAAACAGTGGAGAGGTTCTTAAGATATTAATTCAGAGTTAATTAGATGATAGGAATATTCTCCATGTCTCCTCTATAGTGCTCAGTTTGCATTTTACTAAAATTGTTTCATACAGTACCTTGAATATATTCGCAATCAGATGGAAGCAAACAAGATGGCCAGCTTAGCATTCTGTCCACAGTAATGATCCCTTTCCACCACTAAATGAACCTTAACTTGGAATTTTTTTTATTTTTCTGGAAATCCAAAAGAGATTGCTCTCATAGCTGAACCATATATAATGCCACTTTGATGATCTGTTTACGATGAATATCACGTGAAATTATGTAACCAATTTGCAATGAAAAGAAGCATTTACCACCATTTTCAGGCTTTTCTGTTCATTATTACAACTTTTACAATTCTATTATCATCCTCATTCCTATCATAAACCAAACAAACCCCAAGAAACAGAAATCAGAGATTACAAGCCTTTGCCAGGACTTGTTTTGTGTGGTGTTGTGTAGTTTTGTGTGGTGTATTTTGGTGTGGCGTTTGTGTATTTGGTGTATTACGTAATGCATCAGAGACATAATTAGAACTGCCACTTTATAACTGCTGGCAGTGATGACCGGTACCACGATGTCCCACTTTGAGTGCAACCTTGCCTTTGATTGGACACCTGACCCTGACCCATAACGTTTTTTTATTATTATTATTCAATGGAATTTAGAATGGGATTAAAAAAAATTCAATTCATTCAAATGGAAGACCAAATAGGTACATTCTGCATTGGAGTAATCAGAGGAACCCAAAACAAGCAAAGGCAAAGATGAAGTCATCAGGAGGAACATGGATAAGATTCACATTTCAGCTGCTGCTCCTCTACTGTCTAAACCATCCAGATACAGCCAATGAGACTTATTTTTTTTTAAATAAAAAAAAAACCAAGATCAAAAAAATTAAATAATTATGGCTGCCTGACCATGCGTCTGTTCAAGTTGAAATTTACAATGTATTCCCCATCACCACTAGATCATAATTGTGAAGTCTCACGTTTATCGATGAAGTGCTTCAAGAGAAATTTTTAATTTTTTTAATTTTCGTTTGATCCAACATGGCTGCCAGACCATGTGACCAATCAATTATTTGGGAACAACCTGGTATCCCCAAGGCTTGGGGAACATGTTTGTGAAGTTTTCCCTCAATCTATCCAGCTATTCTCGAGAAGATTTTATAAGTTTTAATGTAAATCCAATATGGCTACCAAACCATGTGACCTATGATGTCATAGGTGTGAACGTTTTGTTCCTCATGGATAGGCGATCATACTTTTTAAGTTTCACCTCAATCTGTTCAGCCATTTCAGAGAAGATTTTTGAAGGTTTAAAAAAAACAAAAAAATGCCCGATGACATCATTAATATTTTTCTGTGGACCAATTTATCCCGAGATGAGCCTCAAAAATTTTCACACTGATCGATGTAGCATACTACGTATGCAATTATGACGTCATAATGAAGGCACCTATGACATCATCATCAAAAAAAATCACACATTCCCCATAAGATGTACTTGCCAGGTGCCAAGTTTCAATTTTTTCCTTGGTGCGGTTTTGGAGATACGGAAGTCCAAAGTTTTTCCTTTTTTTTCCAGCATGGCTGCCACACCACGTGACCTATGACGTCATAATTATCATTCAAACATTATACATGAGTAGTCGCTCCTTTGGTGAAAATTTTGTGTCCATCTGCCAAGCGGATGCAGTGAAAAACCGTACTCATGTTCTGTGCGGACAAACGAACAGACAAACAGACCCAAATGCAATACCCTCCTCCTCTGGCGAGGGTAATGAAACTATTCCCTTGCAAGGAACTCCAGTGCATGAGGAAGCCATTAAGCCTATGAGGCCTGGAAATTGTTGCCAACCAATGGTTGTTTATCAAGTCTTTAGTAGGACTCGGCCGGGTTTGGGTTTGAACCGCAAACCTCCGAGACTCATTGCGGAGACTCAGACTGGATGCTCTATCCATTGCGCCACTGAGTCTGGTAAAAACAATAGGTTGTGCTCTTCCTCTCCTTAATTTGATCCTCATCTTCTGTAACAACTAACATGTCCTATAGTTATGGTTGCCTTTCATACCCGAAGATGGCTGTGCACACATGACATGCGACCACCTGGGCAGGTGAAATAATTTTCCGTGTGGGAGCTGAGCTGCTGCTCGCTCAAGAACCTCAGCCTGAGGCAGCAAGCGGTGCAACCTGGTGTTGAGGGATATCTGAGAAGACAAGACGCCTTGACTTCAATCAGTTTGGACAGAAATGCTGATGATAACTAGCCTACTCTTTGCAAAATGCACTGTAGGATATTTTACATCCACCTCCTAATGCTAGCAGATGGGACATCCAGCTTAGTTTCCTATCCGATGGACAGCACACTGTGTGATGCAATTCCCTGCCTGCAAAGCACCAATCTGACAGTTTATATAGTCGTGTAAGTAAGTGAACCCAGACTTGAAAGCTTAAAAGCGAGTGTGCTACCTCTCTCTGCACCTTCGTGTAGGATTTTAAAAGGTTTACACTCAGCAGATGAAATCATGATGGGGGTTATCCCAGGCAGGGTAGGCATTGGGGGAGATAAGAACTGTTAAACCAAGCTGTACAATCCCAAGCACTTTCCCTTTAAATGTTTAGTCAGGATCAGCTGGTGGTGTCAGCAGTTTCGTTTCCACATTCCCAGCTGCAAAAGACCATGCCACTTGTTGACTTCATCGATTTCCACTGGTCAGATGCAGCCCAGGAATTGCGATGGCAAAAGTGTAAACATCGGGGCAATACCCTTGGGTGCTCACTTGGTACAATATTGATACTGAGGAGGAAGTCAGTGTGGGATGGAATCAGCAAAATGTACCAATGAACCAATGTTACAGCAAATACCTATTTTGGGGGGCAGCCATAAATCCCCTTAAACCCCAATTTTCTTTTCTAAATAGCGTGAACAAACTTTGGTACATCACGGGCAATGAAGGTTGTGGTCAAGTTTCATTGGAATTGTGTGTGTAGTTTCCATAGAAGAAAGCAAATACATATTTTGGGGGACCCCCCCCCCCACCTCCAAAACACTCTCGAGACCAAATTTTTTTTTAATGGTGTGAACAAACTTTGGAACATCACAGGCAATGAAGGTTGGAGTGTAGTTTCTGAGAAGGAAGCAAACACCTATTTGGGGGGAACTCCCCCCTAAACTCCCTCCATCGACACCCTTTGGGCCCGATTTAAATTTTTTTTTTTTATTTTAATGCCGATCAAACTTTGGTACATATACGGTGCTGAAGGTTGTGGTACAGTTTCATCGAAATTGTATGTGTAGTTTCAGAGAAGTTGCAAGTATTTGGATGGACGGATGGATGGACGACGCACCATACCATAAGCTCACAGGAACTACGTTCCTGCTGAGCTAAAATATGAATTTTTAGAGAAATTGTTTCAGATCGTGTATCCAATAATTGATGATTTTAGATTTATATGTTGATCTTGTTTTCTTGTTTTGTGCTGGTTGTTTGCTGTGAAAAAGGAGTGACTAATTAGTTGATCACTATTATTCGTGATATAATAAACTTTATGCTCTAACACACACACACAACACACACACACACACACACACACACACACACACACACACACACACACACACACACTTAATTGTACAGTATCAGGTTGTTCCTAAAATAGAATCCTTACTATAATTCATGGACCGGTCTTTGTTTGTGTTAGTGGTTATTTGTCCCTCTACTCCTCCTACAGTTCTGGGCCAATGGCATCCAGACTTGCTACATAGGATCAGCATGGCCCCAATTGATGTATAAGGATGTTTTTATCTTTGCCGCTGGTCTTTGGGGGCTGAGGGGTGGGAGGGACGCAAATTCTCATTGTAAATGTGCATCATGTAGCCCCTCCTCTAGGTAGGAGAACTGGACTGGATTTACTTGCTTGTGGGCCCGAGGCAAACCTTATCAGTGCCCCCCCCCAAAATTTATGTATATATATATCGTAATATTGTAATGTAAAAAAAAGAATTACAACATAATGTAACACAATCAATAATTTTTAATCAAATTAGTTCCATATCAAGTACATGAAAGTACATCAAAGTAAATCAAGTTCCATATCATGTACATCTTACACATAGGAATAATGGAATAAGCCGGTAGGCGCGATGGGGCCGAGCATGGAAACTGTAAGATATAGAGCAAAATGGATGTCATATAGTGGATAGGGAATCACCTTAAGATTATGCATATCAAATCTCATCCAGTTTCATCTACTGATAACTACTCGGTATCCATTTGAATGAAAAGTACCGAAAATGCGGTTTGAAATCGGAAATCCCCAAAGTTCGAGGGGTGCTGTGGGTGAACAAAGATCGAAATCGAAAATCCAGCTCTATCTTTTGTGCACAATGTATTCCGACGATAGTGTGAATTTTCATGACCATCCGACCATAACCCTAGGAGGAGTAGCATTTGGCGCGACGGCACCTCAACTCTCGCATATTATCGATTTTTGCACTAATTGACCTTTGACCCCTGACCTAAGCGAAATGGTCAATATGTCCTGAGGCAAAGTTGTAGTACTCATTGAGTACCATGAACCTGCAAAGTTTCATTCGTATCGATGCACTCACCTGGTCGCTAGGGGGCCTTCAATTTTCGCCAATTTTCACGCATACCCTAATTGTAGGGGTGCTGCGGGTAAAGTAATCCATATATCACAAAAAACGGAATACATTTGATAGAGCATCACCTGTAAATCATTCATGCCAAATTTCATAACCCTACGTGGGATAATGGCTTTCGGAATTGATTTCGCGTGAACGGTACCGATTTTGAAGGTTTTTCGGTTGTTGCTAGGGAACCAAAGCGTCCCTAGCAACCATCACAATTTCCAAAGCACGAGGTCATAAGATGTACCTACCACCTGAGTTTGGTCAAAATCCGCCCACGTTTACTACCAATTATGCTGATGACAAACATCCCAAACAAACAGACAGAATTACTGACAATAAGGGTCACCTATTTCGGCGACCCAAAAATACAATGAAACTGAAGCATAATAAATTGCAATGAAATACAATGCATACAATGAAATACAATGCATACAATGCATAATAAAAAGCATACAATGAAACCGATCAGAGAACCCACAAGTCCCCGGTGGCCCCCAGTTACTGGTGGGCCCTAGGCCAATGGCCTATGTTGCCTATTGGAAAATCCGGCCCTGTAGGAGAAGGTATTACAAGTCCCACCCTTTACAGTATGTCCAGTATTCCTGTTCCCACGTTTTTAGTTCAGTGAGGTGTTTTGAATTATAAGCAGTGTTTTTCCTTCATGTACGTAACGTAGTTTATTTTTTTACCTCCGCCACCGAAGGTGGAAGGAGGTTGTTTTCACCCCTCTCTGTTTGTTGGTTACTTGCAAAATCGAAGATTTTTCAAGTACATTGGTTAGTCGATTTTGTTATTCTGTCTGTCTGTTTGTTTGTCTGTCTGTTTATCGCCTACAGGCCACAATTCTAAACCGATTGTCATGAAACTTCACCAAGGTATAGGTAGCGTCAACTGAGAAGCCTATTGATTTTGAGGTCAAAGGTGAAAGGTCATCTTGAGGTCAAATTTCTAAAATCATTTTTCATCCAGTTGACTTGAAATTTGAACAAGATTTGCACAGGAATGATGACGAAGAACCTCACAGAGATCTTGAAAACCATCCCTGGGAATATTACCACAAATGATGACAGTTGGAAGCCATCCTGGGCTCAATGACGATCCTCAAAAGAGCCCTCGGAACAAAACTTTGAGAACAACACTTTACATTTCGGTCCATGATTCGTTACACCTTGGAAAAATGTAAAAAAAAGTTTCGAGAAAAGGTTGAATGGAACGCCCTTGGGAACTACTTTGATTCCAGATGCCTCTTCGAGGGTTAAAAATAATTCCTCCCCTGATGTTTTGTTTTATACTTAATGGGATGGTTTTATTAGTTGTTCAAAATTAATATTATGAATGAAATAATTCACAAGTGAGGGGGTGTTTATAAAGCAACATTTATTCTGGAGTATGAAGGAAATATTTAAGTGATTTCAGTCACATTCAAGGCCTGTCTTGTCGCATTATGGGACTTTGTTGCAAAGGTGCAAATCCATACCGGAGTTCCAGGGTTTATCCCCCCCACCCCTACACTGTTTATTCTTTGCAAAATTAGATTTTAAATGTCACTTGGTGCAGTCTGGACCTTGTCAAAATCACCATTATATATTTGGCTATATTAATACAAATTTAACTAACTAACAGAGGAACCTTATTGAAACTCGACACTGAAAAAGCTGCATTGTGGGCCTCTCTCTGCATACTGTATGGACTAAATACATAAATGACTGTTGAGCAGAAGAGACTCATTTGCTGTGTCCCACATTGTTTTGTTGTGTACACAGTGCATTTTCAATTGCACTGAACAAAGGCGAATGGCAAACAGCTATCACATGGCAGGCCAAATTAAATTATTATTGGTGTTATTTTTACATGCAAGTAAAAAGGAACGCTTACGTTTAATTGTCTTACACATTTGTTTCATGAATTCACACATCTATCTTAGCGGACATCAATTTATGAACGTACAAACATACGGGTTCAAAAAGGAGTGGAAGGGACGATGGGAGTAGACGTATGGAACATTGAAGGATAAATTATGAAGCTGTTGTGTGTACGTCGATGCAAACAGATACATGGACCACGATTAATTTGCATATATGCAAAAGGAAATTTGACGTATCAATAAAATAATTTTACATATGTAGGCAGCATTACCAGATACATCGTATTCTTTAAATAAACTAGAGTTCGTAGGTCACCTGACTCCGCGCAGTCTTGAGAAACAGGGTCGTGGGCGAGCGGCAAATGTGATTGGTCGTGATGACGTCAAATGCTGTAATATTTTGTCAAGGTACTGCTCAATGGAAGGGTTTTGAAAGTGCCAATTAGGTGATTTGTGTTCTCCAGTGTTCGAGTATATAATTTAATTGAAATAGAATAAATATTTTAAAGGTTGTAGAAAAAAAAGACTCTGGAAGTTTACCACCGTTGATGCACCGTCTTTACGCCACCTTATTTAACACGTTACATTAGTTATTCGTGCCTGTTGTTTGTGTCCTTTATGACATCCTTAAAAACAGTAAGTTTCCTGTTTGGATGATTTTCAATTATGTTTGACTGCCAGACAGGCAGATAGAGTAGTGTGAAATCACTCATAGAGCGACACTCAGCGAAACGGAACGGCACTCAGTAGAGCACATACCTTCGCCAGACTGAACATTTTAAAATTTGTATCCCACTGATTGGCCGGATCTGAATCCGGACTTGAACCAAAATCGAATTGGCTTGTTTTTGTCACCTAACCAACTCATGCACCTAGTTTTCTCACATGTCGTCCACAATGTTTTGAGATATCATGCCATACATCGTTTTTGGCCCCATCTCTCAATGGTGAAGAATGACTTAAATTAAATAAATCTCGTATCTGGATCCGGATTCGGATCTTCACCAAAATCGAATCGATTCGTCCGTGTCGCACACCCAACCTGTCCACTTAGCTTCGTCCGAATCCATCCATAATCTTTTGAGATATTGTGCTATATATCATTTTTGGCCCTGTCTCTCAATGATTAAGAATCATTTTCAAAAATTCTCAGATCCGGAATCGAATTCAGATCTTCACCAAAATTAAACGTTGCTGTCCTTGGCTGGTCAACTACACACACCAAACTACACGTTTGATTTCCGATTCATGTTCAAAATATAACATTCAATTGAAATGAAGTTGTTCCTCGATAATAAAGTGATGTTTGTAGACAGACAAACAGATAGACAGACAGAAAAAAGTGAACCAATTGCTTAGCCCCGCTTTTTGCTTCGCATGCATGGGGTAAAAAATAAAAATACAAGATTGAGGCTCATGGAAGAGCAAGGCGACAGAGGGGTAAAAAGGCAATGTACTGACAGTGGGGCAGTTGGGCCACAGTTGGATACAATAAGCAAGGGACGAATGAACAACAAAAGAGGAGAGAGAAGGGAGGAAACATAGGAATGGACAAATAATTAGGTTGGTTAGGTAGGGTTAATGGGGGTAGAAAAGATTGTGGGTAGGGATGGAGGAGGAAATATGACATTGTAGTGCACCTGCATGAAGCATTGGAGGGAATAGTAGGAAAGAAAAGCCTCTGTACTGTAGTTCCACATATGGGAGAAGTGATTAGCAGTAGAGTTGAGGTGTACAGCGAGCCTGGATCTTGGAAGTTTAACCAGGAGGAGGTTCCTGGAAGAATGTATGCATCCAGCAGGAGTGGGGAGGATCGGAGGGCTGAGAGAGAGCAGAGGGAGCTTTTAAACATCCCTTTATCAACATTTGGCCTCTAAGAGCTGTTTGCCGAGTACAATTCTAGCCAGGGGGGCATTCAATTTGCTCATCACCATTTTTTAAAAAATGTTGGCGAGGATTGGGGGAGTTTGCAAGCCCCACACTCTCCCCCACTGTAGATCCACCCATTACCTCATAAAGACATAATTGCACAACAAAGTTATTTTTAAATTGGTTGTCAAATTGTTTCAAATGCTCATACTATATTTTTGTAGAAGATAGGATTTTTTGTGATTGTATTTTTCTTTTTGTTGTTTTGATTGCAGCAGCTACTTCACTTGCATCCCGATTGCATTGAAGACGCATTGTTTTGGCTTGAAAGTTTGTGCCTGTATTTCCATTATGACTTTGTAACTTTAAGGGAGAGTATACATCGTAACCTAATTAATGTCAGTCTACTGGTTGTTTTGTCTTTTACTCGCGAATTATGTTTGTAAAATAAGCATAGCCATTTTAAATGAAGCACTCATTGAACACTACTGAATTCATTTTTACACAGAGGCATTTGCAGTCTAGTAGATTGCTTTCTCAACATGGGAAGCCTCCCCGACTGAGGGTAATTTTAGTTCATTCTGGAAGGCTCGCAAGAAATGTGTGTCCATCTCGAGGCATGCCAGGAAACATCATCTTGCAAATTTCAAGGCTGAACTCTCCGAGCAGTCTCCCTCCTCGAAGTCACGGTGGTGCCGAATCAAGTCTGTCTCTGGTGTATGCTCCCCCTCCATCCCGTCCCTCACCTCAAAAGGCAATATTGCAGACTGCCTGAGATGAGGCAGAATGTCAAAACTCCGTTTGCCTCCAAATCTTGTGTCTCCAACCCACCCTGCTCTGTCCCTATCTTTGCCCTGTCATATCCAGTGTCTACTGGACTTTGTATCCTTCTCACCCGATAACGTAGAGAAAGTTTGGTCCTGCTTCGACCCGACTTCAGCGATAAGCCCAAGTTCTCAAATCCTGCTCTGCTGTTCTTGCTACCCTTTTGTCTGCTCTATTCAGTCTGTCCTTTTCCTTTGGCCACCTACCATCGGCATGGAAGTCAGCAAACATCCCTATCATTTACAAGAGGGTGCAGAAACAGATCATGTAAACTACAGACCAGTGAACTTACTTCCAATTTCAAGCAAAGTCATGGAATACATCATTGCTGCTGATGTTGTCTTTCCTGTTTTCAAACAACCTGTTATCTGATCATCATTTTGGATTCCACCCTGGTCACTCAACCCTGGACATGCTGCTGTTCCTCTCTCAACAATGGTTGGAGGCCATAAATCTCAATCAAGAGGTCAGGACCATCTCATTGGACATATTTTGGGCATCGACAGTCTGGCATCCTGCTTTGCTTGCCAAGCTCTCTGCCTGTTCCATAAAAGCTCGCCACATCCCTTATTTCTCCAGGTCTCCCTATATTTTGTTCCTTTACCCTGCTGTTGGTATGTCCCCCCCCTCCTTTTCACCCTATTTTTACTGTTCCGTTACGTCCTGTCCATTCTGTGTTCCAGCTCCCCCATGAGCCTCGACACTGTATACAAAAAAGGCCAAAGGTGTACTGCTCTCCCCTATGCACTGGTACCCCAGCATCACATCTGTCTCTCCTGGATTCTGTGGAATCTAAAGCTCTTAATGTTATTGGAATCTTCTGTGATGAGGCTGAAGAATATGTCTGTTACTTTAACATCACAGACAGGTCGCTGGTCTCTCTGTTTTTTGTTTTTTTTTAACCACCTCTTCTGGTTTATTGCTTCCTCTGTTCTTTCAGTCGTCCAACCTTCCCCAACAACTCCAGGATGCACACGTTCTTCCAGTAACCTTCTCCTGGTTAATCTTCCAAAATCCAGGCTGATTGCATACCTCAACTCATTTGCTCCTCACTTCCCATCCACTGAACCGCCTTCATGAGGCTGTTCTTTCCTCTTTTCCCTCCAGGACTTCAAGCATGCAGTGCACTGCCACCTCTCGTCATCCCCCATCCTGACCCACAATCTTTATTTAATTATTTATTGTGTACTTTGTCAAGGCTCACATAAGAGCTAACACGCAGAACATATAACAAAGAGAGCTGGAGACGAGAGTGGTGGGAGAGAGAAGCACAAAACAGTGGGGAACAGAGACATTAGGAGATCTGCGGAAGGCAGAGGAATGGGGTGGGGAAATATGGTTGCGGAAATTTTGTGGGGACATATCGCAGACGGAGAAGTGGGGGCGAGACTGGAGAGGAGACGGTAGAAGACAGAAAGGCCACCGACCTGCCTGCGGTGAGAGAGGAGGAGGAGATTGGGACCATACTCTGTGCAGAGCATTGGTGCTGCTTAAGCAGTCTCCTTGGCTGTTGGTCACAATCCTGGACGGGTCGCCACTCCGACACAGTATACCAGCATGCTGGCACTCATTTTGCCGACTTCGGAAGGATGACAAGCCGAGTTAACCCCACCTGGTATTAATTCAACAGCTGAGCGGGATTCAAACTCAGGGCCCTGGAATCTAAAACCCACCAACCTAACCATTAAGCCAACACCAAGCATGGTGAGAGAGTGAGAGGCCCAAAGAGTCAGCCTCATCGCAGGAGATACCAATGATCCTAAATGCCTTGGTTTCCACAGCGTGAAGCCGAGGTAGTTGTGAGGCAGGAGCACCAGCCAGAGGGGAGCAGTACCAGTACTCCATCAGGCTGTGGATGAAAGCTTTGTATGTGGTCAGGAGCTCAGGTGGGCCAAGGAAGGACTTTGCACGACAGATGATGCCCAATTGTCGACTGGCTTTGGAGGCCGGCTTGGAAATGTGGCTTTCCCTCACTCCCATGATCTTTGTTACTCCCATGAACCCTTCCTAACCCAACCCTCTTGCTTGCTGATTTCAGTGTTTCTTCCCCTCCCCCCTTTCTCTCCTTTTCTTTCCCATTCATTCCATTGCTGATTGTGCCAAATTGTTGCCCCGCTATCCAACTGTCACTTCAACTCTGCTCTTCCATGAGCCTTACTTTTGTAGAAGGGGAGGGAGGGAGAGGAAAAGGATCTTTGGTTTGAAACCCCTTTTGTTCTTGTCTTCAATCAATGAATGTTTTAATGAATGCTTATTTTTACAAGAAGGAGAAGTACAAATCGGCGATTTAGCGATCTCTCATTGTGGTATTTTAGCGATGTATTTTGGCGTCTTTTTAAGTCTCGATAGTAGTCCAGAAAATGCGAGAGCATAAAATTTATGGCTTTTAAATGCTTATGATTTCACTCTACGAGTTTATGAGTGTGTCATTGTGTACACATGTGAATGGGCGGCCATTTTTTCCCGTATCATCCCTCTAGATCAGGGGTCTCCAACCTGCGGCCCGCGGGCCACATGCGGCCCCTTAGACGGATTTATGCGGCCCGCGGTGCCATATTAAGTTTACATTACAATGCGGCCCGCGATACTGCCAATTTGTCAGGGTCAATGATCAAACGCTCTGTAATTTTTATTATGATTTTGATTCATATTAGACACATGTGTTTTTAACACGATTATTCATTTATCATATTCGTTGGCAAGAAAAATATATTCAGCACTAATTTTTGTTTAAATTTCCGCATATTGATTATATATATATTTTTTGGGTGCGGCCCTCCGCCCCTCACCACTTTGGTTTTGTGGCCCTCCGCCCAAAAAGGTTGGAGACCCCTGCTCTAGATGGAGTACTACCGTACTCCATGATTATGTGTGTATCGACCTATCATGAATTATTATTATTATTGTAAAAAACGCACAGAATTATGTGGCACGACTATAAAATGGTTACATTTTGATGAACTTGGCTTACTGAACTCATCTGTTGAGGCTCATGGTCAAACAGTCTCTCTTTCTCGCAAATGATGCAGACTGCCTGCTCTCACTCTCATTTCACACATGACTTCTCACACATGACAACTTTTGTAAACTTTTGCTCACTTACAGTCAATTCCAGAATGTGTTAATAATTTCATCAGCCTTTACTTGTCTGCTGGTGTGTTTCTGTTCATATTTTCCACAGTACAACTCTAATCAGAATTTAAATTTGGCTTCCTGCTGCAACAGGTTTTTCTTTACTTTTTTTTTACGTAGAAGGATGTGATCTGTGTAAAATGGAGCCATCACGAGGAACGGGAATAGGTAAAGATGAAGTCGTCAATCAGGAGGAACCTGGATAGGATTCGGGTTTCAGCCGCTCTTCCTCCACCCTCAAACCCATCAAGGTGCAGCCAAGTGAGCCTTACAGAAACAATTTTCAAGAGTTCACCTCTCTGTCGACACATAGAAAAAGAAAGAGAGCAAAAGAAAAAGAAAGGGAGAAAAAAAAGGGAAAATAAATTGAGAGAGAAACACACACACTTGCAACCACAGAATGTACACGGGAGTACGTACACACCCCAAATCAATACACGTTCTACGTATTGTAATACACTAAGAATGAAATCTTTGGCACAAAATTAATTTTAAGAAAACAAGTCTTCGTATTGCTTCACAGTCTATGGAGTTGTGAATGTTTAGAGGATTAAAAGAGAGGGTCCAGAAAATGATGCTTTTGTATAAAATATAAATGAACATTCACTGCAGTACGGTACCATCAATGTGCTTGGGAAATTGATTGTTGTAGAAAATGGTCTGTTTTAAATGAAACCTGGCTTCGCTGTTGGATTCCGGGCTTGATGGAGCAAGCAGGCCCCATCTTTCTGTGTGAATCGGTGTTTGGGGCAGAGTTGCGTTTATCTATGATTGTGTATGAGCTGACACAGCTTGATGTTTTCTGCGAGGGGAGAGAGGGAGGGGGGGGGTGGTTGTTGTGTTGTGGGGAGAGGCAATTCTGATGGTCATCATCTGGCTGTCTAGAGTTACTTCTGTCCATGTGCAAGTGACCTTGGTGTTATGTTGTCTCAGGCAAGCTTGTGTCTCAGATGCTGGTTGCCTTTAAAACTTGCCAAGTACCCTGTGGCAGAGTTTCAAGAGAGCATCATTAGAAAATGGCTCCCTGTAGCTCCAGACCAGAATAGGCTGTTTGTTTCTGACTACCATTTGGACACCCATGGGTAGTTAAACTGAGAATGTATGGAGCATACAAGGGGGTGGAATGTGCAGGTTAATATCGAACCTGTAAGCCAGGCTGTCACCCACATAACCTAATTTTCACCGCCATGTTTGTGCCCGCATGTATACTTTGATGATTACTCCATCGTCGGTTTTATTGTGGACTTTCTAATTTACAACTCAGCACCGGTAAATCTGGCAGAAGCTTGATTCGAATCCTTACTTGTGTAAATCATTCGAGCAAATCGTTATTCGATGTAGTACATGGATGCTTCTTGTGTCGATAATTGTTTCATTCCTTGCTTTAAACTATCGTACACGCACCCCATCCTCTATCAGTTAGACGGACTCCTGGTAGCTTGTGCCTGTTGCTGCATTTGAACCTGGGGAGTAACTGCCCAAGTCTATCTTATCCGGGTTCTTCCCGACATCTTTGTTATTTGTTCCTTTCACATTTCTTTGACTTTTTCTCTTTATTGATAACTCGCAAATACCACCCGGTAATACTAAAGGGGAGAAAAAGATGGGGTAGGGGAGAGTGAAGAGGTGGGGGGGGGGGGGGCGAGAGGAGGGAGGGGAGTGAGGGGTGGGGGAAGGAAGGTAGTGTGAGGTGAGAGGAAGGGAAGGCAGATGTGCGGGGATCATTAATTACGATTCATACTGTTTCATCAAAATGATTCTGCATCGAATAACAGTGAAGATGGAAACAAATTAATATCTGAAATCCATTTTCTACTGGACATACTATCAACACGGCCTGGAGACAAACTCTCGTCAAGACATACTGCTAGGACACGTCCGAGACAAACTGCCCAGACACATCCGGACACAAACAACGTCCAGATATCACAACTGTCCAGAGGGGAGAGAGAGAGAGAGAGAGAGACAGAGAGAGAGACAGCAGAGACACAGAGACACAGAGACACAGAGACACAGAGACACAGAGACACAGAGACACAGAGAGACAGAGAGACAGATATGAGATAGGGGGTCAACAGAAGAGAGAATATGTTATGCTTCATGAACAACACACACACACACCACACACCACAACACACACACACACACGTGCTTGGCCGATATCGGCAATTTTCGGGAATCGGCAGCTTGGAGTCAGTGTGATTACTGACTACAGTACTTACTGTATACAACCCGGAAACCTTGAGTGGCTTTCACCGAAAAACATGTTGCATTTATTCGAAGTTTCAGGGAGATGTTCACAAACAATATTTTTTATAAACAGCTGCGTATGACGGGTGGAAAAAAAAATTGGCTCGGTAATTTGGAAAACACGTAAATACGGCAAATGGCTCGGGAATCGGGTATTATTTCACAACTTGCTCAGGATGACGGAGCACGAACCACTTGCTCAGGGTGATGGAGCATGAATCACTCACTCAGGGTGACGGAGCACGAACCACTGGCTCAGGGTACGGAACACGAACAACTCACTCAGGGTGATGGAGCACGAACCACTGGCTCAGGGTGACGGAGCACGAACCACTGGCTCAGGGTGACGGAGCATGAACCACTGGCTCAGGGTGATGGAGCACGAATCACCTCCCTCAGGGTGACGGAGCACGAACCACTGGCTCAGGGTGACGAGCACGAACTACTGGCTCAGGGTGACGGAGCACGAACCACTGGCTCAGGGTGACGGAGCACGAACCACTGGCTCAGGGTGACGGAGCAGAACCACTCGCTCAGGGTGACGGAGCACGAACCACTGGCTCAGGGTGATGGAGCATGAATCACTCGCTCAGGGTGACGGAGCACGAACCAACTGGCTCAGGGTGACGGAGCACGAACCACTGGCTCAGGGTGACGGAGCACGAACCACTGGCTCAGGTGATGGAGCACGAACCACTGGCTCAGGGTGATGGAGCATGAATCACTCGCTCAGGGTGACGGAGCACGAACCACTGGCTCAGGGTGACGGAGCAACAAACCACTGGCTCAGGGTGACGGAGCACGAACCACTGGCTCAGGGTGATGGAGCATGATCACTGCGCTCAGGGTGACGAGAGCACAACACCACTGGCTCAGGGTGACGGAGCACGAACCACTGGCTCAGGTGACAGAAGCACGAACCACTTGCTCAGGGTGACGGAGCACGAACCACTCGCTCAGGGTGACGGAGCATGAGCCACTCACTCTGGGTGACGGAGTATGAACCACTCGCTCTGAACAACGTGGTGTGGCAAACGTGTCTGCAGAGAGTGAACGATTCGCTCAGAATGACGTAGCGCGGTACCACAATCGACAATGGGAGCTCGGCAAGTGGCTTAAGTACTCATGCAAGCACTCCAATTAAATGGTTGATAAGGAACGGTTGGCCAGACTGGAGCTGCATACCATGAAGGATTCCTTTAACTTTAAAGCCCATCTTCACCACACACGCAGCAGTTATTGAAATCAAATGAATTAATGAAATAAAATGGCTTTATCCACAAAAAAGTTGAAGCTTAATGCAGAACAACTCTGGAGACATCGCAAAGTGTCTGTCTGCCTGTCAATCAAACAAAATTGAAAATCATTCCAAACAGGAAACCCACTGTTTTTAAAGACGTCATAATGGACACAAACAACAAGAACGAATAACTAATGTAAAGTGTTAGATCGGGTGTTGTAATAGACACTGGGAAAATGGCGGTAAAACCTGGCATTTTCTATTTATTTATACATCTTTAAACCTTTAGTTAAATTGAATTATATACTTGAAGACTGTAGAAAATGAATCGCCTTCATAACACTCCAATAATTATGCAATATATCGACATATAGCATCAGAGGGCATGGCATGTTTTTCTGGGTAAAGAAGAGGTGGCCATTGTGGGTATGTACCCATCTCCATGAACTCGTCTTTATCGTAGCCATCAACAACATCGGGATCACATTTTGGGATCAAGTTTATCATCATTATTATTAAAGGTAAGTTTATTGATCTTCATAACTCAGGAAAATAAACTTTATTTTATGTTCTTTACACAGAAAATAAGCCTACTGTTGGCTTAATGGTTAACGTGGCTGGCTTAAGATTGTCGGGTCTTGAGTTTGAGCTTCTGTCGTGCCTATGAATAACACCAGGTGGGTTGACTCAACCTGTCATCCTTCCGAGGTCGGCAAAATGAGTACCAGCTTACTGGAAACAGGGGCACTGCATCAGCGGCACAGCCGCACTCCCAGCAATGATGTCACCAGCTGCCACAGGCTGCGCATGAAATAATAACTCAAGAAAATAAACTTTATTTTATCTTTTTAATGCAGGAAAATAATGCTCAGTTTTATGTTCTTGATATCTCTCTTATTCTTGAAAATAAATAGTACAAAAACAATGCACAAACATTTAAATTAAGGGTACGTCTTCTTTTTTAATGGCCATCATTAATTCACCTTCCTTGTCAGGTTGGCCAGGGGAAGCTTGGCCCGAGTCTTCACGAACTGGCTGGCCAGGCCTGACGTTCGACAAGTTAGTGCAGGAATTTGGAATTTGGCCATGGTGCCGGTGATAGCTCGCCTCCTCTTCATGAAGGACACCATGGGATCTTTAACATCCACCAACTAATGATAGCAGACGGGATTCCCGTTTAACGTCCATCCGAGGGACGGCAAACACATTGATGAATCACCCTGCATATGAAACACCGGGATGACAGTTTATAGCCATCCTACCAGCCCGTGTTAATTAAGGGTACAGGTTTGACAAATTTTAAAGTTGAAGCCCCTAAACCTATTTCCCTAAACTGCAATTTTCAAGAATGTAATCCCCGTGAACAGCAAGGCCCCCCTGTATGTACTTGAACACTGCGTGGGGTATCGTGCTCAAAGGACTTCTCTCGGTTAAGTCTTTGATATGTCTCGTCCAGGATACGGTTTTAATTGCCGGCCTTGCAGATTGAAAGCGGACGTTCCAACCATTATGTCACCGGCTATGGTAAAACATTTTTCAAGGATGTTCACAGCTAATTTGTATCTGATGATGATGGTTGCTGCAGTATGTGTGAAGTCCATATAATTTCCCACAAATTAGTCCTGCCACATTGGTTTCTTGGCTGGTGAGATGATCATGCTGAAACATCCAATCATGATGTGGAGACATAAGGAGCATGATACTGTGTACCTGGTTGGCCCCGATTGCTGCTTTTCTTCCCGGATATCACTCTTCCTTGCAATGGTATCAGGGAATGGCCTAACTGATGTTACGGGAAACATTGCACAGACCTTTACTCCCTTTACAGTGGCTTGAAACATCAGAATGATCTATTCGAGGTGCAACAATCATGAGGTTATTGTTGCATCTCTGTTGGATTCTCTAAACGTAGAGATGTACAAGATTCTTATCTCACCAAGATGTAAAAGCACTTTGATGCATTATATATTGCCTTTAATAGAAGACAGAAATTATATTATGCTTTTGTTCACGCGTGCCACTGATAATAGCAAATTATGTCCATACAGAAATTTCAGAGAAAATATTTGACTTCAAACTCTAATCACAAACAGTGAAAATGCAAGAATAAATTAATTAAACCAGCCATGTTTCAACAACCTTACAATATAGCAGGAAACTTCTTTACATACCTGTGCACCCATGTTCAATTGTACCATTGTCATGAAATGGAGAAAGCCTTTGTTTATTTCGCAGGAAGAAAGATTGATGCAGGTAAATTGAGGTTTTTTAAATAAAAAAAAATACATTTTTTACATTCATATAAATGTACAAGCATTGCCATCCCGATTACATTATGTACAAGCATTGCCATCCCAATAATCGTTCCTTCTGAGACGGGACTGGTCGTCTTGAAACACGTAAACAATAGACTACCTCCTGCCCACCTTCCGCTTTGCATTGTTCACAGTGTGATGTGTACCCAGTGCATATCTATTCTCACCAGATGGATACAATGCCTTGAAAAGAATAATTTAATGACTGAGTATTAAAAAAAAGTCTCAATGAGTTCTAAACATTTTAATGCAAGGGATGACCTAATTATTATACAAGGTAAATGACAAAAAATTTGCAACAACAATAAAAACTATGTCATTTTTTTTTCCCCATTAGATTTGATGAAATTTTCATCGGATTTCTATCAAATATCGTTTAAAATCGTTTCGGATTTTTTCATGGCCATGCGCGATCTTCTCCGCTCTGAGAAACTATCGTTGAAAGCTGAGGATACCTGCTCCCAGAATTATCTTCTTTAACAGTTTTGTTAATTGGCGATGTTAATATGTTGATGTAATGTATTTGCACGTCTCGTCGTGTGCCTTCGTTATATTTTTGTGATGGGTCTGCGTGTCCTTCTCTTGGTCGTGTGTTGTCGTGGTCCTTGCCCAGGTCTGTTGCTGTTTTTACTCCACTTGCTCTCCTCCCCTTTGTTCATTCCGCTTGCTTGTTAACCCCACTGTCACACTTTCGGTGCATTCCCATTCCCTCTGTTGTTTCACTCTTTCATGAGCCTCAATTTTCTTCGGGTGAAAAAAGTAGCTTCATATTCACTCCAATACAGGATTTTAAAACATAAGATCACAGATTTTTGGAGGGTAAGGTGGAAGGAAGGTGGGCTGTAAAAGGATTATGGGAGAAGCCTAGGTAGAAAGGGAAGGAAAGATCCCCCACTTCATTTATTTTTTCTGAAATGATTAACAATATGCTCATCCCTGTTGTCCCACTGCCTGTGTGTTACCTGTGCTTAATTTGTCATGTCACCTTCCTGCTCTTCCATGAGCCTATACTTTGACCTCTCTTAATGAATGACTTTTGTGAAAATTTTCACTGAAATGAGGGTGCCTGGTTGGATAGGAAAAAAGGGCTTAATAGAAAGATGAAATGTGGAAAAAAGTATGTTATAATGCAGTGAACCTTAGGCACTGGTAGTTCAGATTGTTACTCAGACAAAGTGTGTCATAGATCTGCCGGCATGCCTTTTTAACAGGTGTACTGTTAAACTTCTCTAATCCCATGTGAGTATTCCTTTCATCCATTATTCAAGCTGAGACGATTCCTTTGATTTTTTTTCTCTTTTTTTTCCCCAACACCCACTTTTTCTTTGCGTAAAGCGTTGTATTCCGATCTTTTAAGTTCATTCGTAAATGTGCTTCAAAACCACATGCATTGCATTTGATTTCACAGCACGTAACTTTACCAAAAACACTCTTTGATATGACTTCGCCAGGATCAGAATCGAGCCACCAACCGACCAGACTCAAACGGGACACTCTAACCACAATGCCACTGAGTCTGGTTGAAAAATATTTTGAGAACAAAATAACAGAAGGGTGGGTGGTTGTGGATTACTGGGTTTTTGGACATCTTTGCCTGCATTCTGCTATTATTTAATCCTCGCAGGGTTACCTGGCATTTCCCAGGTGGCAGGGGGGGGGGGGGTGGTACTGAGGAGTGGAGAAGCAGGAGAGCTGGTAGGGCTGAGAATGGGGCAGGCGGATCGGGGCAGGAGAACCAACGGCGGGTAGGATGGGGGTGGGGGGAAAACTAGGGGGCACGAGAAGCAGAACACCACTGGGTAAAGGGGTCTTAAGGGAACACCAGTGGGTAAAGGGGTATTAAGGTTCTTCAAGGGCCTTAAGTGTCTTTGAGGGTCTTCCAGGTCAATGGGGTGTTAAGGATCTTTGAGGTCTTAAAGGGTCTTTGGGGTCTTACAGTTCTTAAGGGTCTTCGAAGTCTTAAGTGTCTTTGGGGTCTTAAGGGTCTTAAAAGTTTTCTGGCTCTAAATGGTCTAAGAGGTCTTAAGGATCTTCAAAAGACTTAAGGATCTTAAAGAGTCTTCTGGGTCATCGGGATCTTAACCATCTTTGGGGTCCAAATGGTCTTTGGGGTATTCATGGTTTTAACCCTTAGAATCCTTAGATGCATGAGTGCAAAAAAGAGATTGCAATTTTA
>CM068963.1:32114463-32129056 GCA_035128595.1 Eptatretus atami | reverse complement strand
AGAGAGAGAGAGAGAGGGAGAGAGAGAGGGAGGGAGAGAGAGAGAGAGAGAGAGAGAGAGAGAGAGAGAGAGAGAGAGAGACTTTGACTTTTATTACAAAAGTAATAAAAGGATAAAAATTCAATAAACAAAGCAAAGGATAATATACAAGAGTGGAAAAAAAAAGAAACCAATTCAATTTTCAAGTAATCAATAAAGCATTGACAACACTTTATACACACCGGATACCCCAAAAAAATACATTAGAGAAAGGAGAAGAAGATGATAAGAAGAGAGAAAGCAACACAGGCTCCACATGTACCGCCAGAGACTGAGCAACAGCCCCTTGCGTGCCAAGCGAGCGAGAGAGAGAGAGAGAGAGAGAGAGAGAGAGAGAGAGAGAGAGAGAGAGAGAGAGACAGAGAGAGAGAGAGACAGACAGAGAGAGGAGAGAAGAGAGAGAAGAGAGAGAGAGAGAGAGAGAGAGGAGAGAGAGAGACAGAGAGAGAGACAGAGAGAGACAAAGAGAGACAGAGAGAGACAGAGACAGACGAGAGACAGAGAGAGACAGAGACAGAGACAGAGACAGAGACAGAGACGAGACGAGAACAGAGACAGAGACAGAGACAGAGACAGAGAGAGAGAGAGAGAAGAAGACAGAGAGAGACGAGAGAGAGAGACAGAGAGAGAGAGAGAGAGAGAGAGAGAGAGAGAGAGAAGAGACAGAGAGAGAGAGACAGAGAGAGAGGAGACAGAGACAGAGACAGAGACAGAGAGAGAGACAGAGAGAGACAAAGAGAGACAGAGAGAGACGAGACAGAGAGAGACAGAGAGAGACAGAGAGAGACAAAGAGAGACAGAGACAGAGAGAGACAGAGAGAGACAGAGAGAGACAGAGACAGAGACAGAGACAGGAGAGAAGAGAGAGAGAGAGAGAGAGAGAGACAGAGAGAGAGAGAGACAGAGAGAGACAGAGAGAGAGAGAGGAGAGAGAGAGAGGAGAGAGAGAGAGAGAGAGAGAGAGAGAGAAGAGACAGAGACAGAGAGAGAGACAGAGAGAGACAAAGAGAGACAGGAGAGACAAGAGACAGAGAGAGACAAGAGAGAGACAGAGAGAGACAGAGACAGAGACAGAGAACAGAGAACACAGAGAGAGAGAGAGAGAGACAGAGAGAGACAGAGAGAGAGACAGAGAGAGAGAGACAGAGAGAGAGAGAGAGAGAGAGAGAGAGAGAGAGAGAGAGAGAGAGAGAGAGAGAGAGAGAGAGACAGAGAGAGAGAGACAGAGAGAGAGAGACAGAGACAGAGACAGAGACAGAGACAGAGAGCAGAGACAGAGACGAGACAGAGAGAGAGACCAGAGAGAGAGACAGAGAGAGACAAAGAGAGACAGAGAGAGACAGAGACAGAGACAGAGACAAGAGAGAGAGAGAGAGGAGAGAGCAGAGAGAGAGAGACAGAGAGGAGAGAGAGAGAGACAGACAGAAGAGAGAGAGACAGAGAGAGAGAGACAGAGAGAGAGAGACAGAGAGCAGACAAGAGAGAGACAGAGAGACGAGACAGAGAGACAGAGAGAGACAGAGAGAGAGCAGAGAGAGACAGAGAGAGAGAGACAGAGAGAGAGACAGAGCCAGAGAGAGACAGAGAGAGACAGAGAGACAGAGAGAGAGAGAGCAGAAGCAGAGAGAGAGAGAGAGAGAGACAGAGAGAGAGAGAGAGCAGAGAGAGAGCAGAGACAGAGAGACAGAGAGAGAGAGGAGAGGAAAACACTCTCTCTCCCATTATTCCTGCTAACTTTTAGTATTTTTTCACCAGAAATTGTCATTTCCTGCTCTTATCACTTAATAGTTTCAATGGAGGAATGAGATTGGATCGAGTTAGGAGCAGAGAGGCCAGACAAGAGAAGAAAAAATAGAATAAAAGGCCGTCTGGCAGAACAGTTCAGCTGGGTGTGATAAACAAGTTACGTGCAAAAAGTGGAAACATGTACAGCATTGCAAAGTTTGGGCAAGACAAAAAGCAAAGAATGAAACTTGCACGAGACTGGGACAAAGAACTTTGAAATGCCCCATCCAGACTGTTTTTCCTTAATAGGAACTTGTCAGGCTTCAGCATCCTGATGAGATCATTATCGTTGAAGGTGATGAACTGCACAGCGTTGGGAAAAGCTCAGCAGGTAGTAGAGACACTAAACAATGGAATAAAGATAATGCTTGCTGTAGGATGCCAATGAAAGACTTGAAAATAAGTAATTATAAAAATATACTTTTTTAATGGATGCACTTTGTAATTTTCCCCCATATATATATATATATTTTTTTTAAATCTTCTTTCAACATTGCCTTATAACGTACAATTATCACAAACGTCACAATGACATTGTTATGGTTACTCAACCCGAAATGTTGCCCAAGCTTTGTTTTCTTTCCCCAATATTTTTGACATAATTTCTTTCAAACAAATTGTTGAAGTGTTTCTTTCGAATGAGTATGATGCTCCAAACTGAACTGCTTCTATAATTACTGGTGCCCTGAATCCTTTTAAAGATGACATTGGAGATGATGTCATAGATTTTATAGTATCCAAGGCTTGCAATGTCACCTTTCAGTGGAGAGGAGTGAAGGAGAGTGCGAACGTACTGCTTTTTCAATTATTTACCAATTATCTCATTGTACTGAAATTTAGATTTAAAAACCCCTCAGGTGTCTTGATTATAGTGATACTTTCCTCCTCTATAAGAATGTAATCAGCATTTATTAGCATTTGATGAAATTTCCATGCATTAATCCAGAAACCAAAATGTATTTCTTCCACAAAAGTTCATCATGCATGATGATTTGTGATTTGTTACAAGGGGAATTCAAAAAGTTCCAGGAACAGGGTATTCATTCGCTCCATGAGTCGTAGTTTTCCGCTCATTATAAACTTGGATCTTTTGCTGTTAAATGCCACAACTTTCATGACTCTGACAATGTTTGTTGTTTCGGAGTATAATTCAGAGGCTTGCTACATCCTACAATTATAGATGCTACTGAAATTGAGCATCAAGCTGTGATCAAACTTTTATGCACGGAAAATGCCAGCTTGAAAGCATACTCAACTACAAGCCAGCAAGCCTACTTCCAATCATCAGCAAGGTCATGGAATCAATCAATGCAGCCAGTGTCGTCTTCTGCAGCCAACTGAATCAGTTTGGATTCCGTTCCAGTCACTCAACATTGGACATGTTACCGCTTCACTGAACAATCAACGGTGGCCCTAAATCTTAAACACGAGATTAGGGTTGTCTGCCTGAACATATAAAGGGAATTTGACACAGTCTGCTACTCTGCTCTACTGCCAAGCTATCTGTCTACGGGATCCAAAGATGCCTTTATTCCTGCAGACTTGCTGATTTCCTCCACTTACGCAGTCATGACACATAACTCCTAATGGAATCCTGTAATCTCCTGTCCCAGGAGAGGTTGGTGTTCTGCAAGGCAGCATCTGGAGCCCAGTCTTGTTCCTCATATACTTAAATGACCTCTCTGATACCCTGGATAATCCTCTTTTCTCTTTGCCGATGACTCTACTTTTTGGCATACTATACCCCATCCCAAAGACTGGATGACAACAGTTACTTTCCTCTCTGTTGCCCTGGAAAAGATCAGATGCTGGTTTGATAAATGGAATATCATTAAATGGGGGCAAACCTCATACTCTTAACCTGTCTCTGTGGAAATAAAATCTCATAAAACCCACCTATATATTTCCACAATCAACCATTGGAAGAGCCTCATGCCCTTAAGCTACTGACCTCACAATTGGTGAGACCTCTTCTCTGCAGACCATGTAACACCTGGACTCAAAGGCTAGCTTCAGAATCTTAAACCCTTATCTAGAGTGGCTTAATGCCTTGTTTGGGCGATTTTCCATGACAAAAAAAATCCATCTTCCATCGTACCAAGTCCTTCCTTGGGAAAGCTGGATTTTCTTATGACTTACAAGGTCTTTGTTTGTAGCTCAATAGGATACTGCTCTCGACTATGGGCCAGTGTACCTGCTTCCCACCTCTTTCTCTTCGACGTTGTTGAATCCAAAGCTCTCGGCATCATTTGCTTCTCCCACAAATATGATAAACAAGGCATGTTGCTCTCTCATTGAAAACAGGTCAGTGGCCTCTTTATGTTCTACTGCCTATATTATGGTTTTGCTCCATATGTTCTTTCAACCCTCTGACCCTCTCCACTTTGTCAAGGATGTACACATTATTCCAGCAACTCTCTGTGTTAAACTGGAAAAAATACAGAAATGGCTGCTCACCTGCACTCCTTTGTCTCTTCTATCCACATCTTCAAGGTGGTTGTGCAGATCCACCTTGTGTCATGCTGCACCTCGATGATTGATCTCATGTAGTCTCATTGACCCTTCCCAATGTAATTTGTCTTTCTCACAGGTTACCACCTCGTATATTCCTCCCCTCTATTCTCTCTACCTGTTTTCATCATTCATTCCCTTGCTTATTGTGTCCACCTGTTGTTCCACTGTCGAGACATTGCCTTTTTCCCTCTAGTCACATTACCTTCATGCTCTTCCATGAGCCTATACTTTGTACACACAAAAAAAATCACTAATGCATGGCGATCATGTATGGCGAATGAACGTCTTCATATTCTGTGGTGGCCAAATGGGTAGTTGACTTTGAGCATAGACGTGAATCTCTTAAAGATGGCCCCAGTTCACACATCAGGCAGATGTGACCGACCCACAAACTGTTGCCCAGGTTGAGGCATGAATTGTGGAGGATGTTAAGGTAGCAGAGCCTGCCCTCGAATGACTTATTAGTTTTGACATTTGAAGACCAAACTGCATGACCACCAATTTGCTGAAAATGAGGAAGAAATCAATATCTGGCTCGGTGAGCGATCTGGAAACTTCTCTTTCACTAGAATAGACAATTTGGAGGACAAGTGGACCAAGTGCATTGAAGTCAAGGGACACTATATTTATACATAATACAAGATGGCATGTCTTGGACTATTGTGAGTATCTTGTTCCTCTAATCTGTCCCGTGGCAGAATTTCAGATGAAAGTCATGAGGAAAAGCCGACATGTAGATGCAAAGTAAAAGGAGGAACAGGATGTTTATTTCTGACTACAGGGCTAATCAGTTGGACAACCACTTGTAGCCAAGCTGAGATTGACAATATTTAATTTGTATCATTTGGCTATCACTCAGTAATGGAAATCATTGATTAACATTTCAATATTCCCATTATGGGAGAATGACGCATAACCAGCACCAGACTTGATTGGCACTAATATCTTCGGTGAAGAATAGCATCTTGTGGGGGTGTCCCAGCATAGTGCATGTCCCAATGCACCACAGTTTCCCCTACATAATATCTAACAACCTCACACACATGCAACATAAATGTTAGAATTGTACCAAAAAGCAGTAAATATTAATACATGGATTGTCAAATATACCTCTTACCACCTCCACCCACCCTGAACTATTCCTGCTGTTCCCGATGGCTGTCTCAACCAACACCTTAAAATAATTATACTGTTCTTGTGAACTATGGGATATATACGCTATCACATGAGGGTACACATGGGGCAGTAAGGTTGTTCAAAGGAGAAGGTGAAAAACCACATGTTTGTTTGTTTACGTTTCTGACTGACTGAGTGCGTAGAGTGATTGGGGAGACCTACGAGTATGGGAGAGTGACTGCCAATGGTACTTGAACCTGTAAGTAGCGTGGCATTTAGCAAAAGTTACGTGGATTTTTGTTTTGGAGAGGGGGCAGGGGGGTTGGTATGTGATTTTTTTATGCCACGATGGCTTTGCATTGGCAGCCGGATAATGTGATGAGTTATGGGGGAAGGTGCACTATCACAGGTATTCGATTGGGCAGAAAAGTAGGAAAGAAGAGCTGTAAGTGCATTGAATTGTATTTGAGAGGTGTCCAGCATTTGTTTGGCACTGTTGTCCTTGTGACTTCTAATACTGTACTTTCTGCATCGGCAGAAGGACTGTGTTAAAATAAAGCAAAATAACTTCCTATAAGCATCAAAAAAGTATGCAAGTGGTATTCTGATCTCAAGCTGCCACAAGACTTTTTGTGATTTCTCTAAAGCCTTGTGCATTCTCTTGTATGACTCTCCAGCCCTCCTGTGACCCCTGCGATTCCGTGTGTCACAAACTCGATCCGAAGGGACACAGACATCGCTTGAATCGAAGGGTGAGCTCTTCTGAACTGGCACTCTATGATTATAATCAGCACCGCGCCACGGAGTGAACGAGCCGTTCTTCGATACCTCTCTTTTGCACAATCTGCTCATCGACGAGCTTCATTACGTCTTCACGCTGAGGAGGAGGTACTCTCTCTGTAAACCACACAGCAGAGCCCATTTGTATTGTACCTTGTGCACTTTGCAATGAGTTGTAATTTATTGCTTGAACCTTAACAAAAGAGCGTTGCATTGTAGAAGATTTTAACTTTCAGTTCCTCCGAGTCTTCCCTTCCCCTTTCTGTGTCATGTTCCTTGGTGCTTTGTCTCTGTGTGGAGATTTGTAGCATTCCTGCACTGCATATGGTATTTTTAGCACCCAAACAGGGTGTCAGACCATTTGTGAACTTATATTTTGGGTGTCAGTCCGTCCGTCCGTCCGGAGCCTCTACTCAAATGACTGGACGCATTTATTCTATATTCGGCACATGTATGCAAGTATTATTATCATTTCATATGAAGCCTGTGGCTGCTGGTTGCATCATTGCTGGGAGCGTTACTGTGCTGCTGATGCAGTTCCCCCTGTTTCCATTAAGCTGGTACTAATTTTGCCGACTTCGGAAGGATGACAGGCTGAGTCAACTCACCTGGTGTTATTTAATGGCTCAACAGGGGCTCAAACTCAAGACCCTGAGATCTTAAGGCAGCCACCTTAACCGTTAAGCCAACATCAGGCTTGTATGTATGCAATAACATCTGGCCATGAGACGTCAAATTATTTTGTGATCGGGTTATCAAAAGTCACAGATCACACGATTTTATTTCCGAATTTCGGCCAATTTTTTTTTTCTTATGGGAGAGAATAGTACAGGATTGTATATGCTTTTGGGAATGATTATATATCTATTTATATAAACTGTATCATTTCCACAACCAACACACAACTTTGGATTATTCAGCCGAAGTCGAGAGATGTGAAGTCGAGGGTGTTTATTCTTGATACGTGAAACACCCTGCAACTAATGCCGACAGAAAACAGACCTTTTGGAACGCCGGTTGCATTTTCCATCCAATTATCAAGAAATTTTGTTCAAAAAAATTCTCCATGGGTAGGTAGGCAGGTGCTCCTGTGTTGAAACTTTTGCGTCATTCGCTCAAGCGGTTGCGGAGAAAACAAATTTAAAAGCGATTAAAGGTGAAAAAGTGACGGCGGAAGAACAAAAAAAATGTGAGGACCTCGGCCGACGTTCCACAACATGGTCAAGGATGTTTGTGGATGCCTATTCCTAGTTTATTTATTAATATACGCTTTACCACCTCCAATGCAACACACGACTTTGAACCATTTATTTATATACACCTTACCATCTCCACTGCCAACACAAACTTTGGATTATTAATTTATTTATTTACACTTTTCCATCAACAATGCAACACAAAACTTTGAATTATGTATTTATTTCTATACATTGGAAAAGTGTACATAAATATATATATATATATATATATATATATATACAGTGCACCTTTTTAAAATATCGACTGATTCCAATTCAGATGAAACGACAGCGCAGCAAAATGGTGATAACACAAGGCACACACCGTCTCTTTAGGAATAACTAATTTATTAAACACAAGACATGGTTGAACAAAAATCTGGGACACAAACACAAAAATAATCAGAAATTATACAAGATAAACCACACCAGAGAAAGTAAACATAATATGGCACCACCACACACAACAGCCAACCATTAAAATTGGGCTATGGTTGGAAAGGAACAGGAAGCGCAAGAGGTTGAGGCAGGATACAAGCATGTCGCCAGCGGGGCACACAAGAGTCCTAAAACAGGACACCGGCAGAAGGGAACCGTGGAGCTGTCCCAAATGCTGCAGAGCAGAGTGCAGAGGGAAGGCCAGACAACAAAACGACGAAGGCTCCCAAGGTGAAAATGACATCCTATCGCAGTGCGAAACTCATGCTTTTATCTCCACTCGTTCCCTCCTTGTTGTGTCGATAGATGAGGATCGAGCCAAATAAGCTTCAGTCTGGGAGCGAGCGTGGACCAATCACCTTCATTCACATACTGGTGTACGGCAGGCACACCAAATATGGATTGGCCCACTGGTGCAGCACACCAATCATTTTACTACATGACATTCACCAGGAACCATACCAAATATGAACAAATTCTGTTTGCCCAAAGTAGACGGATGCAGGGCGAATAATTAATTTCTGTGCTCTCCCTTGGATGGACGCTAAACTGGGTGTCCCGTTTGCTGGCTGTTGTTGGTGGACTTTACAAAACACAATGTATATTTTGTGGAGTATCACGAGCACCCCAAACAATCCAAACCAAATTCCAACCAAAGCTATAGGCCGATATCACTCTTTTGCTGTACATACTTTTGCCATTTTAGACCGTCTAATCTTGACCCGCTTCACCCCAGTGATCAAACCCCTCCTTAACAAGGAATATGCTAGTTTTTGGCCAGGGAAGTCCTTCACAGGACAATTGCTCAACCTCACACAGCATATAGAGGATGAATTTCAGGAAGCTGTCATTACAGGAGCTGTTTTGTTGGTCTTTAAGCTACCTATGACACTGCAGATCACTACAGATTCCTTCAGACATTATTCCACATAATGAACTATCTACATCTGATGGAACTTGTGACAACCCTAATGGAGAACAGATGGTTCTTTGTTGAACTGTCTAGAAAAGAAAGTCACTGGCCCAGACAGAAAAAAAATACGGCTCCCTCAAGGCAGTGTCTTAGCTCCATCACTTTGAAAACATCTATGTGAATGACCAACTCATCCACCTCAAAGCAGGAGTTTCATCGATGCTGCTGATCTTTGCATTGCAACACAGTGTAGAGGCCTTGTGCAGGTGTATTGCATCCGTTCTGATGCCCTAATGAACTTGTCATCATACAATGAAGGTATGAAGATAATTGCCTGCGTATTCACCCAAACAAACTATCTGTGCCTTTCAGCTGAAAAACAAAAATGCAGACCTAAATGTGGAGATATCATGGAATGAAACCAAGCTGGAGCATTGCACAAATTTTGTTTACTTCGGGGTGACCCTAGATATATCCCTCACATGCAAAGTCCTCATCAGTAAACTGAAAGAAAAACTCGTTAACCGTAATGCACTCCTCAGTAAGTTGATGAATTCCAAAAGGATAGCCAACCCAAAAACAATCAGATCAACAGTACTGGTACCATGCTTTTTGGTGTTGGGATATGTATGTCCATTTTGAGAACAATCAGCCCATGTCAAGAAGCTCAACCCAGTGCTGAACTGGAGTTGTTGTTTTGTTCTCTGGTTGTCTGAAACTCACCAATGCCAGCCATCTATATCTTCTTACTGATATTGCACCACCGAATATTAGGTGGGCAGTAGCAAGCCAGGTAGAGCACTTTGGACTATCAAACGATGAGAGACGCCCTCTTCATGGCCATACAGTGATCCCTCAACAGCTTATATCTCGCAGGAACTTCCTATCATCAGTCCATTCACTAGACGGTGATCCAACCTTGATGAAGCTGAACCTTTGGCATTAAAGAGTGCAGTTGGCATTAAATGAACTAAGTTCATGAACCTTGAGCCAACAGACCTCCTGTACACCGGTCCACACAAAGGGGTAAATCTGGAATGGTTTCAAAGTCCAGTCTGGTCCACTCAAAGTCCGAATTTATACCGTACTTTTTTTTGGTGGGGGGGGGTTATTCGTCCAGTCAAAGGCATTTTTTTCTGTTTCGTCCTCGATCTAAATATTAAATGCCTTTTTCATCCTTTCAATAAGATCACGGGACTGGAATGAGACGTTTGCGCTTTATGAAGCGGCAACACTTGCATGGATATTTGACTCGCTTTTACAGCACAGTCAATTCATATCCCATAATGGCGTCCCACAGATGTCACACTTTGACCTCTCGCTACCTATCTAACAACTCGACTTTTTTGCACAATATCATAACCTTTCTCTGCCTTTTGGCACAACTAATTTTATCCATCGTTTTACGTTGGGCGCCATTATTAACTGGTGTATGCCTGGTATTGGCTTGATGGTTAGGGTGGTGGGCTTGGGAACGAGGTTCAAATCCTGCTCGGCTGTTGAATTAATACCAGGTGAGGTTGACTTTGCTGAGGCAAAATGAGTGCCAGCATGCTGGTATATCTGTGTCGGAGTGGCGACCCGTCCAGGATTGTGCCCAATAGCCAAGGAGACTGCTAAAGCCAGCACCAACGCTCTGCACAGAGTATGGTCCCAATGGATTAATGGATGGATTAACTAGTCTGTGTCAACTCGATCTAATAGATCTAGTATTACAGGATCTCTATCATTTCCTGTTCGATGATGGTTCATTATTAAACTTAGCTTTGTTCCCGTATGCTGGTCTGATTACTACAATTAACGGTGTGTGAGGAACAAGAAAAGGCTTGTAATGGGAGGTAATCGTACACGCGGACGCAAGCAATGACTCATCTCAGTTCAAAAACCGTGATTGGCTGAAAATAGATACCGTGATTACTAAATTGGAACACAATAAGTTGTCTGTGATTGTTCGAATCCCATGATATTAGAACCCACGATATTTGAGGGTTTACTGTATACAGTAAAGATTATGCCATCTACGAGTGTGGTCTTGGACCCAAGAATATGGAGCATCGAACGAGATGCGGCATGTTAGATGAGGCATGTTCGTTAAAGGATCTGGCAGATGCCAATGACGGAGCCCTTAAATGTGCCCACCAATGACAGACAGTTGTGCAATGACACAAGATGAATGAATGAGCTGCTCCTGTTCCTGCTTCCATCCACACCCTTAACCTTTGCCCTGCTATTGCTCCTGCTCATTAAATTTTTGCCCACCTTGCTCATGCCCATTCCCCTTGCTTACTGAAGCCCCAAATCTATTTCTAATTCCCATCCTCTATAACTTTTTTCCTGCCCTGTTTCTTTTTGTTGGCCCTAGTTTTCTGCTGCCCCCCCCCCCCATGCAAACTCTTGACTTTTACTCTCAATACCAGTGGGGTGGGTGTAAAGCATTATGAATAATAAAAATCTTGCATTCTCCACTTGTCACTAATAATCAAACCCTTTCTTCCAGCTTGACAAACTTGGCTTTAACCACTCTATTTCCTTCCATCCAGTCTCTAATGCCTTGCTTCTTCCTTCTTGTGATTTCTCTGTCGGGACAAGGTTAAGCTGAAGCTATGTTGAAGCTCAATATCTAGATTCTAGACTACCATGAAACAAGGAGAAAAAGACATAAATGTCATCGTCCCTGTGGTTTCAGTAGTTTTGCTGGATGGAGTTAACGGGCTAGCCCATATTTATTTACAACTAAAATGGCCACCAGTCTACCAGTCGGCCATCTTTGATCAGATCGCAAAACAAAGTGAAATGCATCTGTATATGCCATCATGGACTGTGTTTATGCAAAGTTTGATCAAAATCGGACCATGTATGTCTGAGAAATGGTTGGGGACACGTTTAAGTAACAAAATGGCCTCCAGTCAGCCGTCTTGGATCTGACTTCAAAATACAACGACGAGCTTATGTAAGCCATCATTCTTTATCTCCATGCCAAGTTTGATAAAGATCGGTAAATGCATGTCCAAGAAATAATTGATGTGTTCAATACCGGTTTTTAAAATAATAAAATAGCGGCCAGTCGGCCATCTTTAATCGAATCGCGAAACAAAATGATTTGCTTATGTATGCTATTATGTATTGTCTTTGTGCGAAGGTAGAACAAAATTGGTCCATACATTGTCCGAGATATGGTGATGGACGGATGGACAGACGGACGTACAAACAGACAGATGCATGCATGGACGGACGAGATGCAATGCATAAGCCCCCATTTCAGACTAAGTCCAACGGGGGCTAATAACAATGTACCTGACAAAATTATCTGTCTACATAATATATATTGTCATTATCAACAGATTTCTTGCATAGTCATATATATGAAATATTCTCAAGTTGATGTTAACTGCATTAGGGTTGACATCATCCCGGTGCATTTTAAAGCATGTTTGATCACTTTGGGGTGTCATTGAGGAATAGCTTGGCCTCATTCCTGGGGAAACAATAATTGAAGCATTTGGCAACATGGTGCGGGCACAGTTTCAACATTCTATTGGAGACGAGGCATAATATCCTCTTCCCTGCTTTTAGAGTTTAGACCATAATAATATACACCTCTTATAAAATAGAAAAGAGTTCTCTGCCTCTATCCCTTACACCATTGCGGGAACTTTACACCATACACTCCATTAGCTTAGCAGTACTCTCAACTTACATTCATTTTTGTGCAGACGATAAACTTTTTTTGTTTATTGAGTATATGATATCACTGAACTGAGCTTTAATTTAGAAAATGAGCTTGCTTCTTCCACACTTGTCTGATATTTTAACATTGTACAGGTTAAACAGTTATTGATGTGGTCTATTATGTATACAAATCGAAGTCCATCATGTTTTGTGCTCTACAGAACATACGGAATTTCTACAGTTTATTTACATTTTGACTGTACCAGCTGAGATACCTGGGAATAAAATCAAACTGCTGTCTCCTGGAGCCATCACGTGAGCAAAAATCGGACTGAAGCATGGCCGAGCTGTCCAGAAGTGCAATATGACAAGGCAAAGAGGGGACTGCCACAGTTATTCCACAATGTTACCGTCAACACCCACCACTCAGGGCCTTCTCTGGAAGGCTGCTGAAGGAAACGAAGCCGAAGAGAAGTGGGGCCACAGCGGTCCTGGCGGGGAGGCCAGGCAGCCATCACAACCTGCTCTGGCTAACTCACTGCACGCTCCTGGGTATATGAAAACCCTTCTATCTGCTAAATCAGAAAGAATTCTTTAATTCGATACATATATTTTGATTTTGTGTCTGTTTCATTTATTTCCATTTTATTTTACTTCTCAGTTAGACACATTTTTAAAAAAATCATCTTATTGTTGACTCCTTTTTTAAATCTCCTTTTCCTCTTCAAACCCTTCCCTCTTTCGTCACTTTCTCCTGTTATCTCATCCTCTTATCTTTGATGAAATATTCATTTTAAGCATGATTGCCATTCCTTTTAACCATAATGTGCTTCAAACCTTATATGAATAGCTGTGTCTATGTACAGTACACTTATGTTTCCATTTACAATACAAACAGCACTTGATGTGCATCGACATACTGTATGTAGTGATTGGTGGTACGTGTTAAATGAGATGAGTTGCACAATGTTTCCTGAATCAAATTTAAACATAAAAGTGACATTGACTCAGAAAAAATCTGAAATTAGATCCGACAAGATGGTGCAGTCGCAATGCACACACATTTGAGCTGTCTAGCCTTGGTTAGATTCCCTGCCCAGCTATAGACTGTCCGATTGGTGCTTTACAGGCAAGGCGTTGGATCATAAGGTGCACAGTCCCTCAGATGGATGTTAAGATTGATGTCCCTTCTGCTCGCAGTATTCAGTTAACATTGAAAACCTTTCGTGAGGAGTAGGTGTGTTATTGCTGGCACCCTGGACAAACTACAGATTAGTGTACAAATCTGCTTCATTCAAACGTCACACTGGGTCAGCAAGTTAGTGAAAGACTTAGTCCAAAAACATTCCCCAGCAGACCCTGCAAGAAGGTGTAAATATTTGAGGCTGTTAAAAAAGATTGCATCTGCATGAATTGCTAAGAAATTTATTGAAGTTGCATTTGGTGCTTAGGGGGGTGCATCTTGTATCCCAAGGAGAGACAAAATTGAAAAATTTTAAATACAATAGTCAGCAATTCTTAATTTTTGAAAATTAGCTTTTGTATGACAATAAATAGCAGTGTAATAAATCTGAAAAAATAAGTTTTGACAGCAGGTTAATGTGGACAAACATGCTTTGCATAAAATATGGGCATAGAATATGAAGCAAAATTTAACAGAGCACAAACAAAGAAGTTGTAACTTGACAAAAGGCAAAACCAGAGAATAATGAAATTTCGAATGATTCTTCATTTCCTGTTTTGTGATGTGAGACCATAAGTACGTTAGTTCTGCAAAACAACTGATATGATTGTGTTGTGGTCGGTTTTTTTCGCTGCAAACATTTTTTTTTCTCTCTGCAAGCTGTTCCACAGACATTGACATGTTTTTGGCATGGGAACACAGCTACTGTGTTGAGAAATGAGTGTTATATGGACACCCACAGTTATATCCCTTCACTTGGGAAATCATAGTTATTTCCATTGCCTACCCATCGGCCGAACATTGGCCTTTGTCTGGCATACAAAGGGTCTGATATCAGTAGTAGGAAAATGAGAGTCGTGTGAAATACCCCCCTCCCAATTTTATATGTAAGTGATTGTGGGAAAAGGAAAAGTTTCT
>CM068963.1:32092857-32108502 GCA_035128595.1 Eptatretus atami | reverse complement strand
GGACAAAAGTGAAGATGTGCTTTGGCAAAAACAATATTTTTTATTTTTTGATTAATTTATTATTTGATTAATTACTTAATTATTATCTATTTATTAATTAGTTATTTATTTTATTTCTCATCCTGGCAATATCTCAGGCACCTTTTGAGCTAGGAGGCTAATATTTGGACATGAAAGTGACCAAGTGATTTGGCTATAAAGAGTATTTTTGATTTATTGATTAATCAATTAATCGATTAATTATTTTCTTTCTTGCTTGTCCGGGCGATATCTCAGCCATCCTTTGAGTTAGGTTAGGAAGGAAGCTGAAATTTGAGCACAAAAGTGAAGATGTGCTTTGGCAAAAAATATTGTTTTATTTTTTGATTAATTAATTGATTAATTGGTTAATTATTATTGATTTATTAATTACTTATTTATTTTATTTCTCATCCTGGCAACATCTCAGGCATATTTTGATCTAGGAAGCTAATATTTGCACATGACAGTGACCAAGTGATTTGGCTATAAAGGGCATTTTTGATTTATTGATTAATCAATTAATTGATTAATTATTCATTTTTCGATTAATTATTTAGCTTTCAAAAAGTTACAGATTCGGATGAAACTGTGGTGGTTTAGGTATGCTCTTCAGCAATTGATTGAGAAATTAATTATTTTGTGATTATTATTTATTTATTTTAATTATGCAGTTAATCAATCAATTATTGTATACCACTCCCTCCCAATTCCAACTCCATGCGCTGCTGCAAGGCGGCATCGCCGGGTACAGAAGGCGCCCCGGCTATGTCGCGCACTGGAGGATTTGTTATTTACTAGTACGTGTCCGTACGTGCGTGGCCGTACGTGCAAAAAAAAAACAACTTTCAAACCGCGAGCCAGAAACAACAACCACACAGGCTGTTCCTTCGTCTCAGCGCTGCCCCGTACGTGCGTGCCCGTACGTGCGTGGAGGTACGTGCAAACCAATATATATATATATATATATATATATATATAATATAATATGTAAATAAACTTCAAAGCGCGAGCCAGAAACAACCACACAGGCCGTTCCTTCGCTCTCGTGTGCCCGTGCGTGCACGTACGTGCAACCCCCCCCCCCCCCCCCAAAAAAAATTCAAACCGCGAGCCAGAAACAACCACACAGGCCGTTCCTTCGCTCTTGTAAACGACAACTGGATTGCGGCATTGTGTTTATCTATAAATGCGCATAAGAAATCGAGAAATTATTAGAATACATTGTCATCACCATCCGGAAGTGGTGCGTGCCCGTATGGAATGTTCACATGCATTCCACGAATTATCGCTTGCATTGAAGTAATACTGCTGTGATACTTACACCACACAGAGTTAATTAAAATCCAAATTAAAATCAAGTTTACCTCCCTGCCTTTGCTTGCCATGACATTCGCTACTATTGACCATTGCCACTCCTACGCCACGGTAAAGGCCCTGTCACACCTTGACGATTTAGCCAGCGTATGCCGATTTATGAAAAATTTGTCTAAAACGCTGCGTGGTACACGTGCGAATACGTTATGGGTACGTTTGTATACGTTAAGAGCACACTGAAAAACGATGCCATACGTCGTAGTACGCTGGGCTTAAACGTTGTACTTTTGGGTTTTCCTCAAATTTTTCATTGCTTGAAATTTTACGACATATGCCGGCATATGACTCACACGTTCCGCTACGCTGCCATAAGTGTGGCACGTTATGCGATCGTTGACACACGTCGAAACACGTTACTTGTAAGTTACTCATAAGTCGAAACACGTCGAGGTAATGTTAGCGTACCGAACTTATTTCTAACTATGAGTAACGTTTTGTAAGCACGCTACACGAACGTTGTTCACACTTTGCAACACGTTACTTGAAAGTTACTACTACTACTACCAACATCGACATCACTTAAATTCTCTCGAATACTACTACTACTACTTACTCTACTAACATCGACATCACTAAATTCCTCGAACTACTGCTACTACTACTAATAACATCGACATCCACTAAATTCTCTCGAACTACTACTTACTACTACTAACATCGAACATCACTAAATTCTATCAACATGCACTACTTACTACACTACTACTACTACTACTAACATCGACATCACTAAATTCTCTCAAACTACTACTACTACCAACATCGACATCACTAAATTCTCTCGAACTACTACTACTACTACTAACATCGACATCACTAAATTCTATCGAATACTACTGCTACTACTACTACTACTACTACTACTAACATCGACATCACTAAATTCTCTCGAACTACTACTACTACAACATCGACATCACTAAATTCTCTCGAACTATACTACTGCTACTACTACTTCTACTACTACTACTATACATACTTACTACTACTAACATCGACATCACTAAATTCTATTGAACTACGCTACTACTATACTACTACTACTACTACTACTAACATCGACATCACTAAATTCTCTCGAACTACTTACTACTTACCAACATCGACATCACTAAATTCTCTCGAACTACTATACTCTACTACTACTTTTTACTACTACTAATACTACTACTACCAACATCGACATCACTAAATTCTCTCGAACTACTACTACTACTACTACAACTACTAACATCGACATCACTAAATTTCTCCGAACTACTACTACTACTACTAATAACATCGACATCACTAAATCTCTCGAAACTAACTACTACTAGCTACTACTACTACTAACCATCACTAAATTCTCTCGACTACTACTACTACTACTAACATGACATCACTAAATTCTATCGAACTACTACTACTACTTACACTACTACTACTACTACTACTACTACTACTACTACTACTACTACATCGACATCACTAAATCTCTCGAACTTACTACTTACCAACATCGCATCACTAAATTCTCTCGAACTACTACTACTGTACTTACTACTTCTACTACTACTTAATACTACATACTACTCGACATCACTAATTCTCCGATACTACTACTACTACTATAACACGAATCACTAAATTCTCTCGAACTACTACTGCTACTGCTACTGACATTGACATCTACTCAACATGGAGTCTGGAACACTGACGGGTTCCTCTGTGTGAAGCCCATTTGATACCAATTCCCTAAACGCTGCCAATACGCATATACGGTAGCTATAAGTTAGAAACACGTTCAGTAAGTTCTGTGGTCGTCCGGAACGACGTCATAATTCGTCTACATAGCCAATGTGCGTTAGATACGTTACACATAGGTTAAAGCACGCTACTAATAGGTTCAAAGCACGTACTCGTAGGTTAAAAATTAAAGTTTCGGGTATGCTAAACATTACCTCGACGTGTTTCGACTTATAGAGTAACTTACAAGTGACGTTGGCGCGACGTGTGTAACGATCGCGGAGCGTGCCGAGAACTTATGCCAGCGTATGCGGAACTGTGGAGCCATACGTCGAGTACGCTCATAAAATTTTCAGCATGCTTGAATTTCACGACGTACTAGACGTACCACGTAATATGCCAGCGTACTTCATTGTTTTTCAGGCGTGCTCCACGTCTACACAACTTCCCCATACCGTATTCGACGTGTCCCAGCTTTTAGACACCATTTTTCATAGGCGGCATACGCTGGCTAAATCGTCAAGGTGCTACTGCTATGTTGACACTTCCAATTTTCAGGCGGTTATGATTAAATCGTGGTTGCGGCAGGTTTTTTAACAGAGAACGCCACGGTTCGTCGCGATGACGTGCAGGGCGCGCTATGCCTAAGTTAAACTATCGTTGGGCATAGGTTGTGAACGCCAACAACAGGCTAGCATTCGTTGTATAAGTTATCTTTAACACAACGAAACGTTCTGTGCCCAGTTACTATTATTGTTATGCATACGACCCCAACACGTTATGAATAGACCAAAACTTTAAAAAAAACCTCAAATTCAGCCGTACGGCCAACGTTTTACATACATTTTTATACGTTGCCATTCCTGGCTAAAACGTCAAGGTGTGACAGGGCCCTAACTAAGGCACTGATCCCCATCGTAACCGGCATGGCACGTGACCTCATCGTCGGCCGGCCGCGCACCGGCCTATGCAGCCACGCCTATGCAGCAACGTGTCCTGTGATTGGTAACTAAATGGCGCATCGGCCACGCCTACGCAGTGAGCAGCAACACGTGTCCTGTCATGTGGTTGGTAAATAAATGGTCATAACTTGGGAAGCACTTGTCCGATTAATATCAAACCTTGAAAAGGCACTACTCAGGTCCACAATATATGATGGCAAGTTCAATTAGATCGGACAGTGGTTGTCGAGAAACAGCGGTCACACACACACACACACACACACACACACACTGCTGGAATTATAGATAGACTAGTACGTGCCCGTACGTGCACAGAAAACTTTCAAACCGCGGAGCCAAGAAAACAACAACCACACAGGCCGTTCTTCGCTCTCGCATGCCGTACAATGCGTGCGTACGTGCAATACGCAAAAAAAAAACAAAAACTTTCAAACCGTGAGCCAGAAGACAACCACACAGCCGTCCTTCGCTCTCGCGTGCCCGTCACGTCGTTGCCCGTACGTGCACCCCCCTCCCAAAAAACAACAACAACAAAACTTTCAAAAAACCACACAGGGCAGTATCCTTCGCTCTTCGTGAAACCGAACGACTGGATTGGGGCATTGTGTTTTCTATAAAATGCGCAGAACAAGAAATTCCGTAGAATCATTAAATACAGTAATGACATCAGCACCATCCGGATGGTGCGAACGACCGTACGGAATGTTCATGCATTCCACGATTATCGCTTGCAGTTGAAAGTAACAACGCCTGTGACACTGTACATACAGCACAGAGTTTAATTAAAATAATCAAGTTTACGCTCCTTCTTTGCTTGCCATGAACATTCGCTGCCAATTGACCATTGCACTGCCTACGCCACGGTAACTAGGCAAACCGATCTCCCTCGTTAACCGGCAGCAATGGTGTGAACGTCATCGTCAGCCGGCCGCGCACGCGGCCTACGGCAGCCACGCTATGGGCAGCAACGTGTTCCTGTGATTCGGTAACTAATATGGCGCTGCGGCCACGCCTACGCAGGCAAACGTTCCTGTCATTGTTGGTAAATAATGGTCATAACTTGGGACAAAGCACTTGTCCGATTAAATATCAAACCTTGAAAAGGCAACAATCCACAGGACCAGCAGATATATCCTGGCAAGTTTCCAATTAGTGATCGACCAGCGGTCAAAGACAACCACACACACATCAACGATCACAACACACACACACAGCACACACCACACACCAGAATTGCTGGAATTATAAGATAGATTACTTGGAATGGAGCGGTGCACCTTGGAAATGTACTGGTACTGTCTTTTAACCTTTTTGCTGTGTGAATAAGTTGAGACATCGCTTACAAGGATTTTCTTAATCGCTTTCCTTCGAGATATTCTGAGATGATACTAATCTTGATATATTGTTAAAATGTAAATTGCATAATGTTGAATTTCCTTTGCATATGCTTTAAGTAAAAAAGTCAATGTGTGTTTTCTCATTTTTACATGAATTTGAAACTTTAAACACCTGAACTTTGTTTTTTATCTGTTTTATCATATGTGTTAATCTCGACATGTTCATTCATCATGTGTTATGCTCTTTTTTTTTTAACCTTTTTTTTCTTAGCAACCACTTGGTCGAGTGACACAAAATTTTCAGGGTAGAAGTGACCTCCATGGAGATGATATTTTAATGATATGTGATGTCAAAGGGGTCATATGGTAATGGCAGCCATCTTGGATTAAACACACAATTCAAAAAACATTAATAATCTCTGAAACCGGCCTGGTTTTGGAAAAATTTGAAACTTGACATAATTGATCTGCTTCGCAAGTGGGAGATTTAAGGATTGTAAGGATGACATCATCGGTAAGTGGTACGACCAGCCATAAATTTGTTTTAATGGAAATACTTGTTTTACCTTTTGAGATTCATGTGTATTGTCCAGGCATTAACATTTTTATACCAATTGAGCTTTTGTCATCAAATTCTTCAAACAAACCTTTAATTATGAGATTGTGAAGAAACACACAGATTAATAAAATGTACAATTTTTTAAACTGTCATTTATTCAAGTTGTAGTTAATTTGAGTACAAAGCGGTTTATGCGGATTGTGCTTTTGGCAACTTTTCATACCTGCTTTCTAGTTTATATTAGAATTGTCACTCGAGAATTTTCCAATAAATAATACCAATAGCAATGTTTATTGTATGGAAGCACAACTTGAATAAATATCAAATTAATTACTCAAGATTCTGCTGCGGGATCGGGATGTTCCTTTCACCACTTATTGATACGGCGAGCGTGAAGGTATGTGTCCTTGGGTAGAGGCTACTATAAACCGAAAAGTTTTTGTTGTGTAAAATTTAACCTTCATTAAGGCTTGTAATAACACAAATGCCACCTTGTTAAATTGGGTTTATTCTGGCCAAATTGATAGTGTTTGTTTATATACCGGGAGACTCAAAAAAGTTGACGTGGTGAATTGTGTCTCTGCTACAGCGTCTGCAATTATGACATTTACAGCTATATTATTTTGTACGTTAGAATTGGGTAATGGAGCTGTTGAAGGTTTTTATTTCTGATATTTTCAACTGGGACAAACCATCTCGCGGTGGAGCATCAACAAGAAGGGAATGTATAATTCAAAGGAAGGCAAAAATATTTTGGTACACATATTTGTATGCTACAAGAATAAAAAAAAAACACAAAATGATTACAAAAAACAGAAAAAAGACTGTTTTACAGTGGCAGCTCCCTTAAAGGTATTCTTGGGTTTTGTGATTATGATAAAGTTCTGTGGTGACCTAAAAATTAGAATTTCACTACAAAGGAATGATTAATGAAATTATTGCTTTTGTGTTGTGCTCATAGCTTTCGCTGCCCAGAAAATATACTTTGTCCACTATGAAATGAGTTGTATATGAGTGAATGTACTCCTAATCTTAAAACAGAAAAGTGTTGAACTAGAGAGACTTAAGTCTAATAGGAAACCTCTTCAATGTAATACACCTTAAAAGGTGGTGTCAGCATGTGAGACTCAAACCAATAACTACCTAAACATGGAATTTGGTGCGTTCTTGAAGGGAAACCCACATACTTATGGCTTTTTAAAAAAGAAAACAGACGGCGATGACTTCGACTGATAAATAATAATTGCTTTGGAGGATAATGCCCAAGGTGAATACAATTTTGACTCTCGAGTGTCCTGAATAGGACATTTTACTCATGAGACAGATTGGAGATTGAGGATTGGGATAAAAAACGACAACCATGCTGAAGCCTACAATGTCCTCTCATAAGGTGTGTGAAAGCAAATGGTAATAGAAGCTCGGACATTTCTTGGAGTTATTAAATTGTATAAATGATGAATGGAGAAGAATATCTTGGGTTCATGTTATACCAGGATTTGCAGAAACCGTTGTAAAAGGAAGAAAAAGAAATACATGATGGTCATTGTAATTAAAATAAAAAATAAAAAATATTTATGAAATAAGCTCACACTCCTATTTTACATGCCACAAACACACACGCCACAGCACATCCACATGACTACACCCATTATGATCATCTACCCACCCCCTCATTTATCCCTTGTGGCCCCACCTTTGATCAACACAAAAATTTTTTTTCCACACCATTTTCATATGCAAAACCCACGCACTCAACACCCACTTCCCTCCCCCACTAGTACGCCCTGTGCACCCTCTTAAAGCACCTTACCCCTCCTTCCCCACCCTCAAAGCTTCCCCCCACACACCAGGAAGGGGAGGGGGTGGAGAAGGGAAGGGGTGGTCTTGCTAAAGCACACTCCCCCATTCCCCTCACCCTCCCTTCTCCTTTTCCTTATATTTTCTTTAATTGAAGATTAAAAAATTGAAAACAAAACAAATATAAGTAAATAAAAAATAAAGCATGCTGCTATTTCACATAATTAACTTAACTATTTTTGACATTTCCGTTCACAGCATGGCTTACTCTACCCCGCATCATGCTTTTGGTTCCTGTTTAGAAAATGGTAGGGGGGGGGAGTGGGGGTAGGGGGGTTGAGAAATGGAATAGGCAAGTTTTCGCATCTGTGTCCATGGGGGACTCCAATATGCTTAGAGACTTTCTTTAAGCTTGTGAAAACAATTTGTTTACAATAAAATAATTGAGCGTATAAACATAATTTCATGTAGTGAGAAAGGCAGGGAGGCATGGAAACACAAGAACACAGAACCTTGTTAAAATAATGGATCTCTGCTCAATATTCCTGTTCATCTGGTGGTACTTTGCATATTTCTCAACGTCTTTTTTAGTAAGAATTTTTTTTTCCATTTAACTTGAAATATTTAATGCCATTTCACCTTCACATAAGTTGGTGTAGGGACTGGTCGTTGTTCGTTGTTGTTGTTGTTGTTGTTGTTTGTTGTTGCATAGCTTGTGTCATCATAATTGAGTGTCAATGTTAATAATTTTCTGTCTTTCTCATCAGTTCAGAAATAAATGGCCCGTAAGAAAAAACATTGAGTTGAGGAGGACTTTGTGGGAGCCTAAACTTGTATTTTACAACTAATCAATTTTCTCAGCATGAAAGGCTTTTGCACATACTAAACTCATTACCGTTACAGTGTTAGATCAAAGGCCCAATATTCAATGTTTAAAGTTGGACCAACATTTGGTTCGCTTTATGTTGGAGATAATTAGTCCTTCAGCCAGTCATAACATTTCATCCTTTCGCACTTGCTAGATTGTCTCAATCGTAAATGTCTGACAGGAGTCGTTTCATGCCAATCTGAGTTTCTGAAGTATTTAAATTCCTGCTGCCTCAGCTACCAACTCATTGACAAGGTTTGACCTTGATTTACAGGAAGGCAAATGTCAGCAAAAATACATATACAGTATGTATATACGTATATATGTGTGTGTGTGTGTGTATATATATATTGTTACGGCTGGTGGAAATTCGCTGAACCATCATTCAAGGTCCCGTAGGTGCAGATATTTCTGAACGTCATGTATAGTTAGCCCAGACCCCATTGTGTTAGAGGGAATTAATCTGTGTTCATTCGGGTCTGCGATCCTTACGAGAATGTCCGTTTTTTTCGCTGTCCTATTCTTTAATTTGAACCAACAACCACCAATCCACTACGCCGCTTCTTCAACAACCGCGCCACCGCCCACCATCCACGCAGCACCTCTTCGCCCCCTCGGCCGCCGTTCAACAGGCTCCGTGCCGGCTACGATCTCGCAGCGCTAGCAGAGGATGCGCACTTTTACGCCTGTTTTTTTCCGTCTGGCTTCTCCGCGCTGAGGAGAGAAGCGAGGGGAGGGCAGCTTCGCCCGCCGATTGGCTGATGGACAGTGTGAGGCGGTCGGGGTGAGGGAACGCCCCTGTTTCAAGAACCCTCTCGAAGGAGGGTGGAGCCAGAACCGGGCGGGGTCAGCGGGGTCGGGGCGCCGGGGTATAAGAGTCGGAGCGCGCAGGAGGCATTCGGTCTCTCTTTGGTTCGTGTTCTCATCGGTCTCTCTTTGCTTGGTTCGTCTCTCTCTCAGCGTTGGCTCTCATCCGGTGTGTCTTGTTCGGCTCTTCCTCGTCGGGGCTCGGTCGTGGCGTCGAGGGGCGCGACGAGCAGGAGGGCGAGGCAACGCCGGAGAGATACCGTCGCCGACCACGCTCGATTGACGGAGTCGACGGGCCAACGTGGACGCACGTCGGCGGACGGTCACCAAAGGACTCGATCACTCAGGGAAGCGCGTACTTCCATTTTTCTTTTTTTGGGGTTGTGTGTGAACTGTGTGTGCTTGGCGCGAGTCCCGTCAAGTAGAGACTGTGTAAGTTGTTGCCGTGTGTTCGCGTTGGGTCGGTCTTACTCTTTCTTTTATATGTCCATTCTTTGCTATAAATACATGCTTATGTGTCTTTTCGTGTGGTTGTGTGTAAATAAAATGCGTGCTTGTTGATTTGTTTTCCCCGTTTCGCTGCTCTTCCTTTTGTTGGGTCTTCATCTTTGCTTCAACGTAAAGGGGTTCTGAGTGGGCGGGATACGCGATAATTAATCCTGAACCGTCAAGGCCGACGATTAACACCGTCGGTTATCTTGTAGAGGAACGGACTCGCTTGCGGTTCGTGTCCGAGTCGGCCTGTGGGAGGTACAATACCTCGGTTAGTGTACCTCGTGCGTATTTAGGTATATCGACTTTCGGCGATTCACACCTATTCCGCGCCGGGTAGGATGCGGACATGGGTTGTTGGTGAGGCCGAAGGTCACCCTGACTAGATCCCGGCGTTAGTCCGGGAGGGTCGCTGAAATGTCGCGTCGGTGGGGAATGGCGGTCCGCCATTTCGAGTCACGTGGCCGAATCGCACGCCGGCGGGGCGCGAATTCGCAACAATATATATAGTATATATATATATATATATATATATATATATTATATTATATTGTGTGCACCTCAAATTAATTGATACGTTCGCTTTGAGACAGTCTAATAAGGTACTCACCTTTCATGATCGTCCATCGTCCCCATAAGTATCAGATGCTGCTCACTGTTAGCAACGAAGCTGTGCAATAGATACTATGGTAAAAGTGCTGTCCTTAATATCAAGCCGGCTTGATAGAGGAATTCAAATCAATTAAGCAAGGCAACAGGTGGGACGGGAAGGGATTGTCAGTTCAGTAAAAGGCAAAAAGGGGTGGGAGGGTTGTTATTCATGGGGAATACGTGGAATCAGACCGGAGTGTTGAGCGAGGTTTTATAGTTTTATGTGTCCTAGAGCTGCTTGTTTTTTTTTCAAGCACAATCCCAAACATTTGATTTTATTAACATTTTCGATGGTGATTAAGTATAAGGAATAAGCACTTTTGATAAGACATACAAAATAGAACCATATTAATCGCTCTCTTTTTTGATTTCAATGACCATGGTAAACCTTTTGTTCTTTATAATTAATTAAATAATTAATGTAAATATGGAAGCTATGTGAAATGAATAAAACTGTTAATAATGTCAAGAATACAAAACTGGGCAAAATAGCAGGTTGCGAACTGGTCAAAAAGGGTTTTCACATTCGGCGCTTCAGGATGACAAGATGATGCGATGCTAAATGTCAGATAATCAATAATGGGGAGAAATATGGGGGTGGATATCAGAAAGGTTTTCAATACCGAGCTGATAAGAATGCCCTACAGATGGGGAGTTAAGAAGGTGGTGATATTTGGGAGTATGGTCAAATAGTCTTTCTTTCTTCCCATTCACTTCATACATGTAAAATTGGGAAGGGGAGAAGGGGAGGATGATCAGAAATTTCTTTCATTTTCTCCCACAATCAAAGCATCCTAATTAGTGCAGAGGTGAATGTCCCATAACTTATTTTCCTATCAGGAGTGTTTGATTAGCTGGTGTTGGTAAATGATTAGGTGCAGTGGCTTGGGATCCCATGCGTCCTGATTCAATATCCCGTCAGCTTATTGAATTCATTACCAGGGGGGTAAAACCTCAGCCTATCATCCCTTCACCATTCGCAAAATGAGTGCAGCATGCCTGGTATCCGTGGGTCGGAGTGGTGACCCCATCCAGACATGCTGTGCCCAAAGCCAAGGAGACTGCTTAACGCAGCACCAACCTCTGCACAGAGTATGGTCGTCATTGGATGGATGGATGGATGGAATGTCTGATTAGATTTATCTATTTTAATGCAAGTATTTCTCTGTGGCTGCTCTGTCTCGTCTCTGTTGCTGCTGTTTTGTCTCTTGTCTTCTCTCTGCTGTGTCGTGTGTCTGTCTGTCTGTCTCCCAGTCTTCTGTTTGTCTTCTCTCTCTCTGCTCATCGGTACTCTCTCTCTCTCTGTCTCCTCTCTCGTCCTCTCTCTTTTCTCTCTCTCTCTTTCTCTCGTCTTTCTCTCTCACACACCTATGCCACATACAGGATGGCCTATTGGTTAGGTGTCAGCCAATTGTTTTAAACTCTTGTCTTGATTAGTCATTTTTTATGATCTTTGTTCTGTGATCTTACTATCTGCAAGACTAAGGGATTTTTTAATTTTCCTTTGCACTTAAGATGGGTTGTATGTAAGGTGAACGCAAGTATTTTTCTCTTTTAAAGCCCCCCACCTGCTTCCTCCAATTTATACCATTGGATTGATGTCCAACTTGCTCTTCAATATTGATCATTTTTGATTTATTTTCATTTATGTTGAATTGCTGTTTTTTTTGGTTCAGAGTCAGGCATGGAAAGCTGAACACTGATGGATCAGTGATACAACAAGACAACAAGGAAACAGTACGAGAGAGAGAGAGAGAGAGAGAGAGAGAGAGAGAGAGAGAGAGAGAGAGCATGAGAGAGAGAGAGAGAGAGAGAGAAAGAGAGAGAGGTGGGGGAGACCCACACAGCACAGGTTGAAGGATCAAACTAGAGTGGAGACTGTGGACAACAATGGGTGTGTGGAGGAATGGGGGGGCAAGGAAAGGTATGCATGGAGTGGAGTAAGAATGATACAGAAGGATCTCTCAGGAACGTTGGTGTACCGAGTCAATGCTAATGAAGAGCTAGAAACTGAATGGATGAGGACAAAAACGGAAATTTGTAGAAAGGGAGCTTGGGGGGGTGATGAGGTGGTGGTGGGGTGGGGGTGCAGGGGTGTTGCGGTGTGAAAAGATCATGGTTTTGGGATTCGGAGATGACCATGAGATGGGTGGTGAACAGCTGTTCGCTGAAGACCTGGAGGCGGAATGAAAGCATTGAAGGAATGTGGAAGTGGTTCCCAAGGTGGGGGAAAAAGTTAAACAAATGAATAGAGCGAGAGCAGATCCTGGAATTTTGGGAGTTGTACCAGAAAAGGGTTGGAGTGTCTCGTGTGCCATTCCGCAGATACGCTGTTTGAGAAAGGTGGGGGGAAACAAAGCTGGAAATGAGCAAAGGGTGCCCAACACCAGAAAGGGATGGCAGTGGATAGATCGAAAAGAGACAACTGGCCTGTCTGTGATGGGAAAGCTGATAGGCCAATTATACTTCACTTCATAACACCTAGTAATACAAACTTGGATCCAACGCAGCATATAGTCCAACTCGGCCGGGGGTGTGGGAGGGGGGGGGGGGGAGGGGAAAGAGAGACTCATACAGACGTAACACATGACCTTGCTTGATGATTGGAATTAAGGTGATAGGTCTGTAGTTGAGGGATGCACGTTTTTGCACATTTTAATGTAATGTGGTGATTGTTGGCTGATTTCCAAGCCGAGAAAGATGACATAGCAAATGATAGCGGGAAAAGAGCAGACAGAGAGGATGTGCAAGAAGCGATGCAGAGCATGTTTTTAGACCGTGAGCTGATGCCGTCCCAAGTTCGACGTTTCGAATCAGATTTGAGGTTGACAGAACTCTCAACGCTCTCTGGTGCAAAAGACCAGGAGCCCAGGAGCGAGTTGGTATTACTCGGGAAGAATGAACAGAGTGAGGGGTTGGGACAGCAAGATTTGGAGCCAACACAGATCTGAGGCTTTCAGCCCTCTCACGAGTGAGTGGCTGTTGGTGCCATTTGAAAAGTGAGGGAAGGATAGGGGGGGAGCATAATAAACGACAGACTGCACAGTACCACCAGGTTTTAGAAATGAGGGTGACAGAGTTTGAAAGTCTTTCTTGAGGTTGGACAGATTTGTTTTCCCTGGCTCTTCTGAGAGTGGAGCACACACTGTTGTGGACCTTCGGAATGCACTGAGATCAACTTCGGTCAGATTTGCCTTCCAGGAAAGAACGCAAGTTGGTTTTAGAGTAACTGCCTCAACACAGATTCGTACCAGGGGTGGGAAGAAGGGGAGCAATAACTGAAGACGAATGGATGAATCTGTGCATAAGTGAGAGCAGGTTTATCTCTGGGACGCACTATCAGGGGCCAGTAGATATGGGAGACCAGTTATGAAGAGAGATGCTGTCTGTAGTCCTGACAATTCTCCTGAGCGTGACTGCCAGACTCACTGATGACGACGCAGCTCTCTGGGAATAGCCAGAGAGATGCGATGACCTCACAGGCATATGAATCAGCATGAAACAAACTGTGAGCGAGAGGAAATAGCAGGAGCCATTGTGGGGAAGTTTGGCACTTTTTTGCAGGAAGTTGTGCAGCAGGCAGCCTTTCTGCGGAATGCAGAAGAGAAAAGGAGATATTTGTGGCAAAGTTTGTCACTTTTTCATGCTAACTTGCTTATCTTTTTTTTTCATACAAGATGGAAGAGCAAGGTGATGAGGGGGGAAAAGGCACAGACCTACAGTAGTGCAGTGGGCCACAGGTAGACACAAGCAGGTAATGGAGCAAGAAGGAAAAAAGAGGAAAGAGAAGGAGGGAACATTCGTAACTTACATGTAATAGGTTTTGGTCAGTAAATCAGGGTGGAAGTATTTCAGGTAGGGATGGATAATGACAACAGATGGTGTGTGCACCTCCTGCTTGAAGGCTGTAAGAGAAGAGTCGCATAACATAGCTCAGGAAGGTGGTTCCAACAAAAGGATAAAAGTGAAATTAAAAGTGTTAATGTGGTGCAGTTAGCTTCGGATTAGAGTTTGACCCAGGAGGGAGTTGCTGAAATCATATTAGTCATGTAGGATATGGGAAGTCCAGACGGGTTGAGAGAGCAAGAGTTGAGCTGGAAAAGCATGAACCTGTCTGTGATGTGTTTGATATCCTGACTGACTGTAAACTGGTTTGCTATTGGTATTTTCATGCAGTTTGATATATATGCCCGCCTCCCTGAAGAAATTAACTGGGTGTCCATCTTGGCTATGTACAGATGTATTAAAGATCACATGTTGTTTTGCGAAGAGTAAACCCAGACTTATCACTCACATCTACCCTGAAATTTCCAGAATTGGTATGTATGCCCTGACTACTGCTGCTTGGAAGGAAAAGCAAACCAGCCAGTGTATCCTTGCCATGGGGCTGTTTTGACAGCACTGAACTGCTTTTTGTTGGAGCACCGAGAGAGAGAAGAGAGAGAGGAGAGAAGAGAGAGAGAGGAGAGAGAGATGAGAGAGAGAGAGAGTATGAGAGAGAGAGAGAGGTAAGGAAGAGGGGACACAGAGACAGACAGACAGGAAATATAATATATAATTTAATATATATATAATATAATATATATATATATATTGTAAATACTGTATTATTATGATGGTGTATATACTTACGTATATCTTATGTGTATAATACTGTATATATATATATATTACGTGTATATATATTTGTTTATGTGTATATATATATGTGCATATATATCTGTCTATATATTAACTGTTATATAAGTATATATTACTGTTATATATTATTGTGTTATAATGATATATTAATGTGTATATATATATATATATTAATATATATAATTATATATATATATAATGACGGAGTAAGTGAAGTAAGTGATTCTGGGGTTGATGCCATCATCCCAAGGATTGGCCAGTTTAATAGGATATGGTGGCCATAGGGGTTATAAATGATAACCAGTTCTCTGTTTACATAATGGGAGCTGGCCAAAGAAGAGGAGACAAATTGCTGCAGAGGTGACGGAGAATGCAATAGTTGATCGCGGATCCTCTGTGAGGATAGGG
>CM068963.1:32067588-32092832 GCA_035128595.1 Eptatretus atami | reverse complement strand
ACTGGATTGGGGCATTGTGTTTATCTATAAATGCGCAAAAGAAATCGAGAAATTATTAGAATACAGTAAGACATCACCATCCGGAAGTGGTGCGTACCCGTACGGAATGTTCAATTCCAGTTTCCCCTTTCTTATTTTTATTTTCTATCCATGATTTTGCTAAATATTTTCCCATCATCAATTATCATTGCCACATTTTTCCCCACCCAAATCCGCAATTTCTCCACATGTTTTCCACGAAATCGCTTGCATTGAAGTAACAACTGCTGTGACACTTACACACACAAGATTTAAAATCAAGTTTACCTCCTGTTTTTGCTTGCCATGACATTTGCTGCCATTGACCATTGCCACTCCTACGCCACGGTAATAAGGCACCGATCTCCATCGTAACCGGCACGCATGTGACGTCATCGTCAGCGGCCGCGCACCGGCCTACGCAGCCACGCCTATGCAGCAACGTGTCCTGTGATGGTAACTAAATGGCGCATCGGCCACGCCTACGCAGCAACGTGTCCTGTCATGTTGGTTTAAATAAATGGTCATAACTTGGGAAGCACTTGTCCGATAATATCAAACCTTGAAAAGGCACATCCACAGACCCCAGCAATATACCTGGCAAGTTTCAATTAGATCGGACCAGCGGTCACAGACACACACACCACACACAACACACACACACACACACACACACATTGCTGGAATTATAGATAGATTACTTGGAATGGAGGCGGTGCACCTTGAATGTACTGGTACTTCTTTTAACCTTTTTGCTGTGTGAAATAAGTTGAGACATCGCTTACAAGGATGTTTCTCTCCATTCCTTCGAGATATTTGAGATGATACTAATCTTGAAATATTTTAATGTAAAGCATAATGTGAATTTCCTTTGGCATCTTTAAAGTAAAAAAGGTCAATGTGTGTTTTCTCATTTTTACATTGATTTGAAACCTTTAACACCTGAACTTTGTTTTTTATCTGTTTATCCATATGTGTTAATCGACATGTTATTCATACTGTGTTATGCTCTTATTTTTTTTAACCTTTTTTTTCTTAGCAACCACTTGGTCGAGTGACACAAAATTTTCAGGGTAGGAGTGACCTCCATGGAGAATATTTTAATGATAATTGTGATGTCAAAGGTCATATGGTATGGCAGCCATCTTGGATTAAACACAAAAATTCAAAACATTATATCTCTGAAACCGCTGTTTGGAAAAATTTGAAACTTGACATAATTGATTCTGCTTCCAATGGGAGATAAAGGATTGTAAGGATGACATCATCGGTAAAGTGGTAGACCAGCCATAAATGTTTTAATGGAAATCCTTGTTTACCTTTGAGATTCAGTGTGTATGTCCAGGCCATAACATTTTTACCAATTGAGCTTTTGTCATCAAATCTTCAACAAACCTTTATTATGAGATTGTGAAGAACACAGATTAATAAAATGTACAATTTTTTTAAACTGTCATTTTATTCAAGTTTAGTTAATTTGAGTACAAAGCGGATGCGGATGTGCTTTGCATTTTCATATGCTTTCTAGTTTATATTAGAATTCACTTACGAGAATTTTTCCAATAAATAAATACAACAATGGTTATTGTATGGAAGCACAACTTGAATAAATATAAATTAATTACTCAAGATTCTGCTGCGGATGGGATGTTCCTTTCACCACCTTATTATAGGCGAGGTGAAGGTATGTGTCTTGGTAGAGGCTACTATAAACCGAAAAATCTTTTGTTGTGTAAATTTACCTTCATTAAGGCTGTGAATAACACAAATGCCACCCTTGTAAATTGTTTATTCTGGAAAATGTTTGATAGTGTTTGTTTATATACTGGAACTCAAAAAGTTGAAGTGGTTGATTGTGTCTCTGCTACATCTGCAATTATGACATTTACACTATATTATTTTAGTGTTAGAATGGGTAATGGAGCTGTTGAAGGTTTTATTTCTGATATTTCAATGGGAACAAACCCAGTCTCCGGTGAGAGTCAAAAGAAGGGAATGTATAATTCAAAGGAAAGCAAAATATTTTTGTATCATATTTTGTATGCTACAAAATAAAAAAAACACAAAATGATACAAAAAACAGAAAAAATAGTTTTACCGTGGCAGCTCCCCTTAAAGGTATACTTGGATTTTGTGATTATGATAAAGTTCTGTGTGGACTAAAAATTAGATTTCAACTACAAAGGAATGATAATGAAAATTAATTGCTTTTTGGTGTTGCTCATGCTTTCGCTGCCCAGAATAAATTTGTCACTAATGAAATGAGTTGGTATATGAGTGAATGTACTCCTAATCTTAAAACAGAAAAGATGTTGAATAGAAGACTTAAGTCAAAGAAACCTCTCAATGTAATACACCTTAAAAGGTGGTGTCAGCATGTGAGACTAAACCAAACTACCTAAACATGGAATTTGGGCGTTCTTGAAGGAAAACCACGATACTTATGGCTTTTTAAAAAAGAAAACAGACGGAGATACTTCGACTGATAAAAATAATGCTTTGAGTGATAATGCCAAGGTGAAAGAATTTTGACTCTCGGAGTGTCTCTTGATAGGACATTTTACTCATGAGACAGATTGGAGATTGATTGGGATAAAAACGACAAATCCATGCTGAAGCCTACAAGTCCTCTCATAAGGTGTGTGAAAGCAATGGTAATAAAGACTGGACATAGTTCCTTGGATTTATAAATTGTATAATATGAATGGAGAAGAAATCTTGGGTTCATGTTATACTCAGGAATTGCAGAAAACCGTTGGTAAAAGAAGAAAAAGAAAATACATGATGTCATTGTAATTAAAAATAAAAAATAAAAATAATTATGAAATAAGCCACACTCCTTTTTACATGCCACACCCACACACCACAAGCCACACTCACATACTACACCCATATGATACATCTACCCACCCCCTTCATTTACCCCTTGTGTGCCCCCACCTTTGACACACAAAATTTTTTTCCACACCCATTTCATATGCTACACCCACCCACCAACACCCACTTCCCCTCTCCCCCACCCCCTTGTGCACCCTCTTAAACAACCTACCCCCTCCCTTCCCCCACCCTCAAGCCTTCCCCACACACACAGGAAGGGGAGGGGGTGGAGGAAGGGAAGGGGAGGGTCGTTGCTAAGAGCACACTCCCCCCATTCCCCTCTCCCTCCCTTCTCCTTTTCCTTTATTATTTTCTTTTAATTGAGATTTAAATAATTGAAAACAAAACAAATATAAGTAAAACTAAAATAAACATGCATGCTATTACAAATTAAAATATAATATTTTTGACATTTCCCAGTTCACAGCATGGCTTACTTCACCAGCATCATGCTTTTGGTCCTGTTTAGTAAAATGGTAGGGGGGGGGAGTGGGGTAGGGGGGTTGAGAAATGGAAATAGGAAGTTTTGCATCTTGTGTCATGGGGGACTCCATAGCTTAGAGACTTTCTTTAAGCTTGTGAAACAATTTGTTTAATAAAATAATTGAGGTTAATAAAATAATTTCATGTAGTGAGAAAGGCAAGGAGGCATGGAAACACAAGAACAAGAAACTTTTAAAATCTGGATCTCTGCCTCAATATCCTGTTCATTGTGTAACATTTGGCATATTTCTCACAGTCTTTTTATAAGAATTTTTTTTTTCCATTTACTTGAAATATTTTAATCCATTTACCTTCACATAAGTGGGTGTAGGGACTGTCGTCGTTGTTGTTGTTGTTGTTGTTGTTGTTGTTGCATAGCCTTGGTCATCATCATTTGAGTGTATGTTAATATTTTCTGTCTTTCTCATCAGTTCAGAAATAATGCCGTAAGGAAAAAACATATGAGTGAGAGGGACTTTGTGGAGCCAAACTTGTATTTCTTACCAACAACAATTTTCTCAGCATGAAAGGCTTTTGCACATGACTAAACTCATACCTTACATGTAGATCAAAGGACAATATTTCAATGTTTAAAGTTGGACCAACATTTGTTCCTTTTGTTGGGAGAAATAGTCTTTCAGCCAGTTCATAACATTTCATCCTTTCACTTCGCAGATTGTCTCAATTCGTAAAATGCTGACAGGAGTTCGTTCATTCCCAATCATAGTTTCTGAAGTAGTTTAAATTCATGCTGAACCTCAGCTACCAACTCATTGACAGAGTTTGACCTGTGATTACAGGAAGGCAAATGTCAGCAAAAAATACATATACAGTATGTATATACCGTATATATGTGTGTGTGTGTGTGTATATATATATTATATATATATATAATTATATTATTATATATATATATATTATATATATATATATACTGTGCACCTAAATTAATTTATACTTCGCTTTGAGAAGTCAAAAGGTACCCACCTTTCATGATCGTCCATGGTCCCAAAGTATCAGATGCTCTCCTGTTAGCAAACGAAGCTGTGGCAAAGATTTGCTTATGTAAAAGTGTGTCTTTATACAAGCCGTGCTTGAGAGGAATTCAAACAATTAAAAGGAAACAGGTGGGAGGGAAGGGATTGTCAGTTCAGTAAAAGCAAAAAGGGTTGTTATTCATGGGGAATACGTGGATCAGACCGGAGTGTTGAGAGAGGTTTTATATTTTATGTGTCCTAGAGCTGCTTGTTTTTTTTTCAAGAAACAAATCCCAACATTTGATTTATTAACATTTTCGATGGTGATTAAAGTCATAAGAGAATAAAGCACTTTGATAAACTACAAAATAAACCAAATATTAATCGGCTCTCTTTTTGAGTTCAATGACCATGGAAACCTTTGTTCTTTATAATTAATTAAATAATTAATGTAAACATGGAATGCAATGTGAAAATGATAAGATGTTAAAATGTCAAGATATCAAAATGGGGCAAAATAGCAGGTGGATGGTCAGAAAGGTTTTCACATCGGCTTCAGATGACAAGATGATGCGATGCTAAAATGTCAAGATATCAATATGGGGAGAAATATGGGGTGGATAATCAGAAAGGTTTTCAATACCGAGCTGATAAGATGCTAAGATGGGGAGTAAAAGGTGGTGATATTTTGGGAGTATGGTCAAATAGTCTTTTCCTTTCTTCCCATTCACTTACATACATGTAAAATTGGGAAGGGGAGAAGGGGAGGATGATCAGAAACTTTTTTCATTTTCCCCACAATCACAAGCATCTAATTAGGAGAGGTGAATGTCCCATAACTCTTATTTTCCTACGAAGGATGTTTGATTATGCTGTGGGCTATGCTTGTTAGAGTGGTGGGCTTGGGATCCCAGTGTCCTGAGTTCAAATCCCGTCTATATTGAATTCATACCAGGTGGTAAACTCAGCCTATCATCCTTCCAAGGTCGGCAAAATGAGTGCCAGCATGCTGGTATCCTGTGTCGGAGTGGTGACCCATCCAGGATTGTGCCCAATAGCCAAGGAGACTGCTTAAGCAGCACCAACGCTCGAACCAACGTATGATCCATTGATGGTGGATGATGTCTGATTAATTTATCTATTTTAATGCAAGTATTTCTCTGTGCTCTCTCGTCTATCTGTTGCTCTGTGTGGTTCTATTGGTCTCTCTGTCTGTTGCGGTTGTCTGTCTCTCTCCAGTCACTGTCTCTCTGTCTCTCTGTCTCTCTCTCTTCAGTCTCTCTGTCTCTCTCACAAACACACAATGCCCTACTGGGTTAGTATCAGCCAATTTTTTAACTCTTGATTTAGTCATTTTTTATGATCATTGTTCTGTGATCTTACTATCTGCAGATTAAGGGATTTCAATTTCCTTTTGCACTAAGATGGGTTGATGTAAGGTGGAATCGTCAAAGTAATTTTTCTTCTTTTAACCCCCACTGCTTCCTCCAATTTTATACCATTGATTGACGTCAACTTGCTCTTTCATATGAATCATTTATTTGAATTTATTTTCTTGTAACTTCTTTTTCACTATTCTTGAAGCAATTTCACAATTTGTCACATCTTATTCACATGTACACAGCTGCATCTGCCAGAAATTACTGAGAAATTCACTGTAGTTGCTTGGTGCTTAATGTTACATGGAATATAAAGTTAAAGATTTTACGTAAAGTCAGACAACCTTAATTTTTAAAAACTTGCCCTTGCTGAATTTTATGTCCCGCTTTTTTTTGGTTTTCAGAGTCAAGGCTCATGGAAGAGCTAGAACACTGAATGGATCAGGATACAACAAGACAAAGGAACATAGAGAGAGAGGGGAGGGGTGGGAGACACCAACAGCACAGTTGAAGGACAAAATAGAGTGGAGACTTGGACAACAATGGGTGTGTGGAGAATGGGGGGCAGGAAAGATGCATGGAGTGGATAAGATGGATACAGAAGGAAACTCTCAGGAAGTTGGTGTACCGAGTCAATGCTAATTGAAGAGCTAGAACACTGAATGGATGAGGACAAAAAACTGGAAATTTGGTAGGAAGAGAGCTTGTGAGTATGAGTGGAGTGGTGGTGTGGTGGTGCAGGGGTGTTGACAGTGTGGAAAAGATCATGGTTTTATTGGAGACGACCTAGATGGTGGTGAACAGCTGTCCTGAAGACCTGGAGGCAAGAATGAGATTGAAGAGAATGTGGAAGTTGGTTCCACAGGTGGGAAAAAAGTTAAACAAATGAATAGAGGAGAGCAGTGATCCTGGAGCACAGAAAGGGGTTGATGTGTATCGTGTGCATCTGCAGGAACCTGTGAAAGGTGGGGGGACAAAGCCTGGAAAGAGCAGAGGGTGCCAAACCAGAAAGGAGGCGGTGGAAGACAAAGAGACCACTGGCCTGTCTGAATGGAAAGTGATAGCCCATATACTCAGCTTCATAACACCTAGTAATTCAAATTGGTCCAACCACATAAGTCAAACTTGAGGGGTGTGGGGGGGGGAGGGAAGAAGACGTCACAGACCTAACACATGACCTTGCTGATAGATTGGAATTAAGCTGATAGGTCTGTAGTTGAGGGATCAGTTTTTGCACATTTTTATGTAATGTGGTGATTTGGCTGTATTCCAAGCAATGGAAGATGACCTGCGGAAATGATAGAGGGAAAAGAGCAGAGAGAGGATGTGCAAGAGCAGCAGAGCATGTTTTTAGGACACGTGAGCTGATGCCGTCCAGTCGAGTTTCAGAATCAGATTTGAGGGTTGACAGAAACTCTCCACCTTCTCTGGTGCAAAAGACAGAGCCCAGGAGCAGTTGGGTATGACTGGGAAGAATGGGAAGAATGAAGAGAGTGAGGGGTTGGGGACACCATATTTGGAAGCCAACACAGAATTGAGGCTTTCAGCCCTCTCATGAGTGGAGTTGGCTGTGGTGCCATTTGAAGGGATGGAAGGGCAGCATAATCCAGTGACAGACTTCACAAGGTACCACCAGGTTTTAGATGAGGGTGACAAGTTTGAAAGTTCTTTCTTGAGGTTGGACAGATGTTGTTTTCTGGTTCTTCTGAGAGTGGACACACTTGTTATGGACCTTTCGGAATGCACTGAGATCACCTTCGGTCAGATTTGCCTTCCAGGAAGAGAATGCAAGTTGTTTCAGAGTAACTGCCTCACCACAGGATTCAGTACCAGGAGTGGGAAGAAGGGGAGGATAACTGAAGATGAGATGGGATGAATCTGTGCATAAGTGAGAACAGGTTTCTCTGGGAGGCATATCAGGGGCAGTAGATATGGGAGACCAGTTATGAAGAGAGATAGCTGTCTGTAGTCTCTGACAATCTGCCTGAGTGACTGCCAGACTCACTGATGACGAAGCAGCTCTCTGGGAATAGCCAGAGAGATGTTGACCCTCACGGGCATATGATCAGATGAACAAACTGGAGCAGAGGAATAGCAGGAGCCATTTGTGGAGAAGTTTGGCACTTTTTTTGCAGGGGAATTTGTCAGCAGGAGCCTTTTACTGGGAAGCAGAGGAAGAACAGGAGATATTTGTGGAAAAGTTTGTCACTTTTTCTTCAATGCCTACTTTCTTAGTCTTTTTTTTTTAATACAAGATAGAAGAGCGAGGTGATGAGGGGGGAAAAGGCAACAGACCTACAGTAGTGCAGTGGGGCCACAGGTAGACACAAGCAAGGTAATGGAGCAAAAGGAAAAGAGGAGAGAGAAGGGAGGAAACATTGTAACCTACATGTAATAGGGTTTTTTTGGTCAGGTAAATCAGGGTGGAAGTAATTTCAGGTAGGGATGGATAATGACAAGAGATGGTGGTGCACCTCCTGCTTGAAGGCTGAAGAGAAGAGTGGGATAACATAGCCTCAGGAAGGTGGTTCCACAAAATGGATAAAAGTGAATTAAAAGTGTTAATGTGTGCAGTAGCTCTGGATTTTAGGAGTTTGACCAGGAGGGAGTTACTGAAATCATATGTATGTCATGTAGGATATGGGGAGAGTCAGAGGGTTGAGAGAGCAGAGTGAGCTGGAAAAGCCATTGACCTGTCTGTGATGTGTTTGATATTCCTGACCTGACTGTAAACTGTTGCTATTGGTATTTTTCATGCAGTTTGATATATCAATGCCGCCCCCCCTGAATGGACATTAAACTGGGTGTCCCATCTGCTGGCATTAGTTAACAGATGTTAATTAAAGATCACATGTTGTTTTTGCGAAGAGTACACGACTTATCACTCACACCCTGAACAATTTCAGAATTGTATTATTGCCCTGACTACTGCTTGGAAGGAAAAGGCAAACCAGCCAGTGTAATCCTTGCCATGGGGCTGCTTTGACAGCACTGAACCTGCTTTTTGTTGGAGCACGAGAGAGAGAGAGGAGAGCGAGAGAGAGAAGAGAGAGAGAGAAGAGAGAGAGAGATTAGAGGAGAGAGAGGAGAAGGGAGAGGAGAGAAGAGAGGGTAGAGAGAGGGACACAGAGACAGAGACAGACAGTAATATTATATAATATATATATATATATATATATATATATATATTATATATATATGTGTATATTATACTGTAATATATATGTGTATATATACTGTTATATTATGTGTATATATACTGTATATATATATATATGTTATACTGTAATATATATATGTATATATTGTATATATAATGTGTGATATATACTGTAATACTATATATATAAGTGATATACTGTTATATATATACTGTATATATATATATATATATGTGTATATATACTGTATATATATATATATGTGATATATATTATATATATATATATATATATATATATTATATATATATATGGACGGAGTAAGTGAAGTAGTATCTCTGGGGTGATGCATCATCCCAAGATGGCAGTTTATAGGATATGGGCAAAGGTTTACAAAATGATAAGACCAGTTCTCTTTTACATAATGGAGGCCTGGGCCTAAAGAGAGAAGGAGGACAAATTGCTGCAGAGGACGGAGATGCAAATACTAAGTAGACTCGCGGGGATCTCTCTGTGAGGAAGGAAGAGGAATATCATGAGATGGGCAGGAATAAGGGATAGGTCATGAGTGAAGTGGTATGGGAGCCACACCTGTGTTACTTGAGCATGTGCTCAGGATAGAGGTGGGGGTGTGATCTTTCATATGGATGCAGTTAGCAGGAGGAGAAAGGGCAGACCAAAACTGAAGTGGAAGAAAGTTGTGAAGAGGGCCAAGATAGGGAGAGAGGGATAGAGGGATAGATAGAGATAGAGATAGATAGATTCCAACACTCCTATAATGTAATCATCCATTGTTGGACAGATCTATCATTACTGTTTTGTTACATTGCTCTGTTAAATTGCTGCTTTATTGGAAGAATCATTTCAATTTTGCATTGAGAGCCCATCCATGAACCTTTCTCTTTAATGGTACTTCAGAGTTTGAAGTATGCATTGATATTGGTCTGTCTGTACTCATCTCTCATTTGTCTTTAATTGTGTATGACCTGAATCACGAAAGCAATGTGTCATGTATGTAATGAGACAAATACTTTCCTCCTGTTGGATTATTTTATGGTGTTGTGTTTCCTTTTGATTTCACAAGCAAGGTGGTTCATCAATGTGTGTGCCGCCCCTTGGATGGACATTAAACTGGTGTTCTGTCCACCGGCATTAGTTGGTGGTCGTTAAACATCCCACGCTGTCCTTCGTGAAGAGGAGGCGAGCTATAGCCGGCACCCTGGCCAAATTCCAAATTCCTGCCGGAACTACTTTACTGAGATTCAGGCCTGGCCAGCCGGTTCGTGAATGACATGGGGCAAAAACTTCCCCAGCCAACCCCACCAAAACGTGGGAATAATTGTGGCCATTAAAGTAGAAGAAGAATAAGCGTTTGCTCTTGCTCGTATCTTCAAAATTATGCGACGTATGACATGGCAGTTGATAATATACAAACTACGTAGGAGTTTTGTTAATGGCACGACAGGGCTTGGACAATCCACACAACAAAAGGTTGTGTCCTTTGAGGAATTGTGAACTATTACTGAAGTTCTTTTCCCATTATTTACCTCTGCCACACTAAAGGTGAAGGAGTTATGTTTTCACACCCTTTCGTGTCTGTTTGGTTACTTACGAAATCTTAAAGATTTCTAAGTATATTGATGACTTCGTCATCTGTTTGTGTGTTTGTTTGTGTGTGTGTTTGTTTGTAGGCACGATAACTCGAGAACGGAAGAAGCTACCAATGTCATTACACCACGTGATTTAGGAGGGTTTGATGGCTAGCGCTGATTAGATGTCTGATCGGTCCAAAGGTCAAGGTCACAGTGAGGTCAACAATTCGATTTTTTGATGGTTTTGGTACAGAATCATCGTAGAAACTTCTGGTTTGGGCGCGTCGCTAACCTTCTCGCAGAGACAGCTTTTTATAGACAAGGTCAGAGGTCAAGTTGACGATTTTAGTAAAGTACCAGTCTATGACTGGCTTGTTTGTCTGTTTGCTTGTTTGTTTGCAGGATATCTCAAAGTTGTTGATGATCTGGATGAAATTTTGTGGAAGGTTCGGTGTATCACAAGTCGAACTGATTTAGATTTTTGGTGAAGATTCCGGCTCGACTAACTAGAAATTTTTTAAGTGATCTTCACCATTGAGATATTGGGCAAAAACTATATATAGTATGATATCTCAAAAGTTGTGGATGGGTTCGGCCGAAACTTGGTGGACATGTTTGGGTGTGTGAACAAGGAATAATTTGATTAGATTTTTTGGTGAAGATCCGGATCTGGATCTGGATGGAAATTTGTGAAGGCAGGTTGTTGTGTTGAGCAAGGACGAACTGATTAGATTTGGTGAAGATCCAGGTCCGGATCCGACTACGAGAATTTTTCAGGTGATTCTTCATCATTGAGAGAAAGGGTTCAAAAACAATATCGTAACTGTAGTAGCAGAATATTCAAAAATGTAATGGGCCCGTATGTTCTTGTGGATCAAGGCATTGCAATGGGCGGAAGGGATGCCGCTCTACGCGAATGTCCTAGTTTTTTTCCTTTTAATTCAAACTGGTTTACAAAGAAATTTAGGCAACGCATGAAAATAAGTGTTGCGTAACCTAATTTTGGGGTTGCTGATTTCATGATACGAAATCCATTTTCAACTCTGAACCTTAGTTTTGAGATATGCATGTATACATGTAGCATAACATGTATACAAGTTTATAGCCCTTAGACCAAAAATATCTAAATATTTAAGTATACACTGGCATGAATAGTGTTTTGGACTAATTTAGGGATGCCTGAACTCAAAATTAAACACTTTGCAAGCCGATGAACGCTATTTGGTCATCCAAAAAACTCTGTAGGTCAAACATGTGGCATTCTGCGGCTGGGATACGCCAGTAGCTTACCCTCTGGTGGTAAGAGAGGGTGGTTTAGTGCTGCGCTGCAATTATCGGTAGGATGAATACTTTTATATAAGTAGCTGGGTTTTAATTTTTTATTTTATACTATAGAAGAATCATTTGCGCACAATTTGATAGTAAAATGAAATAATGTATTTGTTATGTTTTGTATGTAGTATGGCATTTGTAAATACAAACCAATCTTATACATTACATATAGGTTTATTAATTGATTTTGTGACAATTCATTGTGACAATATATATGGTAATTGTTTATTTTGTTAGGGGTTAGTACTGGTATGCAGGGTAATGGGTATGCAGGCGGGCTTCACGAAGTACTGCTGCTTTCTCTGTCTCTGGTTACAGTCGGGCTGTGTCCAAGCACTACAACGCAAGAAGGACTGGGGGTCTAGGAGCACTTTCGTGGCCCTGGGGAACACAGTGTCCAAAAAAAATCGCTCTGCGTGCGACATGAACAAGAATGCTTCTTCCCCTCCTTCAATATCAAAGCCTGGCCTCATGAGAATTTCGTGAAGCGCATGGGCAAGGATGGCGCTGCTTCCAACACACTGTGCACTCTGTTCCCAATGTCCTCATTCTGCTAAAGCTCAAAGGAGGGCATCTTCGTCGAGACCTCAGATCAGGGAGGTGCTGAAGGATGAGTATATCCGATGGGAGAACTCACGCCTATGAACGCGAACTGAGAGCATGGGCACGAGCAAAATATTAACTTGTCAGATCTGCCAGGCTTCAACTCTGGAACAAACACGGCACTAGATTACCAAATGGCATGTATCAGAAGATGTTGCACCGCTTATCAGATATAGGGCCGAAGTCCTCTCAAGATTTACTTTTCATCCACTCCCCACTCAACTTCTTACCCAAAACACAGCTCGGAGCAGTCAAACTGTAGACGAAACACCCGGGAAGATTCCACCAAGAATATTGCAAGATGGAGAGCAACTAACCAAAGCAAGTGAGAACCCGCCACATGATGGGGGAGCTGTCTGCTGGAGCTCACTGGCGCAGACATCCGAAGGCCAAGTACAAACACCAGATCCTCCAAAAAGACTCACTTCTGACTGGTCCGTATTGTGATGTGTATATTTGCTATATCCAAGTATAGTAAATTTGTTGCTGCAGTAGTTCTGTGTCTATGTTTGTTTGTTTAATATGGCCATTTGATTATATCAATAAACACATTATAATATTTAAAAAACTGGAATATGTTAGCAAAAAATACCTAAAGTGAAAGAGCCAACTGTTTAGAAATTCTGAATTCAGCATATAATTATCAAAACCGAAACAAACACTTGCTCAGAATTATATTTTTTTGTAACCACAGTGTTCGATTTTGAGATTATTTTGCTATGAATGTTTATGTCATCATTAGTACGGTATTTTGTTTGAAAACCATTAAAATAATAACAATGCCTTGAATATATTTGATCACCACTAATAACAAAACAGCCAAACCCCGCAGATTCAACCCCAGGAGGCTACTCTGGTGTCTAAATTAAGTTCAGGATTATTGACTTCTTGCAACACACACAGGTAGAAGCTGGTGTATTTGTCGCTGCAAACAGCAGGATTGTTAAAAGCAAACTACTGTTGTTCTGATATCAAGACCAAACAAAGTGGCATTTGAAGAAAACGACATTGTTATAATTAATTTATACAACCTTAGCTTAACCTTCTGTGGCCACCAGGTTAGTGGAATCTTTTCACTTCTCTTAACTCTACAGCATTGTGATATCATCCAAACAAATCCCACATTTAACAACCTGGGTTAAATCAATTCTTGTCAACGCCACTTAAGAAAACTCTCATGTGTCTGGTAGTACTGCATTTGTTTTTTGTTCTGAGTTTTTGGGGAAAGGGTGGTGGGGGGGAGGGGTGCTTGCCTCAACCATATTTATACTGCTGGTTTTTCTCACCACATTTTTCAATCAAAATGCCAATTTGGTCCGGAAGAGAGCAAAATGATTTGCTTTCTTCCTGGAATATCTTCACCTGTAGCGCAAACGTGTCAGCAAACATGCTAATCTCCCAATTGGCATAGACTTGTGCTGTGTTTTGTTGGGGTGCAGTCTGCCTGAAAAGCTCTCTCTGTCTTTACAGATTGTTGCAGGCTCCAGTTACCATGCACACTGTAGAATGTGACTGCACAATAACAGAATTTGTCGATCCGCTGGTGTACCTTTTTCGGCAACTGTCATGTCTCACGAGGCAGTAATATTACGTGACGTCGTGTTAACATCGCAGTTTACATGACATTATGTTTGAACAAAGTCTAATGTGTTAGGACATATCTCGTTTTTGCAACTCTGGATACGTATAATACAATATTCAGTTTGTTTTTTGCATCGAGCGTTTGCTTTCAAACCGTTACAACATGTTAGCAAATCCAAGAACTCTCATAAACCACGCTTATGTCTCTGGCGCTGCTGTGTGTCTGATTCTGTCTCCTTATTCTCATCCTTTCTTTCTTACACTTCTTTTTCTCTTTCCTTCCCTTTTTCTTTTTTTCCCCATTTCCCCTATACGCGTCTAGAACACCCTCTTATGTCTTGCTTCATCCCGCGAATCCCAGCCTCATGTCTGGTGAACCGCCCATGTGCCGCCCCATTTGCCTACGAGGCGTGTCACGGGAGGACGGGACGCACTCCACTGGCTCTTTTGCTCTGCCGCCTTGCGCCACTCTCAGGTCTCTTTGGCCTGTGCACCGCTCCTGCTCCTCGAACGAGGCCTTTTGCCCACTTCGCAACTTCCTCTGCGGTGTGGAGCTGTCCGGCAAATGCGTCAGTCCTCGCAGATGACGCTCCGTGCTGCTCAGACAGGTCGGCACGCTGCATGAAGGCTCATGACAGGATATGCCTACCTGGCAATAATAAATAGGACCGTACGTGTTCACACTAGCATATGATACTCTGTGGCCGTCTGTTATGTTCCATCCATCACAATGCCGCAGAATAGGGAAGCTCAAAAAGAAAAAAAAGAGATGATCTCAGGCACCATTGCTTGTCGCACATGCTGTGGAAGTTATGGCCTCGACTCCTTATCCTCATCTTATTTTGTTTCCCATTTTTCATAAGATGTTTCATGTTCAAGAAACATTCGGTGAACGTACACATAAGGCATAAAAGTGCCTGTGATTTAAAAAAGGTTATGCAGCTGAAAAGAACAACATTGCATGTTTTTTGAGAAGATTAACACCTTCTGAGAATCTTGCTTCACCCAGAATCTGCGATAAAAATGATGGTGAAGGCTTGCATTGTAATACCACCCAGATGCGTTGGCACAAGAACTTTGGTCCATAAGCACTAACACTACCAAGGCCTTTCCTTGTCTTCATTTCTTTATTTTAATCAGAAGTAATGAGGGATAGGGGACCGCAGTGTAGGTGGGGGGCACTTATTATATCCAGGCAAATATGGAGTTGACTGTCGTTTTAATTGTTTTCTAAAAGCACAATTCACTCACACGGTTTGCAACTTGAAAGGAGCATCATTGTGGAATGTTGTCTTCCATATTTTGTCTGCTCAGATATTTGTTCAGCCATGGGTGCAACAACCTCTCGCCCCTCTGTTTTGGTCCTCTTTCCAGGAGTGTTGACCCCTGTTTAACAAAGAGAATGAAAAAAGAAATGGTCTCTTGGAATCACAGTCAGAGCAATGCTGTCTGTTCTTCCTTTTTATTACCCTCTCCGAGGAGAAGGTATTGTATTTGGTCTGTTTGTTTGTTTGTTTGGTTTGTTTGTTTTGTCTGCAAAGCAGAACTTTCGTGTTTTTCTTCCGCAAATCGCTCGAACGGATTGAGACGATATTTTCACCATTGATGCGAACTACTCATGCAGAATTTTTTAATGATAATTATGACGTCATGGTCATGTGGTGTGCAAGCCATGTTTTGAAAAACTTTGGACCTCTTATCTCTGAACCGCAAACAAGGAAAAAATTGAAACTTTGGCATAATTGCAGTAACTCCTGCATGGGGTAATGAGTGTGATTTTTTTTTAATGACGTCATAGTGCCCCTCGTTATGATGTCATAGTTGCATATGTAGAACGCTACAAATCCGATCAGTGTGAAAAATTTTGTCATCTAGGGATAAATTGGTCCAACAAAAAACAAAAAATTGAATGATGTCATTCAGTCATGTGAATTCGGCAGCCATATTGGTTTTTTTTAAAACACCGTTCAAAAAATCTTTTCTGAAATGGCTGAAACAGATTGAGGCAAAAACTTTTAACACGTATGACGCGCCTATCCATGGCAGCCATATTGGATTGAGCAAAAAATTTATGAAAAATTCCTTTCTCTTGAACCGTTCCATAAGTCGACGTCAAACTTCAGCAATTAATGATCTAGTAGAGATGGGGAAATATATTGTTTTAAATTTCCAACCTGATCGGAACACATGGTCTAGCAGTCAGAATTATTTAATTTTTGATCTGGGAAACACACCAGTACACAAACACCACATAAAAACAAATCCTGGCAAGGGTCTGCAACGTATGATTGCACTTTCTTGTCTTAAATATGATATAAATAATTTACTCAGTAATTTTGTGGAAACAGTATTTTATTTAATATTTTTTTTGTCCCCTTGATTAATACACCTACACACCATTTCAAGTAGCAACAGCACCTTTGATTGATAATATGTAAACAAACTGTATGTGAATTATCTATCAACCAAGTGGCTTATGTGTATTGTGATGTTACTGACAATCTACCTGTATTTCAATAACATTTTCACAAGAATAAAACTACACCGAGTGAAGAAAAGATAATTTTTATCCGAGAGAAAATTGATTCAGAATGTATTACTTTACAAAATGATTTGAGAAATTAGTAAATTGGGATGATATTTATTATTAGAAGACACCCAATGAAGCATATGAAGACCCACAAGGGGAAAACCAGAGATGTCACTTTTTATAAATTTCAGGGTTATTGCACCTGCAATAGTTGGGCAACTAAGGTTTCCTTCCATATTACTTTAACAAATAAGCCCAGGGGTGTCACATTAATTTAAATATGGTATAAGTTTAGCCGCGTGCAATGAAAAAACAAGTGTTTGTCAAAAGCTGAACAAAGTAGAAACCCAGAGTTGTCAGTAACTTACTCGCTGGTTATCTCCCTTTCATTCCAAATGTTAACTCTGTTCCATAACCAATAATATTCAGAGTTGAGAAAACTAAAAATGAAAAGGTTGTAAAACTTATCACAGCATAAACTCTGAGCACTACAATGGCCTATTTAGTTATATGCATGGCTCCGTAGTTGGTGCATATCGTGGTTCAAGCTGGTCAAACCTTTATTGTGACTTTTATGGACCCACCGGTGGCTTAATGGTTAGTCGCGTCTGAGTACCCATCCTCATTCGATGTACCCACCCCCAAATCAACCTGCATTAGTATATGAGGGAGTCACATGAAGGTTGGCTTCGGATATCGCGGGGGGTGGTTTATCCTTGGTTTCCTCCGGTTTTCCATCAATATTAAGTAGTACGGACCGTAAGAAATGGAGAATCCGTCATCATATAAGCGAAATACCTCTTGAGTATGGCGTTGAACACGCATCAAACAAAAAAAACAATTGAACCGTTTAATGTTAAAAAAATAATCTGTGATGCAACCAAAGTCATGTAATGTATGCTAATAACGCAACAAGCATGAATTTTGCTCACATCCTGGGTTAAAATGCATGGCAAATTATTAAACAAGGGAATAACCGTGATGTCAGTTTGCAACATTGATTCGTTCTTTGCTCTTAAATTAAATAACACAAGAAGCTTGGGCAAATGCTAGCATGCTTTAATTTGATCCGGCAATGAATCACTCTTCCATTTACTGGAAAAGAAATCTATATGACAGTTATTAACAGTCCACCAAAGTCTTGAAACTTTGTTCTCAGTTTCTTCAAAATTGACTTATCATGACATCTCTGGTTTTCCCCTTGTGGTCTTCATATGGTTTAATTTTCAACTAAATTGCATGTCTTGGATTGACAAAAAATTTCCCCACTTGTAAAGTCTATAAATAGAAAGAGGAAGTCAAAAATCTGGTTAAGAAGATTAACTATGGAGTTCCTCAAAGTTCTCTTCCTGGGTCCTTATTGTTTCATTATTATTAATGACATTCAACATCTGTAAGTTCATTTTCCTTTTTTATATGCTAATGACACAAATGTTTTGTAACAGTGATAATAACCTAGTCATTAAGTACGATTATCAATGAAATCTTTTCTAAAATGTGGTGAATTGGTTTTTGAAGGCAATAAGACTATGCTGTTAATGCCAAAAAGTGGTAATTTATACTAATTGTTAGTAAAAAAAAAGAAAACTTCAGATTTAGACCAAATTGAGATCCTGGTGACCTTAATTTAATAATACCCACGAGTTGAAATGGACTCAATTCCTCGTGTTTATATTGCAGGCATTGGTAATGGAAAATTTCCAATTTCTTGAACTTGAAAGGAAGGTTCCAAGGTATTAGGATTATCTCAAGACTGAAGTGTTTTTTTTCACCCACAAATATAACTCCGACTGTTATAACTGTTTGCCTTGTACTTCCTTATTTATCACTATATCCACCAGTCATTCATTGACGGAATAGTAGAGGGGGCGAAAGAAGGGGGAAGGGGAAAGGGTGGAAGAGAGAGAGAGAGATGGGAGAGAGAAGAGAGAGAGAGAGAGAGAGAGAGAGAGGGAGAGAGGAGGAGGAGGAATGGAGGAGTAGGTGGGAGGGAGAGTGAGGAGGAGGAGGGGAAGGGAAGGCAGACGTGTGGTGGAGCATTAATTATGATTCCATATTTCTCTCAAATGATTTCTGCAGAGAATAATATTGAAGATGGAAAAAAACGTATGTCTGAAATCCATTTTCTACCAGGTCATCCTAAGAATATCGGCCGGGAAACAAACACATGCCGCAGACACATCCGGAGACAAACACCAACAGACACGTCCGGAGCCCAATGCCATGCAGAGGACAACAGCACCCGGCACACGTCGGAAGACAAGCAGCAGTCCCGACACGTTTGCCGGAGACAAACAGCACCCCGGAACACGTCCGGAGACAAACACCACCCGGACATGTCCGGAGACAACTCCCGCATGGAACACTTCTGGAGACAACACCAACCCGACTTAACCACTGTCGGAGATACGTAGGAGATTAACCTACCATTCCAGACATAACCATCATGCCAGATATCGTCCAGAGAAACAGAAAAAGAGAGAGAGGAGGGGAGAGGAGATAGAGAGGTGTGGGAGGAGGGTGCTGCACTATAATTGGGAGGGGTAAGACGTGAACATGGGAAAGAGAGAGAGAGAGAGAGAGAGAGAGAGAGAGGAAGAGAGAGAGAGAGAGGTGGGGGTATGGGAGTATAGTAGATTTAGAATATGTTATGCCTTTATGAACACACACAAACACACACACACCAACACAGCATCACACCACACACTACACAATCACACAACACATCAGTGCTTGGTCGATATTGGCAATTTTTCAGGAATCGGCGATGAGAATCGTGGATTACCGACACTGCAGTAGCTTGCTGTATACAACCCAAAAACTTTGAGTAGCTTTCACCCTTGTTTTGGGGAAATTTCATTGACCAAATTTTAAAACAACATTGCATGCTAGATGTTTCAAAGAGTGTGCCGGCCAATTGTCAATGTGACGGGTGGAAAAAAATTTGGCTCGAATAAATTTAGAAAACGTGTTATATGGCAAACAACTGCAGAAATTGGGTGTTTTCAAATTTATTTTTGCTTTGAACTCACAAAATAGAACCATATAACTTTGTAAAGCACACTGTCAATATAAAACTAACCAATCTAACCGCACATACGTATACCTGCTGCCGCTTGTAGCAATTGCCCCGACTGTACATCCCGATCGGGAACCAAAGTGTACCGCTATCGACAGTAGGGTTGCTTGGCAAATAGCTTAAGCACTAAGCAAAGCATTCCAATTAAATGAATTGATAACGAATGGCTGGCTTGGCAAGGATAGCAAATCAACCGAACCATGCATATTAAACAACACACCTCCAGGAGATGCCCGAAAATATCAATATATCCAATTGGACTAAATGAACAACATTTTTTAGGGCAAGTTGAAACTGCTGCTAAGTTCATTCTCTCGTCTTAAATTTTGTTAATTCGGCTTGGTTTAAGAGATTATTGAAAAATTTGTTTGGCCTGTGGGCGGGAAATGAAATAAATCCACAAACACTGGTGTCTCGCGGGTGTTTAATAAGCATTGCAATGTATCCAGCAATTCATAGATATGATGATCAGCCAATTCGATAATATGATAACGAAAAGTGGGAAAAAACCCAACTTTGTCGTGAAGAAATCGTTTGTGGCCTGTTCCAAGTCCAACGTATGGTTGAGCAGTTCGAAAAACAATGGCAGCTTCAGACCGCCAGCGAGGTAACCCAGGATACGCCTTGAGACCCCATAGAGAGCGAGGTTGCCGAGGATGCACCTGATAAAGGATATAATTAAAATTGGCCGTTAATTATCTCAAAAGGGGTGTTTAAATTAACCCAACACCCATTTTCAACTCATGCACTTCTTTGGAGTTCATTTAGTATGCATGCAAAGTTTTCAGGCTGTTAGGTTTCATGTTTTGGAGTTATGGAGGAGACTACACTGATACACAACACACACTGAACATTTATTTAGGTTGTGCTCTTGTATGGGGTAATAACATATTTTGCAGTCGAATCTTCAATGAAAATTAATTGTTTTTTCAGAAATACTTTTCAAATAAACATGTGGGATGTCACGCTGGATCTCAAAACCGAATCAATTATTTTATGCACTTAAAGTTAACTAAATAAAACTGTTCGATCTGAACACTTTATCAAGAAGGTATTTTAAATTGTATTGATGTGTAGTAGACCAGCTCCCTTCTTATTTTGTGAAAATCCGTTCGTTTTTAATTATGATATTCACCGGTGCACCACCAAGAATCAATGTCTTGTATTATCTCCAAAAGCATTTAACTGTGTCTTTTTTCAGCATAATATTAATTATTCTGGCCTAAGCTCTGGCAATTGTCTGAAAGGCAGTTTAAAAATAAAGCTCCTCATTCGGAAATATTTTAAACATGCAGTTTGATTAAGCAATGTTTGGACTTTGTGTTACGATTCATAACCGTATAACTGCTGCTGATTGATTTAAGTCCATTTTCTTTTTCTATGTGCCTTGAATTATATATCAAATTCTATTCCATCTATTTTGCACCTCACTACCTTGGCCTTATTGTTTCTGGTAATTTGATTGTAATGTTATGGTGTGTGTTTTTTATGTTACGGCGTCCCAACACAGCAAATTGCTTCTGCGGTATTGATGCACCTTCTGTTAATTGTATTTGAAGTTTTTTTTGTTATTGTTTTGTCTTGTATTTGATGAAGGAAATAAATGTTGTTTTGATTGATTGATTGAAATGTTCAACGGTTTTTGAAAATAGCGCGTAAACAAAAGTAGCTGGACAGATGAATCAGTCAGCTGGTCGGACGGATCTCATTTTAATGTCCCCGTCTCTATACCTTTTGGAGCGGGGTTAGGGATACAATAGTGAAGTGTAAAAACAAAAACATTAAAATAGGAGTTGGCTTTGACAAGGCAAGTCCTGTTATCAAATGATGAGACCACCTTCTATCACCAAAGTATCACTCAGAGGTTGTTTGCTGATATGAAAACTTATCTGTTGTTGAGATTTTTGTATTTTTTTGCAAAGTGTAGTTTTCAAACCAGTTCACAATTTGCTGAGTTTGTTATTTTTGGCTACCTCTGGTTTGGTCTCTGGCAGAGATATCACAGGAAAGTGAAATGGTCAATATGTGACTGTAATTACAAGAAGAAAAGTGTGAAAGACTAATTAAACAAGAACCAGGAGCTGTGGAATGAATTAGATTTGACCATTTTTTGACTGGAAATATAAAACTTATCAAATTGCTCCTACATGAAGAAATAATTTTGAATTTGGAAATGCTGACGCATTTAATTAAAACATTTATTATTTTAACAACACGTGACACCAACCCACACTGATTGTAAACACACTATTTTACCATCTATGAACAACCCACCACTGATTCAGCTCAGGTCAGGAATGGGAGTTATGTGCCAGAGAGTACGTCGCTGCGTCAATTTCCACCCAGTACTCCAGGAGCCTCCGTCTGGCCATCCCCCGAGGCAGATGGCCTTGGCCCATCCCCATCTCTTGAAATGGCTAGATCAACGGCTGGCAAACCACGAGGCACTTCGTTGGCCCATTGGCCTCCTCCACTCACGAGGTTCCCTCAGCTGAGTGAATCTTGTGAGCAGGTTTATGTCAAGAAAACGAAGCCCACATGTCCATAAGCCGGCACTGACGCTCACGGACTATGCAGGTAACAAATCTCATTTGAGTCTCTCTCAGCAACTGCCTGCGTTGGGGCACAAAGTCCGACGACACGATAGCCAGGATTCTCCGAAGAGACCTGGTGCCAAAGGAATTAAGTCTCGCATCTCAGATCCCTGGTTCAGAGTCCAAGTCTCACATCCATAGAGCAAGAATGGAAGCAACGCAAGGACCTGAAATTGGACTTTGTCCTCTGCGCACACAGGTACCGGCAGCGCACACCCCATGATCCAGTGAATCCATGACTCTCACAGTCCTCACCGCAGACATCTGTTGACGACTCTGGCTCACAGCCAGCAGAGACATGAATATTCAAGCTGACAGGTAAGTGAATCTCTCCGTGACCTCAACATCTTCGCCACACAGGTACAGACAGGATAGCAGCATCCAAGATTTCATTGAAAGCCTAGATCTTAGCTTTGACCCAGGAAACCTGTAATCCCAGTGGCTCTGACTTCCTCATTCAGCACCTCGAAGGTCCCCCAAAAGGATATCTTAGAGTCTCTGCAAAAGATGGATTGCATCATCTGCGAAATCAAGGGAAGAGATGTTGACATTCCGCAAATGATGGCACCGCAAGGTTGATCTCTCTGATATCCTCCACAAGAATCCATTCCATACAAGTGCTGAAAAGTGTAGGAGCCAGTACAAACCCCTGATGAAACTCCATAAACTAACGGAAATAAGTTCAGAGATGGTAACACCACATCCTCACATACTCTCAGTACCAGAGTAGAGTTCAGACCATCAGATTGATCAGTTTTGGTGGCACGCCCCACGAAGACCAAGAACCTCGCAGAGGGCATCCCCGATTCACTGAATCAAATCGCTTAACAGAGATCAACAGATGGCTGCAAGCAGCGCAAGCGGCCGAAACTCTCATTTGCATTCTGTGAGGACCCGAAGAGCAAGGATCGGTCAATCGTTGACCTCTTGGTATAAAGCCTGACTGCTCTGGATGTTGGTGTTCAAAGCAGATGGTGGGGAAACCGATCAAGAATTATCCGAGCTAAAGACCTTACCCCGGCAACTGACAGCAGCATCCGCCTCAGTAATTGTTGCAGTCTTGGCAATCACCCTTCCTTTCCAGAGAGGGACCAACAAGCCCCTCTCGTCAGTTGGGATGTTATGCCTGCCCCCCGTTCCCAGGCAGAGCATAGAACTGCATGCCAACAACACGAGTGCAGCATTTCCACCAGCCTTAAGACACGTTCAGCATGGATGCCACCAGATCCCAAGGAGCTTTACCCCATTTCAACGGCGGTTCACCACACCACCTGGTGTTTCCCACAAACAAAGGTGGACCACAGTTGAATTGGAGGGTCCGCAACAGGGATTGTAACACCGCTGACATCCAACTCAACGCTGGTGATCAGCCTGGTACAAACGCGCTCAAAGTAAACCAGCCGCAGCGGGTCTTCAGCTTTGGACTCGCTCTGTCAAGAGCTCACCACCCATCAACACATCTAACTGCAGTACAACCGAGGACGGGCTTGGAATGAACCATCTGTGCGAATTCCGCTGTAAGCAGGATGATAATCACTTGACCACAGGTGAATACTCTACCCCTACGAGAGATTGTTCGGCACATAGGCCTCCTTGTCCCACCCTTAGCGTACGTACAGTTTTACAGCGCACGCTCCCTAAACAGGCTCAAGGTCTGCATTCAGCCCTGGCCCTGCTACTCTGGTCACCTGGTATCCAGTGTCCCTTGAAGACCAAAATTTTCTTCGCTTCGTGAGTTCCAAGGCATTTTCCGGCAACATCAAGGAGCGGTGGTCTTGAAGGCATTCCACAACTCTCAGGATCCCCCAAACCACACCAGAACCCCTCAAATCCTCCACTCAGCCTGTTCGCAAAACCACGCTCAGCTGCCCCCTCATCCTTGAGGCTTACCAACATCCAGCCTATGCTGGGATATGCCATTATCCTGGAATTAAGCTGCAACTCAGAGTTGCTACAATAAGCCTGAGTTCCCAGTATTGAGGAACTGAGCACTCCGGTAGAATCCTGCACTTCTGGATCATCCTCCAGTGACCATCAACGAGGACATGGTCCATCTTCCTTTGCCACATCCGCCAGGCGTTGGGAATACCAAGATCCAGTGATGAGCGCTGTGGGGTCTAAACCAATGAACGCAGCGCACCCTAAGTCCCATGACTTCTTTGCAAAGTCAAGGAACTTAGAGCTATTTCCTGGTTCACAGTTCCAGACCCATGGGGACGCAATACACAATCTCATAAACCACCCTATGTTCCAGTTGATGGATTGAGATCCCCCAAGACTAGAAAGAGTATCTCGCTGGGCTGATCAACTGCACAGACCTTGAGCGTGGCATAGAATGCGTCCTTCACGGTGAGAATCACTCCGCCTTCAGTCGAAGCAATATACAGAGACCAGGGAAATGACACCTTTAAGAGTGACTAATGCCTTCGTCTCATAAAATGCTGGCGTTGACCAAGTGTTACCTCAATTATATTGGGAGTCAGCTTTATTGGACAAAACTAACAGCAACTCCTTGGGAATGGTTACTCATCAGAGCGCCAGACCATATTAGGTGTAACCACCGCCATGATCTCTCCGCAATCCCGCTCTACGAACCTCAGAGGGTGCTGCAATCCGATGTCCAGAACACTTGAGCTGCAGATGATAACAGAGGAAGGTGATCATCCCTCTGGGGATAGAACATTCCAGGCACCCACCTGAAGGGACCGCCTGCAGGTTAATCCAAGGAGACCGCCGTCTGGTGGACGACACCCGTCAGCACCACTCCAACACCCACACACCCCCAGCACCACCCAATCCACCACTGATTCAACCATTGATTGAAAACACTTTATTTTGAATATCTATGAAACCCAACCCACCATGTTTGTAAAACACACTTGATTTTAACAATTCTCATGATACCAACCCACCACTGATGGAAAACACATTTTAATTTCAGCAATCTGTGATAACATACCCACCACTGATGGAAACACATTTTATTTCAGCAATCTGTGATACAACCACGCGTGCTAATTGTAAACACACTTTCTTAA
>CM068963.1:32053222-32067563 GCA_035128595.1 Eptatretus atami | reverse complement strand
CAAAAAGTTGTTGATGATCTGGATGAAATTTTGTGGACAGGTTCGGTGTATCACAAGTCGAACTGATTAGATTTTGGTGAAGATCCGGCTCCGACTACTAGAATTTTTTAAGTGATCTTCACCATTGAGAGATTGGGCCAAAAACTATATATAGTATGATATCTCAAAAAGTTGTGGATGGGTTCGGCCGAAACTTGGTGGACATGTTTGGGTGTGTGACAAGGAATAATTGATTAGATTTTGGTGAAGATCCGGATCTGGATCTGGATGGAAATTTGTGAACAGGTTGGTTGTGTGACAAGGACGAACTGATTAGATTTTGGTGAAGATCCAGGTCCGGATCCGACTACGAGAATTTTTTCAAGTGATTCTTCATCATTGAGAGAAAGGGTCAAAAACAATATCGTACTGTATAGCAGAATATTTCAAAAATGTAATGGGCCCGATATGTTCTTGTGGATCAGGCATTGCATGGCGGAGGGATGCGCTCTACCGAATGTCCTAGTTTTTTTCTTTTAATTACACTGGTTTACAAAGAAATTTAGGCACGCATGAAAATAAGTGTTGTAACCTAATTTTGGGGTGCTGATTTCAGATACGAAATCCATTTTCACTCATCACCTCTAGTTTTTGAGATATGCATGTATACATGTAGCATAACATGTATACAAGTTTATAGCCCTTAGACCAAAAATATCTAAATATTTAAGTATACACTGGCATGAATAGTGTTTTGGACTAATTTAGGGATGCCTGAACTCAAAATTAAACACTTTGCAAGCCGATGAACGCTATTTGGTCATCCAAAAAACTCTGTAGGTCAAACATGTGGCATTCTGCGGCTGGGATACGCCAGTAGCTTACCCTCTGGTGGTAAGAGAGGGTGGTTTAGTGCTGCGCTGCAATTATCGGTAGGATGAATACTTTTATATAAGTAGCTGGGTTTTAATTTTTTATTTTATACTATAGAAGAATCATTTGCGCACAATTTGATAGTAAAATGAAATAATGTATTTGTTATGTTTTGTATGTAGTATGGCATTTGTAAATACAAACCAATCTTATACATTACATATAGGTTTATTAATTGATTTTGTGACAATTCATTGTGACAATATATATGGTAATTGTTTATTTTGTTAGGGGTTAGTACTGGTATGCAGGGTAATGGGTATGCAGGCGGGCTTCACGAAGTACTGCTGCTTTCTCTGTCTCTGGTTACAGTCGGGCTGTGTCCAAGCACTACAACGCAAGAAGGACTGGGGGTCTAGGAGCACTTTCGTGGCCCTGGGGAACACAGTGTCCAAAAAAAATCGCTCTGCGTGCGACATGAACAAGAATGCTTCTTCCCCTCCTTCAATATCAAAGCCTGGCCTCATGAGAATTTCGTGAAGCGCATGGGCAAGGATGGCGCTGCTTCCAACACACTGTGCACTCTGTTCCCAATGTCCTCATTCTGCTAAAGCTCAAAGGAGGGCATCTTCGTCGAGACCTCAGATCAGGGAGGTGCTGAAGGATGAGGTATTCCGAGGAGAAGCTCACGCTTGAGGAACTGAGGAGCATGGGCACAGCAAATTTAAGTCAGTCTGCCATGGCCTTTCCTTGGTAAACAACACGGGCACTAGAATTACCAAATGCAATGTCGAGAAGTTGTTGCAGGCTTATCAGGATATGAGGTGCCGAATGTCCTCCTGCAAGATTTCACTTTCTCCACTCCCCACCTCAACTTCTTCCCCAAAAACCTCGGAGCAAGTAAGTGACGAAACATGGGGAAAGGTTCCACCAAGAATATTGGCTAAGATGGAGAGCAACTAACCAGCAAGTGGAACCGCGCAGCATGATGGGGGAGCTTCTGCTGGATACCTGGCGCAGACATCCCGAAGGCCAAGTACAACCAGATCCTCCAAAAGAACTCACTTCTGACTGTCTGTGTACTTTGATGTGTTATATTTGGCTTATATCCAAGTAATAGTAATATTTGTTGTTGCTGTCAGTAATTCTGTGTCTATGTTTTTGTTTTCGTTCTGTAATATGGGCCCATTTGGATTATATCAAATAAACACATTAATAATATTTAAAAAATGGATATGTTGAAAGCAAAAAATCTAAAGTGAATAGAGCAAAACTGTTTAGAAAAATTTGAATTCAGCAATATCAATTAGTGCAAAGAAACAAACTTGCTCAGAATTATTATTTATTTTTGTAACCCAGTGTTTCGATGTTTGAGATTATTTTGCTATGTATGTTTATGGTCATCATTAGTACGTATTTTGTTTGAAAACCAATTAAATAATAACATGCCTTGAAATATATTTTATCACCATAATAACACAGCCAAACCCCGCACGATCAAGCCCAGGAGGCTACTCTGGTGATCTAAATTAAGATTCAGGATTATGTGCTTCTTGCAACACAACAGGGTGAGAAGCTGCTGTCATTTTGTCGCTGCACAGCGTAGGGATTGTAAAAGCAAACTACTGTTTTGTTCTGATATCAGACTACAATAGCAAAGTGGCTATTTGAATGAACGACATTGTTATATTAAATTTTACAACCTTAGCTTTACCTTCGTGGCCACCAGGTTGTGGATCTGTTTCACTTCTCTTAACTGCTACAGCATTGTGATGATCCATCCAAACAATTTCCGCACATTTAACAACCCTGGTTGTTAAATCAAAATTACTTGTCAACGGCCACTTAAGAAAACTTCTCACTGTGTTCTGGTAGTACTGCATTTGTTTTTTTTTTGAGGTTTTTTTGGGGGGAAAAGGGTGGGGTGGGGGGGAGGGGTGCTTGACCTAACCATATTTATACTGCTGGGTTTTTTCTACCACATTTTTCATCAAATGCCAGTTTGGTCTGGAAGAGAGGCAATAATGATTGCTTTCTTCCTGGAATATTTCCCTGTGAGCTGCCAACGTGTCGAGCAAAACATGCTAATCTCTCCTAATTGGCATAGACTTGTGCTGTGTTTTGTGGTGGGGTGCAGTGCATGCTGAAAAGCTCTCTCAATGTTTTACAGATTTGTTGGGGCTCCAGTTACCATGCACACTGTAGAATGGTGGCTGCACAATAATCAGAAATGTTGGTGATCCGCTGGTGTATTTTTTGCGGCAACTGTCATGTTCCTCACGGGCAGGTAATATTACGTGTACGTCCGTGTTAGACCATCGCAGTTTAAATGACATTATGTTTGAGACAAAGTCAATGTGTTAGGACATATCCTACGTTTTTGCAATCATTGGATACGTATAATACAATTTTCAGTTGTTTTTTTGCAGTCGACGTTTTGCTTTCACCGTTTATGAGCATATAGAACTTTCATACTCACGGCCTTTTATTGTCTCTGGCCTGCCTTGTGTGTTCTGATTCTGTCTCCTTTATTCTCATCCTTTCTTTCATTTTACTTTTCTTTTCTTCCTTTTTCCCCCATTTCCCAACCGTCCTTAGAACCCCCCTCCTTTATGTCTTTGCTTCATCCGCTGAATACCAGCTCATGTCTGGTGAAACCGCCCATGTGCCGCATTTGCCTACGAGGCGTGTCGACGGGAGTGACGGGACGGCACTCCCTGGCTCTTTTGCTCGCGCCTTGCGCACTCTCAGGTTCTCTTTGCCTGTGCACCGCTCCTGCCTCGAACGATGGCTTTCACTTCGCAACGTCCTCTCGGTGTGAGCTGTGGCGGCATGCGTTCAGGTTGCAGATGACGTCCGTGCTTCTTCAGACAGGTGCGCACGCTGCATGAGAGGCATCATGACAGTGATTCCACCTGGCAATATAAAAGGACGTTACGGGGTTCACACTTAAGGCATTGATACTCTGCCGGTTGTTATGTTCCACATTAAATGCAGAAGCTCAAAAAGAAAAAAAAGAGATGATCTCAGCACCATTGCTTGTCGCACATGCTGTGGAAGTTATGGCCTCGACTCCTTATCCTCATCTTATTTTGTTTCCCATTTTTCATAAGATGTTTCATGTTCAAGAAACATTCGGTGAACGTACACATAAGGCATAAAAGTGCCTGTGATTTAAAAAAGGTTATGCAGCTGAAAAGAACAACATTGCATGTTTTTTGAGAAGATTAACACCTTCTGAGAATCTTGCTTCACCCAGAATCTGCGATAAAAATGATGGTGAAGGCTTGCATTGTAATACCACCCAGATGCGTTGGCACAAGAACTTTGGTCCATAAGCACTAACACTACCAAGGCCTTTCCTTGTCTTCATTTCTTTATTTTAATCAGAAGTAATGAGGGATAGGGGACCGCAGTGTAGGTGGGGGGCACTTATTATATCCAGGCAAATATGGAGTTGACTGTCGTTTTAATTGTTTTCTAAAAGCACAATTCACTCACACGGTTTGCAACTTGAAAGGAGCATCATTGTGGAATGTTGTCTTCCATATTTTGTCTGCTCAGATATTTGTTCAGCCATGGGTGCAACAACCTCTCGCCCCTCTGTTTTGGTCCTCTTTCCAGGAGTGTTGACCCCTGTTTAACAAAGAGAATGAAAAAAGAAATGGTCTCTTGGAATCACAGTCAGAGCAATGCTGTCTGTTCTTCCTTTTTATTACCCTCTCCGAGGAGAAGGTATTGTATTTGGTCTGTTTGTTTGTTTGTTTGGTTTGTTTGTTTTGTCTGCAAAGCAGAACTTTCGTGTTTTTCTTCCGCAAATCGCTCGAACGGATTGAGACGATATTTTCACCATTGATGCGAACTACTCATGCAGAATTTTTTAATGATAATTATGACGTCATGGTCATGTGGTGTGCAAGCCATGTTTTGAAAAACTTTGGACCTCTTATCTCTGAACCGCAAACAAGGAAAAAATTGAAACTTTGGCATAATTGCAGTAACTCCTGCATGGGGTAATGAGTGTGATTTTTTTTTAATGACGTCATAGTGCCCCTCGTTATGATGTCATAGTTGCATATGTAGAACGCTACAAATCCGATCAGTGTGAAAAATTTTGTCATCTAGGGATAAATTGGTCCAACAAAAAACAAAAAATTGAATGATGTCATTCAGTCATGTGAATTCGGCAGCCATATTGGTTTTTTTTAAAACACCGTTCAAAAAATCTTTTCTGAAATGGCTGAAACAGATTGAGGCAAAAACTTTTAACACGTATGACGCGCCTATCCATGGCAGCCATATTGGATTGAGCAAAAAATTTATGAAAAATTCCTTTCTCTTGAACCGTTCCATAAGTCGACGTCAAACTTCAGCAATTAATGATCTAGTAGAGATGGGGAAATATATTGTTTTAAATTTCCAACCTGATCGGAACACATGGTCTAGCAGTCAGAATTATTTAATTTTTGATCTGGGAAACACACCAGTACACAAACACCACATAAAAACAAATCCTGGCAAGGGTCTGCAACGTATGATTGCACTTTCTTGTCTTAAATATGATATAAATAATTTACTCAGTAATTTTGTGGAAACAGTATTTTATTTAATATTTTTTTTGTCCCCTTGATTAATACACCTACACACCATTTCAAGTAGCAACAGCACCTTTGATTGATAATATGTAAACAAACTGTATGTGAATTATCTATCAACCAAGTGGCTTATGTGTATTGTGATGTTACTGACAATCTACCTGTATTTCAATAACATTTTCACAAGAATAAAACTACACCGAGTGAAGAAAAGATAATTTTTATCCGAGAGAAAATTGATTCAGAATGTATTACTTTACAAAATGATTTGAGAAATTAGTAAATTGGGATGATATTTATTATTAGAAGACACCCAATGAAGCATATGAAGACCCACAAGGGGAAAACCAGAGATGTCACTTTTTATAAATTTCAGGGTTATTGCACCTGCAATAGTTGGGCAACTAAGGTTTCCTTCCATATTACTTTAACAAATAAGCCCAGGGGTGTCACATTAATTTAAATATGGTATAAGTTTAGCCGCGTGCAATGAAAAAACAAGTGTTTGTCAAAAGCTGAACAAAGTAGAAACCCAGAGTTGTCAGTAACTTACTCGCTGGTTATCTCCCTTTCATTCCAAATGTTAACTCTGTTCCATAACCAATAATATTCAGAGTTGAGAAAACTAAAAATGAAAAGGTTGTAAAACTTATCACAGCATAAACTCTGAGCACTACAATGGCCTATTTAGTTATATGCATGGCTCCGTAGTTGGTGCATATCGTGGTTCAAGCTGGTCAAACCTTTATTGTGACTTTTATGGACCCACCGGTGGCTTAATGGTTAGTCGCGTCTGAGTACCCATCCTCATTCGATGTACCCACCCCCAAATCAACCTGCATTAGTATATGAGGGAGTCACATGAAGGTTGGCTTCGGATATCGCGGGGGGTGGTTTATCCTTGGTTTCCTCCGGTTTTCCATCAATATTAAGTAGTACGGACCGTAAGAAATGGAGAATCCGTCATCATATAAGCGAAATACCTCTTGAGTATGGCGTTGAACACGCATCAAACAAAAAAAACAATTGAACCGTTTAATGTTAAAAAAATAATCTGTGATGCAACCAAAGTCATGTAATGTATGCTAATAACGCAACAAGCATGAATTTTGCTCACATCCTGGGTTAAAATGCATGGCAAATTATTAAACAAGGGAATAACCGTGATGTCAGTTTGCAACATTGATTCGTTCTTTGCTCTTAAATTAAATAACACAAGAAGCTTGGGCAAATGCTAGCATGCTTTAATTTGATCCGGCAATGAATCACTCTTCCATTTACTGGAAAAGAAATCTATATGACAGTTATTAACAGTCCACCAAAGTCTTGAAACTTTGTTCTCAGTTTCTTCAAAATTGACTTATCATGACATCTCTGGTTTTCCCCTTGTGGTCTTCATATGGTTTAATTTTCAACTAAATTGCATGTCTTGGATTGACAAAAAATTTCCCCACTTGTAAAGTCTATAAATAGAAAGAGGAAGTCAAAAATCTGGTTAAGAAGATTAACTATGGAGTTCCTCAAAGTTCTCTTCCTGGGTCCTTATTGTTTCATTATTATTAATGACATTCAACATCTGTAAGTTCATTTTCCTTTTTTATATGCTAATGACACAAATGTTTTGTAACAGTGATAATAACCTAGTCATTAAGTACGATTATCAATGAAATCTTTTCTAAAATGTGGTGAATTGGTTTTTGAAGGCAATAAGACTATGCTGTTAATGCCAAAAAGTGGTAATTTATACTAATTGTTAGTAAAAAAAAAGAAAACTTCAGATTTAGACCAAATTGAGATCCTGGTGACCTTAATTTAATAATACCCACGAGTTGAAATGGACTCAATTCCTCGTGTTTATATTGCAGGCATTGGTAATGGAAAATTTCCAATTTCTTGAACTTGAAAGGAAGGTTCCAAGGTATTAGGATTATCTCAAGACTGAAGTGTTTTTTTTCACCCACAAATATAACTCCGACTGTTATAACTGTTTGCCTTGTACTTCCTTATTTATCACTATATCCACCAGTCATTCATTGACGGAATAGTAGAGGGGGCGAAAGAAGGGGGAAGGGGAAAGGGTGGAAGAGAGAGAGAGAGATGGGGGAGAGAAGAGAGAGAGAGAGAGAGAGAGAGAGAGGGAGAGAGGAGAGGAGGAATGGAGGAGTAGGTGGGAGGGAGAGTGAGGAGGAGGAGGGGAAGGGAAGGCAGACGTGTGGTGGAGCATTAATTATGATTCCATATTTCTCTCAAATGATTTCTGCAGAGAATAATATTGAAGATGGAAAAAAACGTATGTCTGAAATCCATTTTCTACCAGGTCATCCTAAGAATATCGGCCGGGAAACAAACACATGCCGCAGACACATCCGGAGACAAACACCAACAGACACGTCCGGAGCCCAATGCCATGCAGAGGACAACAGCACCCGGCACACGTCGGAAGACAAGCAGCAGTCCCGACACGTTTGCCGGAGACAAACAGCACCCCGGAACACGTCCGGAGACAAACACCACCCGGACATGTCCGGAGACAACTCCCGCATGGAACACTTCTGGAGACAACACCAACCCGACTTAACCACTGTCGGAGATACGTAGGAGATTAACCTACCATTCCAGACATAACCATCATGCCAGATATCGTCCAGAGAAACAGAAAAAGAGAGAGAGGAGGGGAGAGGAGATAGAGAGGTGTGGGAGGAGGGTGCTGCACTATAATTGGGAGGGGTAAGACGTGAACATGGGAAAGAGAGAGAGAGAGAGAGAGAGAGAGAGAGAGAAGAGAGAGAGAGAGAGGTGGGGGTATGGGAGTATAGTAGATTTAGAATATGTTATGCCTTTATGAACACACACAAACACACACACACCAACACAGCATCACACCACACACTACACAATCACACAACACATCAGTGCTTGGTCGATATTGGCAATTTTTCAGGAATCGGCGATGAGAATCGTGGATTACCGACACTGCAGTAGCTTGCTGTATACAACCCAAAAACTTTGAGTAGCTTTCACCCTTGTTTTGGGGAAATTTCATTGACCAAATTTTAAAACAACATTGCATGCTAGATGTTTCAAAGAGTGTGCCGGCCAATTGTCAATGTGACGGGTGGAAAAAAATTTGGCTCGAATAAATTTAGAAAACGTGTTATATGGCAAACAACTGCAGAAATTGGGTGTTTTCAAATTTATTTTTGCTTTGAACTCACAAAATAGAACCATATAACTTTGTAAAGCACACTGTCAATATAAAACTAACCAATCTAACCGCACATACGTATACCTGCTGCCGCTTGTAGCAATTGCCCCGACTGTACATCCCGATCGGGAACCAAAGTGTACCGCTATCGACAGTAGGGTTGCTTGGCAAATAGCTTAAGCACTAAGCAAAGCATTCCAATTAAATGAATTGATAACGAATGGCTGGCTTGGCAAGGATAGCAAATCAACCGAACCATGCATATTAAACAACACACCTCCAGGAGATGCCCGAAAATATCAATATATCCAATTGGACTAAATGAACAACATTTTTTAGGGCAAGTTGAAACTGCTGCTAAGTTCATTCTCTCGTCTTAAATTTTGTTAATTCGGCTTGGTTTAAGAGATTATTGAAAAATTTGTTTGGCCTGTGGGCGGGAAATGAAATAAATCCACAAACACTGGTGTCTCGCGGGTGTTTAATAAGCATTGCAATGTATCCAGCAATTCATAGATATGATGATCAGCCAATTCGATAATATGATAACGAAAAGTGGGAAAAAACCCAACTTTGTCGTGAAGAAATCGTTTGTGGCCTGTTCCAAGTCCAACGTATGGTTGAGCAGTTCGAAAAACAATGGCAGCTTCAGACCGCCAGCGAGGTAACCCAGGATACGCCTTGAGACCCCATAGAGAGCGAGGTTGCCGAGGATGCACCTGATAAAGGATATAATTAAAATTGGCCGTTAATTATCTCAAAAGGGGTGTTTAAATTAACCCAACACCCATTTTCAACTCATGCACTTCTTTGGAGTTCATTTAGTATGCATGCAAAGTTTTCAGGCTGTTAGGTTTCATGTTTTGGAGTTATGGAGGAGACTACACTGATACACAACACACACTGAACATTTATTTAGGTTGTGCTCTTGTATGGGGTAATAACATATTTTGCAGTCGAATCTTCAATGAAAATTAATTGTTTTTTCAGAAATACTTTTCAAATAAACATGTGGGATGTCACGCTGGATCTCAAAACCGAATCAATTATTTTATGCACTTAAAGTTAACTAAATAAAACTGTTCGATCTGAACACTTTATCAAGAAGGTATTTTAAATTGTATTGATGTGTAGTAGACCAGCTCCCTTCTTATTTTGTGAAAATCCGTTCGTTTTTAATTATGATATTCACCGGTGCACCACCAAGAATCAATGTCTTGTATTATCTCCAAAAGCATTTAACTGTGTCTTTTTTCAGCATAATATTAATTATTCTGGCCTAAGCTCTGGCAATTGTCTGAAAGGCAGTTTAAAAATAAAGCTCCTCATTCGGAAATATTTTAAACATGCAGTTTGATTAAGCAATGTTTGGACTTTGTGTTACGATTCATAACCGTATAACTGCTGCTGATTGATTTAAGTCCATTTTCTTTTTCTATGTGCCTTGAATTATATATCAAATTCTATTCCATCTATTTTGCACCTCACTACCTTGGCCTTATTGTTTCTGGTAATTTGATTGTAATGTTATGGTGTGTGTTTTTTATGTTACGGCGTCCCAACACAGCAAATTGCTTCTGCGGTATTGATGCACCTTCTGTTAATTGTATTTGAAGTTTTTTTTGTTATTGTTTTGTCTTGTATTTGATGAAGGAAATAAATGTTGTTTTGATTGATTGATTGAAATGTTCAACGGTTTTTGAAAATAGCGCGTAAACAAAAGTAGCTGGACAGATGAATCAGTCAGCTGGTCGGACGGATCTCATTTTAATGTCCCCGTCTCTATACCTTTTGGAGCGGGGTTAGGGATACAATAGTGAAGTGTAAAAACAAAAACATTAAAATAGGAGTTGGCTTTGACAAGGCAAGTCCTGTTATCAAATGATGAGACCACCTTCTATCACCAAAGTATCACTCAGAGGTTGTTTGCTGATATGAAAACTTATCTGTTGTTGAGATTTTTGTATTTTTTTGCAAAGTGTAGTTTTCAAACCAGTTCACAATTTGCTGAGTTTGTTATTTTTGGCTACCTCTGGTTTGGTCTCTGGCAGAGATATCACAGGAAAGTGAAATGGTCAATATGTGACTGTAATTACAAGAAGAAAAGTGTGAAAGACTAATTAAACAAGAACCAGGAGCTGTGGAATGAATTAGATTTGACCATTTTTTGACTGGAAATATAAAACTTATCAAATTGCTCCTACATGAAGAAATAATTTTGAATTTGGAAATGCTGACGCATTTAATTAAAACATTTATTATTTTAACAACACGTGACACCAACCCACACTGATTGTAAACACACTATTTTACCATCTATGAACAACCCACCACTGATTCAGCTCAGGTCAGGAATGGGAGTTATGTGCCAGAGAGTACGTCGCTGCGTCAATTTCCACCCAGTACTCCAGGAGCCTCCGTCTGGCCATCCCCCGAGGCAGATGGCCTTGGCCCATCCCCATCTCTTGAAATGGCTAGATCAACGGCTGGCAAACCACGAGGCACTTCGTTGGCCCATTGGCCTCCTCCACTCACGAGGTTCCCTCAGCTGAGTGAATCTTGTGAGCAGGTTTATGTCAAGAAAACGAAGCCCACATGTCCATAAGCCGGCACTGACGCTCACGGACTATGCAGGTAACAAATCTCATTTGAGTCTCTCTCAGCAACTGCCTGCGTTGGGGCACAAAGTCCGACGACACGATAGCCAGGATTCTCCGAAGAGACCTGGTGCCAAAGGAATTAAGTCTCGCATCTCAGATCCCTGGTTCAGAGTCCAAGTCTCACATCCATAGAGCAAGAATGGAAGCAACGCAAGGACCTGAAATTGGACTTTGTCCTCTGCGCACACAGGTACCGGCAGCGCACACCCCATGATCCAGTGAATCCATGACTCTCACAGTCCTCACCGCAGACATCTGTTGACGACTCTGGCTCACAGCCAGCAGAGACATGAATATTCAAGCTGACAGGTAAGTGAATCTCTCCGTGACCTCAACATCTTCGCCACACAGGTACAGACAGGATAGCAGCATCCAAGATTTCATTGAAAGCCTAGATCTTAGCTTTGACCCAGGAAACCTGTAATCCCAGTGGCTCTGACTTCCTCATTCAGCACCTCGAAGGTCCCCCAAAAGGATATCTTAGAGTCTCTGCAAAAGATGGATTGCATCATCTGCGAAATCAAGGGAAGAGATGTTGACATTCCGCAAATGATGGCACCGCAAGGTTGATCTCTCTGATATCCTCCACAAGAATCCATTCCATACAAGTGCTGAAAAGTGTAGGAGCCAGTACAAACCCCTGATGAAACTCCATAAACTAACGGAAATAAGTTCAGAGATGGTAACACCACATCCTCACATACTCTCAGTACCAGAGTAGAGTTCAGACCATCAGATTGATCAGTTTTGGTGGCACGCCCCACGAAGACCAAGAACCTCGCAGAGGGCATCCCCGATTCACTGAATCAAATCGCTTAACAGAGATCAACAGATGGCTGCAAGCAGCGCAAGCGGCCGAAACTCTCATTTGCATTCTGTGAGGACCCGAAGAGCAAGGATCGGTCAATCGTTGACCTCTTGGTATAAAGCCTGACTGCTCTGGATGTTGGTGTTCAAAGCAGATGGTGGGGAAACCGATCAAGAATTATCCGAGCTAAAGACCTTACCCCGGCAACTGACAGCAGCATCCGCCTCAGTAATTGTTGCAGTCTTGGCAATCACCCTTCCTTTCCAGAGAGGGACCAACAAGCCCCTCTCGTCAGTTGGGATGTTATGCCTGCCCCCCGTTCCCAGGCAGAGCATAGAACTGCATGCCAACAACACGAGTGCAGCATTTCCACCAGCCTTAAGACACGTTCAGCATGGATGCCACCAGATCCCAAGGAGCTTTACCCCATTTCAACGGCGGTTCACCACACCACCTGGTGTTTCCCACAAACAAAGGTGGACCACAGTTGAATTGGAGGGTCCGCAACAGGGATTGTAACACCGCTGACATCCAACTCAACGCTGGTGATCAGCCTGGTACAAACGCGCTCAAAGTAAACCAGCCGCAGCGGGTCTTCAGCTTTGGACTCGCTCTGTCAAGAGCTCACCACCCATCAACACATCTAACTGCAGTACAACCGAGGACGGGCTTGGAATGAACCATCTGTGCGAATTCCGCTGTAAGCAGGATGATAATCACTTGACCACAGGTGAATACTCTACCCCTACGAGAGATTGTTCGGCACATAGGCCTCCTTGTCCCACCCTTAGCGTACGTACAGTTTTACAGCGCACGCTCCCTAAACAGGCTCAAGGTCTGCATTCAGCCCTGGCCCTGCTACTCTGGTCACCTGGTATCCAGTGTCCCTTGAAGACCAAAATTTTCTTCGCTTCGTGAGTTCCAAGGCATTTTCCGGCAACATCAAGGAGCGGTGGTCTTGAAGGCATTCCACAACTCTCAGGATCCCCCAAACCACACCAGAACCCCTCAAATCCTCCACTCAGCCTGTTCGCAAAACCACGCTCAGCTGCCCCCTCATCCTTGAGGCTTACCAACATCCAGCCTATGCTGGGATATGCCATTATCCTGGAATTAAGCTGCAACTCAGAGTTGCTACAATAAGCCTGAGTTCCCAGTATTGAGGAACTGAGCACTCCGGTAGAATCCTGCACTTCTGGATCATCCTCCAGTGACCATCAACGAGGACATGGTCCATCTTCCTTTGCCACATCCGCCAGGCGTTGGGAATACCAAGATCCAGTGATGAGCGCTGTGGGGTCTAAACCAATGAACGCAGCGCACCCTAAGTCCCATGACTTCTTTGCAAAGTCAAGGAACTTAGAGCTATTTCCTGGTTCACAGTTCCAGACCCATGGGGACGCAATACACAATCTCATAAACCACCCTATGTTCCAGTTGATGGATTGAGATCCCCCAAGACTAGAAAGAGTATCTCGCTGGGCTGATCAACTGCACAGACCTTGAGCGTGGCATAGAATGCGTCCTTCACGGTGAGAATCACTCCGCCTTCAGTCGAAGCAATATACAGAGACCAGGGAAATGACACCTTTAAGAGTGACTAATGCCTTCGTCTCATAAAATGCTGGCGTTGACCAAGTGTTACCTCAATTATATTGGGAGTCAGCTTTATTGGACAAAACTAACAGCAACTCCTTGGGAATGGTTACTCATCAGAGCGCCAGACCATATTAGGTGTAACCACCGCCATGATCTCTCCGCAATCCCGCTCTACGAACCTCAGAGGGTGCTGCAATCCGATGTCCAGAACACTTGAGCTGCAGATGATAACAGAGGAAGGTGATCATCCCTCTGGGGATAGAACATTCCAGGCACCCACCTGAAGGGACCGCCTGCAGGTTAATCCAAGGAGACCGCCGTCTGGTGGACGACACCCGTCAGCACCACTCCAACACCCACACACCCCCAGCACCACCCAATCCACCACTGATTCAACCATTGATTGAAAACACTTTATTTTGAATATCTATGAAACCCAACCCACCATGTTTGTAAAACACACTTGATTTTAACAATTCTCATGATACCAACCCACCACTGATGGAAAACACATTTTAATTTCAGCAATCTGTGATAACATACCCACCACTGATGGAAACACATTTTATTTCAGCAATCTGTGATACAACCACGCGTGCTAATTGTAAACACACTTTCTTAA
>CM068963.1:32042600-32053020 GCA_035128595.1 Eptatretus atami | reverse complement strand
TAAAATATTAATTCTGAGGCAAGGTGTTTCTGACTAATTTTGATATGCTGAATTCAAATTTCTAAACAGTTTTGCTCTATCACGTCTAGTTTTTTGCTTTCACATATCCCATTTTTTAAATAATATAATGTGTTTATTTGATATATCCAAATGGCATATTACAGAACGAAACAAAACATAGACACAGAATACTGACAGAACAAAATATTACTATTACTTGGATATAAGCATATATACAATCAAAGTACTACAGACAGTCAGAAGTGAGTCTTTTTGGAGGATCTGGTGTACTTGGCCTTCGGGATGTCGCGCAGGAGCATCCAGCAGAAGTCCCCCATCATGCTGGGGTTCCACTTGCCTTGGTAGTTGCTCTCCATCTTAGCAATATCTTGGTGGAACCTTTCCCATGTTCGTCACTTACTGCTCCGAGGTTTTGGGGGAAGAAGTTGAGGTGGGAGTGGAGAAAGTGAATCTTGAGAGACATTCGGCACCTAATATCCTGATAAGCCTGCAACAACTTCTCGACATGCATTTGGTAATCTAGTGCCGTGTGTTACCAAGGAAGCCATGGCAGACTGACTTAAATGCTTCCCATGCTCTCAGTTCCTTCAAGGTGAGCTTCTCCTCGAATACCTCATCCTTCAGCACCTCCCTGATCTGAGGTCCGACGAGATGCCCTCCTTGAGCTTAGCAGAACTGAGATGGGAACAGAGTGCACAGGTGTTGGAAGGCAGCGCATCCTTGTCCATGGCCTTCACGAAATTCTTCATGAGGCCAGGCTTGATATGAAGAGGGGAAGAAGCATCTTGTTCATGTCCACCAGAGGATTTTTTTGGAACTGTGTTCCCCAGGCACGAAAGTGCTCCTAGACCCCCAGTCCTTCTGCGTGTAGTGCTTGGACACAGCCGACTGTCCCAGAGACAGAGAAAGCAGCAGTACTTCGTGAAGCCCGCCTGCATACCATACCCTGCATACCAGTACTAACCCTAACAAAATAAACAATTACCATATATTTGTCACATGAATTGTCACAAAATCATAATATAAACCTATATGTAATGTATAATATGGTTGTATTTACAAATGCATACGTACATACAAACATACAAATACATTATTCATTTTACTATCAAATTGTGCGCAAATGATTCTTCTATAGTATAAATAAAAATTAAAACCCAGCTACTTTATATAAAAGTATCATCCTACCGGATAATTGCAGCGCAGCACTAACCACCCTCTTTACCACCAGTAAGCTACTGGCGTTCCCAGCCGCAGAATGCACATGTTTGACCTACAGAGTTTTTTGGATGACGCAAATAGCGTCATCGGCTTGCCAAAGTGTTAATTTGAGTTCAGCATCCCTAAATTAGTCCAAAACACTATTCATGCAGTGTATTACTTAAATATTTAGATATTTTTGGGTCTAGGGCTATTTGTATACATGTATGTACATGTATACATGCATATCTCAAAAACTAGAGGTGATGAGTGAAAATGGATTTCGTATCTGAAATCAGCACCCCAAAATAAGGTTACAACACTTATTTCATGCGTGCCTAAATTTCTTTGTAAACCAGTGTAATTAAAAGAAAAAAACTAGGACATTCGGTAGAGCGCATCCCTCCGCCATGCAATGCCTGATCCACAAGAACATATCGGCCCATTACATTTTTGAAATATTCTGCTATACAGTACGATATTGTTTTTGACCCTTTCTCTCAATGATGAAGAATCACTTGAAAAAATTCTCGTAGTCGGATCCGGACCTGGATCTTCACCAAAATCTAATCAGTTCGTCCTTGTCACACAACCAACCTGTTCACAAATTTCCATCCAGATCCAGATCCGGATCTTCACCAAAATCTAATCAATTATTCCTTGTCACACACCCAAACATGTCCACCAAGTTTCGGCCGAACCCATCCACAACTTTTTGAGATATCATACTATATATAGTTTTTGGCCCAATCTCTCAATGGTGAAGATCACTTAAAAAATTCTAGTAGTCGGAGCCGGATCTTCACCAAAATCTAATCAGTTCGACTTGTGATACACCGAACCTGTCCACAAAATTTCATCCAGATCATCAACAACTTTTTGAGATATCCTGCAAACAAACAAGCAAACAGACAAACAAGCAGTCATAGACTGGTACTTACGAAATCGTCAACTTGACCTCTGACCTTGTCTAATAAAGCTGTCTCTGGAGAAGGTAGCGACGCAACCAGAAGTTTCTACGATGTTCTGTACCAAACCATCAAAAATCGAATGTTTGACCTCACTGTGACCTTGACCTTTGACCGATTTTGACCAAAATCTAATCAGCGCTAGCCATCACCCTCCTAAATCACGTGGTGTAATTTGACATTGGTAGCTTCTTCCGTTCTCGAGTTTAGTGCCTACAACAACAACACAAACAACAAACCACACAAACAGATGACGAAGTCATCAATATACTTACGAAATCTTTAGATTTCGTAAGTAACAAACAGACAGAAAGGGGTGAAAACATAACCTCCTTCACCTTTAGTGGCAGAGGTAAATAATGGGAAAAGAACTTCAGTAATAGTTCACAATTCCTCAAAGGACACAACCTTTTGTTGTGTGGATTGTCCAAGCCCTGTCGTGCCATTAACAAAACTCTACGTAGTTTGTATATTATCAACTGCCATGTCATACGTCGCATAATTTTGAAGATACGAGCAAGAGCAAACGCTTATTCTTCTTCTACTTTAATGGCCACAATTATTCCCACGTTTTGGTGGGGTTGGCTGGGGAAGTTTTTGCCCCATGTCATTCACGAACCGGCTGGCCAGGCCTGAATCTCAGTAAAGTAGTTCGGCAGGAATTTGGAATTTGGCCAGGGTGCCGGCTATAGCTCGCCTCCCTTCACGAAGGACAGCGTGGGATGTTTAACGACCACCAACTAATGCCGGTGGACAGAACACCAGTTTAATGTCCATCCAAGGGGCGGCACACACATTGATGAACCACCTTGCTTGTGAAATCAAAAGGAAACACAACACCATAAAATAATCCAACAGGAGGAAAGTATTTGTCTCATTACATACATGACACATTGCTTTCGTGATTCAGGTCATACACAATTAAAGACAAATGAGAGATGAGTACAGACAGACCAATATCAATGCATACTTCAAACTCTGAAGTACCATTAAAGAGAAAGGTTCATGGATGGGCTCTTCAATGCAAAATTGAAATGATTCTTCCAATAAAGCAGCAATTTAACAGAGCAATGTAACAAAACAGTAATGATAGATCTGTCCAACAATGGATGATTACATTATAGGAGTGTTGGAATCTATCTATCTCTATCTCTATCTATCCCTCTATCCTCTCTCCCTATCTTGGCCCTCTTCACACTTTCTTCCACTTCAGTTTTGGTCTGCCCTTTCTCCTCCTGCTAACTGCATCCATATGAAAGATCACACCCCCACCTCTATCCTGAGCACATGCTCAAGTAACACAGGTGTGGCTCCATACCACTTCACTCATGACCTATCCCTTATTCCTGCCCATCTCATGATATTCCTCTTCCTTCCTCACAGAGAGATCCCGCGAGTCTACTAGTATTTGCATCTCCGTCCTCTGCAGCAATTTGTCCTCCTTCTCTCTTTAGGCCAGGCCTCCATTATGTAAAAGAGAACTGGTCTTATCATTTTGTAAACCTTTGCCCATATCCTATAAACTGCATCTTGGGATGATGCATCACCCCAGAGATACTACTTCACTTACTCCGTCCATATATATATATATATATATATATATATATATATATATATATATATATATATATATATATATATATATATAACATATATATAACATATATATATATATACAGTAATATACACATATATATATATATATTATATATACAGTATATATACACATATATAGATATACAGTATATATACACATATATATATATATACAGTATATATACACATATATATATATATACAGTATATACACATATATATATATACAGTATATATCACATATATATATATATACAGTATATATACACATATATATATATACAGTATATATACACATATATATATATATACAGTATATATACACAGTATATATATACAATTATAATATATATATATATATATATATATATATATATTTCTGTCTGTCTCTGTCTCTGTCTCTGTGTCCCTCTCTCTACTCTCTCTCTTCTCTCTCTCTCTCTCTCCCTCTCTCCCTCTCTCTCGTGCTCCAACAAAAAGCAGGTTCAGTGCTGTCAAAGCAGCCCATGGCAAGGATTACACTGGCTGGTTTGCCTTTTCCTTCCAAGCAGTAGTCAGGGCAATAATACAATTCTGAAATTGTTCAGGGTGTGAGTGATAAGTCGTGTACTCTTCGCAAAAACAACATGTGATCTTTAATTAACATCTGTTAACTAATGCCAGCAGATGGGACACCCAGTTTAATGTCCATTCAGGGGGGCGGCATTGATATATCAAACTGCATGAAAAATACCAATAGCAACAGTTTACAGTCAGGTCAGGAATATCAAACACATCACAGACAGGTCAATGGCTTTCCAGCTCACTCTGCTCTCTCAACCCCTTGACTCTCCCCATATCCTACATGACATACATATGATTTCAGTAACTCCCTCCTGGTCAAACTCCTAAAATCCAGAGCTACTGCACACATTAACACTTTTAATTCACTTTTATCCATTTTGTGAAACACCTTCCTGAGGCTATGTTATCCCACTCTTCTCTCAGCCTTCAAGCAGGAGGTGCACACCATCTCTTGTCATTATCCATCCTACCTGAAATTACTTCCACCCTGATTTACCTGACCAAAAAACCCTATTACATGTAGGTTACAATGTTTCCTCCCTTCTCTCTCCTCTTTTCCTTTTGCTCCATTACCTTGCTTGTGTCTACCTGTGGCCCACTGCACTACTGTAGGTCTGTTGCCTTTTCCCCCTCATCACCTCGCTCTTCTATCTTGTATTAAAAAAAAAAGACTAAGAAAGTAGGCATTGAAGAAAAAGTGACAAACTTTTCCACAAATATTCCTGTTCTTCCTCTGCTTCCAGTAAAAGGCTCCTGCTGACAAATTCCCCTGCAAAAAAAGTGCCAAACTTCTCCACAAATGGCTCCTGCTATTCCTCTGCTCCAGTTTGTTCATCTGATCATATGCCGTGAGGGTCAACATCTCTCTGGCTATTCCTTTTGTAAACCAGTGTTATCGATGTTTGAGATTATTTTGCTATGTAATGTTTATGGTCATCATTAGTACGTATTTTGTTTGAAAACCAATTAAATAATAACAATGCCTTGAATATATTTTATCACCATAATAACACAGCAAACCCCCGCAGATCACCCAGGAGGCTACCTGGTGATCTAAATTAAGATTCAGGATATGTGCTTCTTGCAACACAACAGGGTGAGAGCTGCTGTCATTTTGTCGCTGCACAAGCGTAGGGATTGTAAAAGCAAACCTACTGTTTTGTTCTGATATCAAGACCAAACAAAGTGGCTATTTGATGAAAACGACATTGTTATATTATTTTACACCTTAGCTTTAACCTTCTGTGCCACCAGGTTGTGGATCTGTTTCACTTCTCTTAACTGCTACAGCATTGTGATGATCCATCCAAACAATCCCACATTTAACAACCCTGGTTGTTAAATCAAATTACTTGTCAACGCCACTTAAGAAAATTCTCACTGTGTTCTGGTAGTACTGCATTTGTTTTTTTGTTTTGAGTTTTTTTTGGGGGGAAAAGGGTGGGGTGGGGGGAGGGGGTGCTTGACCAACCATATTTATACTGCTGGTTTTTCTCACCACATTTTTCATCAAAATGCCCAGTTTGGTCTGGAAGAGAGCCAATATGTTTTGCTTTCTTCCTGGAATATTTCTGTGAGCTGCACGTGTCACAAACATGCTATCTTCTCCTAATTGGCATAGACTTGTGCTGTGTTTGTGTGTGCAGTGCATGCTGAAAGCTCTCTCAATGTTTACAGATTTGTTCAGGCATTCCAGTTACCATGCACACTGTAAATGGTGCTGCACAATAATCAGAATGTTGGTGATCCGCTGTGTATTTTGCGGCACTGTCATGTTCTCACGGCAGGTAATATTACGTGTCGTCGTGTAGACATCGCAGTTTAATGACATTATGTTTGAGACAAAGTCTATGTGTTAGGACATATCCTCGTTTTTGCATCATTGGATACGTATAATACAATTTCAGGTTGTTTTTCAGTCGACGTTTGCTTTCACCGTTATGAGCATAATCCAAGACTTCATACTCACCCTTTATTGTCTCTGGGCCTGCCTTGTGTGCTTCTGATTCTGTCTCCTTTATTCTCTCTTTTCTTTCATTTTACTTTTCTTTTCTTCCCTTTTTTCCCCATTTCCCACCGTCTTAAACCCCCCTCCTTTATTGTCTTTGCTTCATCCCGCTGAATCCCAGCCTCATGTCTGGTGAACCGCCCATGTGCCGCATTTGCCACGAGGCCGGTGCGAGCGGGAGTGACGGGACCGCACTCCCTGGCTCTTTGCTCGCGCCTTGCCACTGCTCAGGTTCTCTTGGTGCTGTGCACCGCTCCTGCCTCGAACGATGGCTTTCCACTTCCAACTCCTCTCGGTGTGAGCTGTGCCGGCATGCGTTCACGGTGCAGAGACGTCCGTGCTCCTTCAGACAGGTGCGCACGCTGCATGAGAGGCCTCATGACAGTGATTCCTACCTGCAATATAAATAGGACCGTTACGGTTCACACTTAAGCATTGATACTCTGCCGGTTGTTATGTTCCACATTAATGCAGAAGCTCAAAAAGAAAAAAAGAGATGATCTCAGCACCATTGCTGTCGCACATGCTGTGGAAGTTATGGCCTCGACTCCTTATCTCATCTTATTTGTCCCATTTTCATAAGATGTTTCATTTCACATTCGGTGACGTACACATAAGGCAATAAAGTGCTGTGATTTAAAAAAGGTTATGCAGCTGAAGAACAACTTGCATGATTTTTTGAGAAGTTAACACCTTCTGAGGAATCTTGCTTCACCCAGATCTGCGATAAAATGATGGTGGAAGGCTTGCATTGTAATACCACCCAGATCGCTTGGCACAGAACTTTGTCATCAAAGCACTAACACTACCAAGGCCTTTCCTTGTCTTCATTTCTTTATTTTAATCAGAAGTAATGAGGGATAGGGGACCGCAGTGTAGGTGGGGGTGCACTATTATATCCAGCAAATATGGAGGTGACTGTCTTTTAATTGTTTTCTAAAAGACACAATTCACTCACACGGTTGCACTTGAAGGAGCATCATTGTGAATGTTGTCTTCCATATTTGTCTGCTCAGATATGTTCAGCCATGGGTGCAACAACCTCTCGCCCCTCTGTTTTGGGTCTCTTCCAGGAGTGTTGACCCCTGTTTAACAAGAGAATGAAAAAAGAAATGGTCTCTTGGTAATCACAGTTCAGAGCAATGCTGTCTGTTCTTCCTTTTATTACCCTCTCCGAAGGAGAAGGTATTGTATTTGGGTCTGTTTGTTTGTTTGTTTGTTTGTTTGTTTGTCTGCACAGAACTTTCGTGTTTTTCTCCGCAATCGCTCGACGGATTGAGACGATATTTTCACCATTGATGCGACTACTCATGCAGAATGTTTTAATGATAATTATGACGTCATGGGTCATGTGGTGTGGCAGCCATGTTTGAAAAACTTTGGACCTCTATCTCTGAAACCGCAACAAGGAAAAAATTGAAACTTGGCATATTGCAAGTACTCCTCATGGGGAATGAGTGTGATTTTTTTTATGACGTCATAGGTGCCTTCGTTATGATGTCATAGTTGCATATGTAGAACGCTACATCCGATCAGTGTGAAAAATTTTGTCATCTAGGGATAAATTGGTCCACAAAAAAACAAAATTGATGATGTCATCAGTCATGTGATTCGGCAGCCATATTGTTTTTTTTAAAACACCTTCAAAAATCTTTTCTGAAATGGCTGAACAGATTGAGGCAAAACTTTACACGTATGACCGCCTATCCATGGCAGCCATATTGGATTGAGCAAAAATCTTTGAAAATTCTTTCTCTTGAACCGCTTCATAAGTCGACGTCAAACTTCACAATTATGATCTAGTAGAGATGGGGAATATATGTTTTAAATTTCAACCTGATCGGACACATGGTCTAGCAGTCAGAATTATTTAATTTTTTTGAATCTGGGAAACACACCAGTACACAAACACCACATAAAACAAATCCTGGCAAGGGTCTGCAATCTCTGATTGCACTTTTTCTTGTCTTAAATATGATATAAATAATTTAACTCAGTATTTTGTGAAAACAGTATTTTATTTAATATTTTTTTTGTCCCCTTGATTACTACACCTACACCCATTTCAAGTACAACAGCCACCTTGATTGATAATATGGTAACAAACTGATGTGATTTATCTATCACCAGTGGCTTATTGTATTGTGATGTTACTGACAATCTACCTGTATTTCAAATAACATTTTCACAGAATAAAACTACACCGAGTGAAGAAAAGATAATTTTTATCGAAGAATTGATTCAGAATGTATTACTTTTACAAAATGATTTGAGAAATAGTAATTGGGATGATATTCTATTATTAGAAGACCCCAATGAAGCATATGAAGACCACAAGGGGAAAACCAGAGATGTCACTTTTTATAAATTTCAGGGTTATTGCACCTGGCCAATAGTTGGCAACATAAGGTTTCCTCTCACAATATTACTTTAACAAATAACCAGGGGTGTCACATAATTTATATGGTATAAAGTTTAGCCGTGCAATGAAAAAACAAGTGTTGTCAAAGCTGAACAAGTAGAAACCCAGAGTTGTCAGTACTTTACTCCTGGTTATCTCCCTTTCATTCATGTTAACTGTTCCACCATAATATTCAGAGTTGAGAAACTAAAAAATGAAAGGTTGTAAAACTTTCACAGCATAAACTCTGAGCACTACAATGGCCTATTTAGTTATATCATGGGCTCCGTAGTTGGTGCATATCGTGGTTCAAGCCTGGTCAAACCTTTATTGTGACTTTTATGGGACCCACGCCGTGGCTTAATGGTAGCGCGTCTGAGTACCATCCTCATTCGATGTACCCCACCGCCCAATCAACCTGCTTCGGTATATGAGGGAGTCACATGAGGTGGCTTCGGCTATCGCGGGGTGGTTTATCCTTGGTTTCCTCCCGGTTTTCCATCATATTAAGTAGTACGGAGTAAGAAATGGAGAATCCGTCTCATATAAGCGAAATACCTTGAGTATGGCGTTGAACACCAATCAAACAAAAAAACAATGACCGTTTAATGTTGAAAAAAATAATCTGTGATCACCAAAGTCATGTAATGTATGCTAATAACAACAAGCATGAATTTGCTACACATCCTGGGTTAAAATTGCATGGCAATTATTAAACAAGGGAATAACCAGTGATGTCAGTTTGCAACATTGATTCGTTCTTTGCTCTTAAATTAAATAACACAGAAGCTTGGCAAATGCTACATGCTTAATTTGATCGGCCAATGATCACTCTTCCATTTACTGGAAAAGAAATCTATATGACAGTTATTAAACAGTCCACCAAAGTCTTGAAACTTTTGTTTTTCAGTTTCTTCAAAATTGACTTATCATGACATCTCTGGTTTTCCCCTTGTGGTCTTCATATGGTTTATTTTCAACTAAATTGCATGTCTTGGATGACAAAAAATTTCCACTTTGTAAAGTTATAAATAGAAAGAGGAAGTCAAAAATCTGGATTTAAGAAGATTACCTATGGAGTTCCTCAAAGTTCTCTTCTGGGTCCATTATTGTTTACATTATATATTAATGACATTCACACATCTGTAAGTTCATTTTCTTTTTTTTATATGCTAATGACACAAATGTTTTGTACAGTGATAATAACCTAGTCATTAAGTACGATTATCAATGAAAATCTTTTCTAAATGTGTGAATGGTTTTGAGCAAATAGACTATCTGTTAATGCAAAAAAGTGTAATTATATAATTGTTAGTAAAAAAAGAAACTTCAGATTTAGACCAAATTGAGATCCTGGTGACTAATTTAATAATACCACGAGTTGAATGGACTCAATTCCTCGGTGTTTATATTGACAGGCAATTGTAATGGAAATTTCATATTCTTGAACTTGAAAGGAAGGTTTCCAAAGGTATTAGGATTATCTCAAGACTGAAGTGTTTTTTTCACCCCCAAATATACTCCGACTGTTATACTGTTGCCTTGTACTTCCTTATTTATCACTATACCACCAGTCATTCATTGACGGGAATAGTAAGAGGGGGGCGAAAGAAGGGGGAAGGGGAAAGGGGTGGAAGAGAGAGAGAGAGAGAGAGAGAGAGA
>CM068963.1:32003903-32021087 GCA_035128595.1 Eptatretus atami | reverse complement strand
TACGTTATCAATGAAAATCTTTTCTAAATGTGTGAATGGTTTGAGCAAATAGACTATCTTTTTATAGAGAGAGCTAAAAAGTGTAATTATATAATTGTTAGTAAAAAAAAGAAACTTCTCAGATTTAGACCAAATTGATGGATTTCCTGTGTGACTAATTTTAATTAATACACGAGCTTGAATTTGGACTTCAATTCCTCTTGGTGTTTATAATTGACAGGCTAATTGTAATGGAAATTTACATATCTTGAAACTTGAAAGGAAGGTTTTCCAAAGGTATTAGGATTATTCTCAAGATCTGAAAGTTGTTTTTTTCACCCCCAAAATATACTCCGGACTGTATACTGTTGCCTTGATACTTTCCTTATTTATCACTATACCACCAGTCATTCATTGACGGGAATAGTAGAGGGAGGGCGAAAAGATACAAGAAGGGGAAAGGAGGAAAGGGTGGGAAGAGCAGAGAAGAGGGAGAAGAAGAGAGAGAGGAGAGAAGAGAGAGAAGAGAGAGAGAGAGGAGGAATGGAGCGAGTGAGTGCGGTAGGGAAGAGTGAAGGAGGAGGAGGGCGAACGGTAAGGCAGACGTGTGGCTGTGAGCATTAATTATGATTCATATTCTCATCAAATGATTCTGCAGAGAATAATATGAAGGATGGAAAAAAACGTTAATGTCTGAAATCCATTTTTTCTACCGGCTCATCTAGAAATATCTGGCCGGAAACAAACATGCCCAGACACATCCGAGACAAACACCAACCAGACACGTTCCGGAGCCAAGCCATGCAGGAGACAAAACCAAAGGCCAAAAAAACCCCGGACACTGTCCGGAGACAAACAGCACCCGACACGTCCGGAGACAAACAGCACCCGGACACTCCGGAGACAAAACACCACCCGGACATGTCCTGGAGACAAAACTCCCGCATGGACACTTCTGCGAGACAAACACCACCCAGACTTAACCACGTTCCAGATTACGTATGGAGATAACCACCATTCAGACATAACCATCATTCCAGCATTATGTCCAAGAAACAGAAAAAGACGAGAGAGGAGGGGGAAGAGGAGATTAAGAGAGGTGTGGGAGGAGGGCTGCACTATATGGGAGGGGTAGAGTGAACATTGGGAAGAGAGAGAGAGAGAGGAGAGAGAGAGAAGAGACGATGAGCAGAGAGAGAGGTGGGGTATGGGAGTTAGTAGAGAGAATATGTTATGCTTTATGAACAACACACAACACACACCACACACACACACACACACACACACCACCACACCACACATCAGTGCTTGGGTCGATATTGGCAATTTTTCAGGAATCGGCTGATGAGAATCGGTGTGAATTACCGGACTGCAGTACTTTGCATGCTAACAACCAAAAACTCTTGAGTAGCTTTTCAACCTTGTTTTGGGGAAATTTCATTGACCAAATTTTTAAAAACAACATTGCATCCTAGATGTTCAAAGAGATGTTGCCGCCAATTGTTCATGTGACGGCGTGAAAAAAATTTGGCTCGAATAATTTTAGAAAACGTGTTAATATGGCAAACAACTCAGAAATTGCGGTGTTTTCCAAATGTATTTTGGCTTTGAAAACTCACAAAGGAAACCATATAACCTTGTAAAGCACACTGTCATATAAAATAAACCAATTACCCACATACGTATAACCTCTTGCCTTGTAGCGCAATTGCCGACTGTACATCCCGATCGCGGGACTCAAAGATGTACCGCTATCGGACAGTAGGTGCTGGCAAATAGCTTAAGCACTTAAGCAAGCATTCCAATTAAATGATTGATAAGAATGGCTGGCTTGGCAGCGCATAGCAATCACCGAACCATCATATAAAACACACACCTCAGGCAGATGCTTCCGAAAATATCAAAAATATATCCAAATGGACAAATGAACACATTTTTAGCAGGTTGAAACTGCTTGCTAAGTTCAATTCATCTCGCTTAAATTTTGTAATCGCGCTTGGTTTAAGAGATTATTGATTGTTATGCTGTGCGAAATGAAATTAAATCCAACAAAAACACTGCGTGTCTCCGGGTGTTTATAAGCAATGCAAATTGTAAAATCCAGCAATTCATAGATATGATGATCAGCCATTCGATAATATGAAATAACGAAAGTGGTAAAAAAAACCCAACTTTTGTCGTAAGAAATCGTTTGTGGCCTTTCCAAGTCAACGTTATGGTTTGAGCAGTCGAAAAACACATTGGCGCTTCAGACGCCAGCGAGGTAACCCAGGATACGCCTTGGAGACCCCATAGAGGAGCGAGGTTGCCGAGGTATTGCACCTGAATAAAGGATATTAATTAAATATGGCCGTTAATTATCTTCAAAAAGGGGTGTTTAAATTAACCCAAACACCCAATTCACTCATGCACTCTCTGGAGTTCATTTAGTATGCATGCAAAGTTTCAGGCTGTTAGGTTTCATGGTTTTGGAGTTATGGAGGAGACACACTGAACACACACACACTGACATTTATTAGTTGTGCTCTTGTATGGGTAATACATCAAGTCGAATCTTCATAAATTAATGTTTTTACAGAAAATACTTAATTCAATAACATGTGGGATGTCACCTTGGATCTCAAACCAATCAATTATTTTATCACCTAAGTTACTAAAAAACCTGTTCGATCTGACACTTTATCAAGAAGGTATTTTAATGTATAGATGTGTGAGTAGACAGCTCCCTTCTATTTGTGAAAATCCGTTCGTTTTTAATTATGATATTCACGCGTGTGCACCACCAGATCAATGGTCTTGTATTCATCTCCAAAAAGCATTTAAACTGTGTCTTTTCAAGCATAATATTTAATTATTTCTGGCCCTAAGCTTTCTGGCATTGTCTGAAAAGGCAGTTTAAAATACGCTTCCTCATTGAAATATTACACTGCAGTTGATTAAGCAATGTTTGACTTAGTGTGTTACGATTTCATAACCGTATAACTGCTCTGATTGATTTAAGTCCATTTTCTTTTTCTTATGTTGGCCTTGAATTATATATCAAAATCTTCCCATCTATTTGCACCTCACTAACCTTTGGCTTATTTGTTCTCTGTAATTTGATTGTGTAATGTTATGGTGTGTGTTTGTTACGGCGTCCCCAACAACAAGCAAATTGCTTCTCGTATTGAATTGCCACCTTCTGTTAATTGTATTTGAAGTTTTTTTTTTGTTAAATTGTTTGTCTTGTATTTGATGAAGGGAAATAAATGTTGTGATTGATTGATTGAAATGTTCAACCGGTTTTTGAAAATAGCGCGTAAACAAAAGTACAATGGGACTAGATGATCAGTCAGCTGGATCGGACGGATTCATTTTAATGTCCCCCGTTCTAACCTTTTTGGAGAGGGGTTAGGGAACAAATAGGAATTGTCTAAAACAAAAAAACATTAAAATAGGATGCTTTGACAAGCCAGGCTGTTATCAAATGATGGAGACCAGTTTCTATCACCAAATAGTATCACTCAGATGTTGTTTTGCTGATATGAAAACTTTCTGTTAGTTGAGATTTTTTGTATCTTTTTATGCAAAGTGTATTTCAACCAGTTCACAATTTGCTGAGTTTATTGGCTACCTGCTGGTGTTGCTCTGCAGAGAATATCACATGGAATGAAATGGTTCAGATATGTACTGTAATTACAAGAGAAAAGTGTGAAAGACTAATTAAACAGAACCAGGAGCTTGTGTGAATTAGATTTGACATTTTTGACTGGAATAAACTTAATCAATTGCTCCTACAGTTGAAAGAAATAAATTTTTGAATTTGAAATGCTGAACCATTAAAATAAACGACACTTTTATATTTTAAACAACACGTTGACACCAACCCACCACTGATTGTAAACACACGTATTTTTACCATCTATGGAAAACAACCGCACCACTGATTCAGCTCAGGTCAGAATGGGAGTATGTGCCAGGCAGTACGTCGCTGCGTCCAATTTTCCACCAGTACTCCAGAGCTCCGTCTGGCCATCCCCCAGGCAGATGCCTGCCCATCCCCATCTCTTGAAAATGCAGATCAACCGCGGCGCAACCACGAGGGCACTTCGTCGGCCCATTGGGCCCTCCTCCACTCACGAGGTTTCCCTCGCTAGAAGAATACTTGTGAGCAGGTTCCAGTGTTCAAGAAAACGAGCCACATGTCCATATCACGCAGCTGACGCCACGGACTATGCAGGTCAACCAATCTCATTTGAGTCTCTCTCAGCAAACTGCTCGTTGGCGCAACAAAGTCCCGACCAGCGATAGCCAAGGATTCTCGAGAACCTGCTTGCCAAAGGAATTTAAGCTCCATCTCAAGATCCCTGTCAGAGCCAAGTCTCACATCCATTAGAGCAAGAATGAAGCACCAAGGAACCTGAAGATTGGACTTTCGTGCCTCCACACCAGTACCGGCAGCGCCACACCCCATGATCTTATACAGTGAAATCCATGCTCTCCAGTCCTCACCCAGAAATCTGTGACCTCTGGCTCCAGCAGCAGAGACATGAATATCACTGCCAGGTAAGTGTAATCTCTCCGTGACCTCAACATCTTCGACCACAAACAGGCTACAAGACGAGATAGCAGCATCCAAGATTCATTTGAAAGCCTAGATCTAGACTTTGACCAGCGAAACCTGTAAATCCAGTGGCTCTGACTCCTCATTTCCACCTTCGAGGTCCCCAAAAGGATTATCTAGAGTCTCTGCAAGATGAATTGCAGTCATCTGCGCAAATCAGGTAAGAGATTGTTGACATTCCAAATGATGCACCGCAGGTTGATCTCTCTGAATACCTCCACAGAATCCATTCCATTACAAGTGCTGAAAAGTGTAGGAGCATGCTACACCCTGATGAAAACTCAGTAACAACTGGAAATATCAGAGATGTACCACTACACTCACAGTACTCTCAGTACCAGAGTAGAGGTCAGACGATCAGATTGATCAGTTTTGGTGCACCCCACGAAGACAAGAAATCCTCCAGGATGGGCATCCGATTCATGGAAGGCAAAACGCTTTACAGAGATCACAGAGGCTCAAGCAGCCACGGCCGAAACTCTCATTTGCATCTCTGTTGAGGGACCCGAAGAGCAAGGATACGGTCAATCGCTTGAACCTCTTTGGTATAAAGCCTGACTGCTCTGGATGTTGGTGTTCAAGCAGATGGGTGGCAACCCGATCAAGAATTATCCGACAAAGACCTTACCCGGCACTGACAGTCAGCATCCCCTCAGTAATTGCTTGCAGTCTTTGGCAATCACCTTCCTTTCCACGAGAGGGCACACAAGGCCCCCTCTTCGTCAGTTGGGATGATGCCTGCGTTCAGGCAGAGCATAGAACTGCATGACAACCACTGAGTTGCAGCATTTCCACCAGCCTTAAGAATGTCAGGCATGATTGCCACAGATCCCAGGAGCTTTACCCCATTGTCAACCGGTTCACCACAACCTGTGTTTCCACAAAACAAAGGTGGACCACAGTGATTGAGGGTCCGCAACAGGGATTGTAACACCCCTGACAATCCAACTCAACAAGCTGGTGGATCACGCCGTGGTACCAACCGCTCAAAGTAACCAGCCCAGCGGTCTCATTTGGACTTCCTCTGTCAGAGCTCACCACCCTCCACTCTAACTGCAGTACACCGAGGGACGGGCTTGGCATGAACACAACTGTGCGGAATTCCCGTAAAGCAGGATGATAATCACTTACCACAGGTGATACTCTACCCCCTCACAGATTGTTGCGCACAGTGGGCCTCCTTTGTCGCACCCTTAGCGTTACGCTACAGTTACCCACAGTCCTAAAACAGCTCAGGTGCCATTTCAGCCTGGCCCTGCTTACTCTGGTCAATGGTATCCAGTGTCCCTGAGAGACAAAATTCTTCTTCGCCCTTCGGTGAGTTCCAGGCGCATTCCGGCAACATCAAGGACGGTGGTCTTGAAGGCAGTTTCCACAACTCTTTTCATGATCCCCCAAAACCACCCAAGACCCCCCAAATCTCCGACTCAGCCTGTTCGCAAACCCTCAGCTGCCCCCTCATCCTTGAGCTTACCAACATCCAGCCTATGCTGGCGATATGCCATTATCCTGGAATAAGCTCAACTCAGAGTGCTACAATAAGCCTGTTAGTCAAGTATTGAGGAACTGGCACTCCGGTAGATCCTGCACTTCTCTGATCATCCTCCAGTCGCACCATCAACGAGACCATCTGGTCCATCTCCTTTGCCACACCGCCAGCGTTGGAATACCCAAGTCCAGTGATGAGCCTGTGGGTCCTGAAACCATGAAACCAGCCACCCTAAGTCCATGACTTCTTGCAAAGTCAAGGAACTTAGAGCTATTCTGGTTCACAGTTCCAGACCCATGGGGACCAATACACATCTCATAACCATCCCTATCAGTTCCAGTTGATGGATTGAAATCCCCCAAGACTAGAAGGAGTATCTCGCTTGGGGAACTGATCAACCACAGACTTGAGCGTGGCATAGAATGCGTCCTTCACGGTGAGATCACTCGCCTCAGTCGAAAGCATATACAGAGACAGGAAATGACACCTAAGGAGCTGACTAATCCTTCGTTCATAAAAATGCTCGTTGACCAGTGTTACCTCAATTATCATTGGAGTCAGCTTATTGGACCAAAACTACAGCAACTCACTTGGGAAATGGTTACCATCAGAGCGACCAGACCAATATTAGTGTAACCACCCGCCAGATCTCTCCGCCAATCCGCTCTCCGAACCTCAGAGGGTGCTGCAATACCGAGTCAAACACTTGAGCGTCAGATGATAACAGAGACAGTGATCATCCTCTCTGGGGATTAGAACATTCAGGACCCACCGAAGGGACCGCCTCAGGTTAATCAAGGAGACCGCCGTCTGGTGGACGACACCTCAGCACCACTCCAACACACACACACCCCAGCACCACCAATCCACCACTGATTCAACCATTGATTGAAAACCTTTAATTGAATAATCTATGAAACAACCCACCATGCTAATTGTAAACACACTTGATTTTACAATCATGATACCAACCCCCACGATGCGAAAACACATTTATTTCAGCAATCTGTGATACCAACCCACCACTGAGGGAAAACACATTTATTCACAATCTGTGTACCAACCCACCGTGCTAATTGTAAACACACTTAATTTTAACAATCTGTGATACCAACCCACGACTGCATTGAACACACAATTTTAACATTATGTGATACCACTCACCACTGATTGAAAACACATTTATTTCAGCAATCGTGCATACCAACCCACCGGCTCATTGTAAACACACTTAATTTTAACACTGTGATTACCAACCCACGAACTGATTGTAAACACACTTAATTTTAACATTATGTGATTACCAACTCACAACTGATTGTAAACAAACTTTAAAATTTTAACAATCTCTGTTCACCACCGTGCTCATGTAAACACACTTAATTTACAATCTATGTACAACCCACACTGATGAAAAACACATTTCATTTCACAATCTGTGATTACCAACCCACCGTGCTCATTGTAACACACTGATTTTAACAATCTAGGATACCAACCCACGACTGATTGTAAACACACTTAATTTTAACATTATGTGATACCAACCCACCGCTGCTATGAAAACACACTAAATTTAACAAACTGTGATACCAACCCACGACTGATTGTAACACACTTAATTTAACATTATGTGATACCAACCACCACTGATTGTAAACAACTTTATTTTTAAACAATCTTCTGATATCAAACCCCCGTGCTCATTGTAAACGCACATGATTTTAAACAATCTATGATACCAACCCACCACTGATCTGAAAACACATTTGTATTTCAGCAATCTGTGATAACCAACCCACCGTGCTCATTGATAAACACACTTTGATTTTAACAATCTATGATACCAACCCACGACTGATTGTAAACACATTTTATTTCAGCAATCTGTGATACCAAACCCACCGTGCTCATTGTAAACACACTTAATTTTTAACAATCTGTGATACCAACCCACGACTGATTGTCAACACACTTAATTTTAACATTATGTGATACCAACCCACCACTGATTGTAACAAACTTTATTTCAACAATCTCTGATATCAACCCACCGTGCTCATTGTAAACATACTTATTTTAACAATCTATGATACACAACCCACCACTGATTGAAAACACATTTTATCATCAATCTGTGATACCAACCAACCGTGCTCATTGTAAACACACTTGATTTTAACAATCTATGATACCAACCCACTGACTGATTGTAAACACATTTTTATTTCAGCAATCTGTGATACCAATCACCGTGCTATTGTAAAACACACTTAATTTTAACAACTGTGATGCCAACCACGACTGATTGTAAACACACTTAATTTTAAACATTATTGTATACCAACTCATCCACTGATATGTAAACAAACTTTAATATTTTAAACATCTCTGATATCAACCCACCGTGCTCATTGTAAACACACTTAATTTTTAACAATCTATGATACCAACCCACCACTGCATTTGAAAACACATTTTATTTAACAATCTGTTGATCACCAACCCACGTATTGTAAACACACTTAATTTTAACAATCTATGATACCAACCCACGACTGAGTTGTAAACACATTTATATTTCAGCAATCTGTGATACCAACCCACCGTTGCTCATTGTTAAAACACACTTAATTTTAACAATCTGTGATTACCAACCCACGACTGATTTGTAACACACTTAATTTTAACATTATGTGATACATCACCACAGATTGTAAACAAACTTTATTTAACAATCTCTGATATCAACCCACCGTGCTCATTGTAAACACACTTGATTTTAACAATCTATGATACCAACCCACCACTGATTGAAAACACATTTTATTTCAGCAATCTGTGATTACCAACCCACCGGTGTCATTGTAAACACACCTTGATTTTAACAATCGATGATTACCAACCCACGACTGATTGTAAACACATTTATTTCAGCAATCTGTGATACCAATCCCCACCGATGCTCATTGTAAACACACTTAATTTTAACAATCTGTGATTACCAACCCACGACTGATTGTAAACACACTTAATTTTAACATTATTGTGATACCACCCACACTGATTGTAAACCAAACTTTATTTTAACAATCTCTGATATCAACCCAACCGCTGCTCATTGTAAAACACACTTATGATTTTTAACAATCTATTGATACCAAACCCACCACTGGATTGAAAACACATTTTATTTCAGCAATCTGTTGATACCAACCCACCGTGCTCATTGTAAACACACTTAATTTTAACAAATCTGTGATGCCAACCCACGACTGATTGTAAACACACTTAATTTTCAACATTATGTGATACCAACTCACCAAACTGTATTGTAACAAAACAACACTTTCAACTTATTTTAAACAATCTCTTGATTACAACCCCCGTGCTCATGTAAAACACACTTATTTTAACAATCTATGATACCAACCCACCACTGTGAAAACACATTATTAACAATCTGTGATACCAACCCACGATAATTGTAAACACTTATTTTTACAATCTTGTTGATACCAACCCCAACGTGCTATTGAAACACACTTAATTTAACAATCTGTGATACCAACCCACGACTGATTGTACAACACCTTAATTTTAACATTATGTGATACCAACCCACCACGTGATTGTAAACAAACTTTATTTTAAAATCTCTGATATCAACCCACCGTGCTCATTGTAAACACACTTGATTTTAACAATCTATGATACCAACCCACCACTGATTGTAAAACCAATTTTATTTCAGCAATCTGTGATACCCAACCCACCCGTCTGATCATTGTAAACACACTGATTTTAACAATCTATGATACCAACCCCACGACTGATTGTAAACACATTTTATTTCAGCAATCTGTGATACCAACCCACCGTGCTCATTGAAACACACTTGATTTTAACAAATCTATGATACCAACCCACGACTGATTGTAAACACATTTTATTTCAGCAATCTGTGATACCAACCACCGTGCTTCATTGTAAACACACTTAATTTTAACAAATCTGTGATACCAACCACGACTGATTGTAAACACACTTAATTTTAACATTATGTGATACCATCCCACCACTGATTGTAAACAAACTTTATTTTAACCAATCTCTGATATCAACCCACCTGCTCATTGTAAACACACTTGATTTTTAACATCTATGATACCAACCACCACTGATTGAAAACACATTTTATTTCAGCAATCTGTGATACCAACCCCGTGCTCATTGTAAACGCACTTGATTTTAACAAATCTGTGATACCAACCCACCGGTGTAATTTGTAAACGCACTTAATTTTAACAATCGTGATAACAACCCACCGTGCTTAATGTGTAAACACACTTGTAATTTTAACAATCTGTGATACCAACCCACCGTGCTAATTGTAAACACACTTAATTTTAACAATCTGTGATACCACCCACGACTGATTGTAAACACACTTAATTTTAACATTTGTGATACCAAACCCACCACTGATTGTAAACAAACTTATTTTAACAATCTCTGATACAACCACCGTGCTCATTGTAAACAGCAACTTGATTTTAAACAATCTATGATACCAACCTCACCACTGATTGAAAACAACATTTTATTTCAAACAATCTGTGATACCAACCCACCGTTGTACTTCATTGTAAGAACACACTTAAATTTTAACAATCTGTGATACCAAACCCCACCGTGGCTAATTGTAAACACACTTAATTTAACAATCTGTGATACCAACCCCGGACTGATTGTAAACACACTTAATTTTAACATCTATGTGATACCAACCACAACTGATTGTAAACAAACTTATATTTTAACAATCTCTGATATCAACCCACCGTGCTCATTGTAAACACACTTGATTTTAAACAATCTATGATACCAACCCACCACTGAATTGAAAACACATTTTATCTTCAGCAATCTGTGATACCAACCCACCGTATGCTCATTGTAAACACACTTGATTTTAACAATCTAGGATACCAAACCCACGACTGATGTAAACACACTTAATTTTAACATTATGTGATACCAACCCACCACTGATTTAAACAAACTTTATTTTTAACAATCTCTGATATCAACCCACCGTGCTCATTGTAAACACACTTGATCTTTAACAATCTATGATACCAACCCACCACTGATGAAAACACATTTTATTCAGCAATCTTGTGATACCAACCCACCGCTGCCTAATTAGTAAACACACTTGATTTTAACAACTAGGATACCAACCCACCGACTGATTGTAAACACTTATTTACAGCAATCTGTTATACCAACCCCACGTGCTCATTGTAAACACACTTGATTTTAACAATCTATTGATACCAACCCACCACTGATTGAAAACACATTTTTTTCAGCAATCTGTGATACCAACCCACCGTGGTCATTGTAAAACACTTGATTGTACAATCTATGATACCAACCCACGACTGATGTAAACACATTTTATTTCAGCAATCTGTGATACCAACCCACCGTGCTTCATTGTAAACACACTTAATTTAACAATCTGTGATACCAACCACGACTGATTGTAAACACACTTATTTTAACATTATGTGATACCAACTCACACTGATTGTAAACAAACTTTAAATATTTTTAACAATCTCTGATATCAACCCACCGTGCTCATTGTAAAAACACACTTTAATTTTTAACAATCTATGATACCAACCCACCACTGATTGAAAAACACATTTCATTTCAGCAATCTGTTGATACCAACCCACCGTGCTCATTGTAAACACACTTGATTTTAACAATCTAGGATACCAACCCACGACTGATTGTAAACACACTTAATTTTAACATTATGTGATACCAACCCACCACTGATTTTAAACAAACTTTATTTTAACAATCTCTGATATCAACCCACCGTGCTCATTGTAAACACACTTGATTTTAACAATCTTATGATACCAACCCACCACTGATTGAAAACACATTTTTATTTCAGCAATCTGTGATACAACCCACCGTGCTAATTGTAAACACACTTGATTTTAACAATCTAGGATACCAACCACGACTGATTTAAACAGTTTTATGATCAGCAATCTGTGATACCAACCCACCGTGCTCATTGTAAACACACTTGATTTTAACAATCTATGATACCAACCCACCACTGATTGAAAACACATTTTGTTTCAGCAATCTGTGATACCAACCCACCGTGGTCATTGTAAACACACTTGATTGTCACAATCTATGATACCAACCCACGACTGATTGTAAACACATTTATTTCAGCAATCTGTGATACCAACCCACCGTGCTCATTGTAAACACACTTGATTTTAACAATCTGTGATACCAACCCACGACTGATTGTAAACACACTTAATTTTAACATTATGTGATACCATCCCACCACTGATTGTAAACAAAACTTTATTTTAACAATTCTCTGATATCAACCCACCATGCTCATTGTAAACACACTTGATTTTAACAATCTATGATACCAACCCACCACTGATTGAAAACACATTTTATTTCAGCAATCTGTGATACCAACCCACCGTGCTCATTGTAAAACCACACTTGATTTTAACAATCTATGATACCAACCCACGACTGATTGTAAACACATTTTATTTCAGCAATCTGGATACCAACCCACCGTGCTCATTGTAAACACACTTGATTTTAAACAATCTATTGATACCAACCCACGACTGATTGTAAACACATTTTATTTCAGCAATCTGTGATACCAACCCCACCGTGCTAATTGTAAACACACTTAATTTTAACAATCTGTGATACCAACCCACGACTGATTGTAAACACACTTAATTTTAACATTATGTGATACCAACCCACCACTGATTTGTAAACAAACTTAATTTTAACAATCTCTGATATCAACCCACCGTGCTCATTGTAAACGCACTTGATTTTAACAATCTATGATACCAACTCACCACTGATTGAAAACACATTTTATTTCAACAATCTGTGATACCAACCCACCGTGCTCATTGTAAACACACTAAATTTTAACAATCTGTGATACCAACCCACCGTGCTAATTGTAAACACACTTAATTTAACAATCTGTGATACCAACCCACGACTGATTGTAAACACACTTTAATTTTAACATTATGTGATACCAACCCACACTGATTGTAAACAAACTTTATTTTAACAATCTCTGATATCAACCCACCGTGCTCATTGTAAACACACTTGATTTTAAACAATCTATGATACCAACCCACGACTGATTGTAAACACATTTTATTTCAGCAATCTGTGATACCAACCCACCGTGCTCATTGTAAACACACTTAATTTTAACAATCTGTGATACCAACCCACGACTGATTGTAAACACACTTAATTTTAACATTATTTGATACCAACCCACCACTGATTGTAAACAAACTTTATTTTAACAATCTCTTGATATCAACCCACCGTGCTCATTGTAAACACACTTGATTTTAACAATCTATGATACCAACCCACGACTGATTGTAAACACATTTTATTTTCAGCAATCTGTGATACCAACCCACCGTGGCTCATTGTAAACACACTTGATTTTAACAATCTATGATACCAACCCACCACTGATTGAAAACACATTTTATTTCAGCAATCTGTGATACCAACCCACCAGTGGTCATTGTAAACACACTTGATTTTCACAATCTGTGATACCAACCCACGACTGATTGTAAACACATTTTATTTCAGCAATCTGTGATACCAACCCACCATGCTCATTGTAAACACACTTAATTTTAACAATCTGTGATACCAACCTACCGTGCTCATTGTAAACACACTTGATTTTAACAATCTGTGATACCAAACCCACCGTGCTAATTGTAAACACATGTAATTTTAACAATCTGTGATACCAACCCACGCTGCTAATTGTAAACACACTTAATTTTAACATTATGTGATACCAAACCACCACTGATTGTAAACAAACTTTATTTTTACAATCTCTGATATCAACCCACCACTGATTGTAAACAAACTTTATTTTAACAATCTCTGATATCAACCCACCACTGATTGTAAACAAACTTTATTTTAACAATCTCTGATATCAACCCACCATGCTCATTAGGGTGGTCCAGAAAAATAATGAACACATTTCCTTTCTCCACAAGGCTATTTTTATGCCTTCATATATAACTAAAGAGCACACAAAATATTTTCTTCAAGAAAACAATATTTAGGGGTCACCCCATTTTATTCCGAAATCAGGGGTCCCACATATGATATGATACAAATGTTTGTAACATAACAATTTATGATTGTACTGCTGCCTTAGTCGGAGTCGGGATCATCTTATGGTGGTTTGATACCAGTCTAAGCAGGAATTGTCCTCATCCTTGGTTAATGTTTCATTATATTTTTGAATTAGGCTGATGCCCCGTTCCGCAGTGTCATTTACTACTTTGAGCTGAAAGGACCGAGCCCGTAGGTCATTGTACAATGGATCATCTGTCCAATGACCAGGAGGTTTCTTCAAGAATGTTTGAGAGGTTGCTATTCCACCTTCTATCAAAACATCAAAGAAGGAACTGGTCCTTTTTGTCACAAGGTCCTCCAACTTGAGGTGTTCCCCTTTATCCTTGATCTGTAGCCGCCGAGGACAGTCAGGTAACTGTGGACGCTGTAGGTTTCTGGACCATCTTTTCCTTTGTTAGGGTTAGGGTTTAGTTTTCCTAACAGTCGATTCAAAGAGTTCCCTGTGATCATGAGGCAAAACGTGTAACTATTTGGCAACCATATATACATATATAATGTATATATATTATAGGGACATGCTTGGGGTGACCTCTAAATATCCACCAATCGAGCTCAAATTCCACCACATGTGTAAGTTAACCCTCGTGGACAAAAATATGGTATGTGGAGAAATAATTTGACCAACATCAATTTTTACTGTAACAGTTTGGACCACCCTAATGCTCATTGTAAACACACTTGATTTTAACAATCTATGATACCAACTCACCACTGATTGTAAACAAACTTTATTTTAACAATCTCTGATATCAACCCACCGTGCTCATTGTAAACACACTTCATTTTAACATTCTGTGATACCAAACCACAACTGATTGTAAACAAACTTTATTTTAACAATCTGCAATATTAATCCCATCAAATGGACTCCATTTAGAATTTGGTGGCATCTCCTTGGGCATCATACAGTGCTTGACCTACTGGAGATATTTAATCAATGAGTTTATATGTGGCAACCTCATTGAGTTTAGTCTTTGCCAAACATGGACTAGATTTTCTTCTGGCTCTTGCGTATTAGTTGGCAAAAGTCACCTTTCCATGACCTCCCCCCCCCCCCCCCCGTCTCGAAGACACGGAATAAAAAATATTTCAAAATGACGTATGTATGCTATACGAGCCCCTTTGGTTGTTTGCGGTGGGTGTGTGTGTGTGATTTTCAGTAACTGGTCTGCTCGTCGGGCACTTTTAACCTGCCATTGCTCGTGTGAAATCTGTGATTCAAATCATTTTTTTAACATAATCTTCCGCATTTAGATGAAAGTGCCAATTACAAAATGGTAAGTCATAATTATTTTGTTCCTGAATGCAATTCAGACAAATGGAAAGATAGGAAATATGACAAATATCCGTGATGAGACTGAGGTGTGATTTCCTGTAATTTCCTGTTAATACAAGTGATTGGATGCAGTGGATATACTGTATATAACACACACACACACACACACACATACACCACACACACACACACACACACACACACACACGGATGCTTCACCTTTTAACAAAAGATGCAAAAATCTAGTATAATTTATCTTGTGGAACCCTGGAACCAAACAAACAATACATTTATAACAACCCTCCCAGCTCCTCTAGCCCCCCCCCCAACATCATGATTAACAGTAAATATCATCATTTAAAACTTACCATGTACATTCATAAGCCCCAGATATGTCCTTCCCATTAGTATTCAGAAGCGCCTAATCCAGATACACAGTTCATTCATTAAGTGGTAGCCATCGTGAGGTTGTGTAGCACACACCCGCCAACTTGGGTCTTGCACCGCCCACATGACCAAGAGTCTGCAGTACGGACCGCTGCCCATTTGCCAATCTGAGGAAGTTCGCCAAGTCTGTCATTGTGTTGAGGCAGAGGCACAGCCCTTTCTCTCAGGTACTTTTGCACATATTTTCAGCTTCTTTTAGAAGCTATGTGAGCCATTTTAGGTAACAATCCTTATCTCCCACACACTATATACTTTATATGATGCCCTAAACGCTACCATTTGTGTATGCACACCGAGCATTCTGCAGTGGAATACGTCATTTTGAAAGTCCCATATTGGCTGCAGATTCTTCCCTTGGTACCACAGAATCCTTCAACATGAACGCCATCAAACACGCTTGTGGAGATATACATTGAGAGATGTAGAAAAACCGACCTCTGACAAATATTATGCAAGAGGTGCAACAAAATCTACTCAATATTTGTCAAAATCTGGATCAGGTTGTCATACAGAAAATCATCAATTTGACACCTTCACAGGTTCAAACACTGTGTGATGCCAAAGGATATGCCTCCAGATACTAACATCTGTAATCCATTTGATTGTGTTCATAATCACAGATTAAAATTTGTTTACAATCAGAGATGTCCATTTTATTCTGGAACAGCACCGTATACAAACAAGTGTCTTTTTAAAAATTAATAATAGCATGATGGTCCTAGGTTAATGTTTCAATCTATTTTCAATTTTATTTCTCCACACATGCATTACATTTTCATGGAAGAGATGAATGATTGAATATACATTTGAATCTCCAAGGAAAAATATGCTTACGCTAATTTCCGTGTAAACACAAGCTCATTCCTCGTAAAGCATGTACGTGCTGTTCAACATAGAATCCTTTCATTACATATACAAAACCAGAAGGACACTCGGTAGAGCCCATACCTCCACCACGTAATGCCTGATCCACGAGAACATATCGGGGCCCAATACATGTTTGAAATATCATGCTATACAGTACGATATCAGTTTTGGCCCTGTCTCTCAATGGTGAAGAATCACTTTAAGAATTAAATA
>CM068963.1:31951164-31965545 GCA_035128595.1 Eptatretus atami | reverse complement strand
TTTTCCCAATACAGGTCGAAACATGAGGAACACATTGAGGTAATTTTCAGCTCCACTGTCCTTATCCAATACTACCTTCTTTGCAGCACCGATAGAAAGATTAGCAGCTGATGGTCTCCGTGTTTTTTTGAAATAATAATGGGATCCTCAATCATTGCTTCACTACATGACGAATCAGCAGGAACAGTTAAACTAACGGGATTCACTTCAGTCTTTTCAATGGGATTTGAGGTATTTATATCCTTTTTACAATCCACATCGACATGACCATTTTCACCACACTTTAAACACCAAACGTTATGGCAGAAACGTTTCACATGACCAAAGGTCCCACAGAGAAAGCACGTTAACGAGGCCGACGAGGAATACATGTGATATACTGGCGATCATTGAAATTTACCTTGAACAAAATGTTCAACCCCGTGTCGTCGCCACGATCGGGAAGTACCTTGTACACCTGTCGACGGAAACTCATTACGTGTTTTATCCTCTTGTCGCTGTTCCTGAGGGGGATCATTGACATTCTTGAGACAACTGTTTCATAACGAGACAGGATTGCCGATAATACGTCATTCGGTAAGAATGGTGGAGCATTAGACACAACATTTTTTTACTGCAGGAGTATCCATGGGGGAAGCTAACATGAAAACACCATTATCGGTGGTTAACCCCTCACTCACAACATCGTGAACAAAATTTTCATTAGACACGAACACAACAACTTTCTGATTGATTTGCGACGCAGCGCGAACATGTTCAAAACCGATTATACTCCCGACTGCAAGGACGACGTCCTCAGTGAGGATTCCTTCTGGCGGAACACACGCGAACACGTGTTTCCGAGTTAAATTATCAAACGCCTCATACCGAGGACGTGTGTTCGCCATAACGGCGATTTAACTAACACCTCTTTGCTCAGATCAGGCAAGAAGGTCAAAACTAAGCAAAACAAAATAAATTAATAATGAAACAAAACGTTAGTAAAGCCTCATCAACACTGGGTAGGCTACACCCAAGTAGGCCCGCTCTAACTCTTTCTCTCTCTTAAGGACAGAGGGTGTAGAAAACACGAGAGAGAAAAAACGAGACAAACACAGCAGGATAGAAGGAGGAGAAGGAAAGAGGGGAAGCAGGAAGGAGAAAACCACACGAGCAACTCACCACACCACAGAGCAGCTGCAGAAAGCGGCCATGACACCACACCCAGAGACAGAGACAGAGACGGAGAGAGACGGACGGGGTCTCGATCCCGTCCGGTTTTTGTTCTGGACGTGGACACTCAGGCCTAATCAATGTGCGTAGGGGTGTGTGTGTCTATGTGTGGGTGTGCTTCACTCTTGTCGTCATATTGTAGAAGCTTAGCCACGTTGTTGTGTCTGTTCTTCTTGTATTATGACTCTAAGACTGCTGGATAGGCATGAGTTTAAATCTATGGTTTATGGGGCTGTACTGGGACGTTTTGGTAGTTTAGTACATTCGGAGCGAATTCATTAGGCGTTGAGTGAAGTCTTGCTAACCACCTATCCCTTAATGTGAATAAACTTTGTCTGCGCAAGACTAATCACGTTTTAATATTCAATTTCGAGGGAGTTAAATCGTTTCGATTGTGCGTCAAAGGCTGATTAGTCTGTGAACCCGCACTATTCTCCACCATGTCCATTGATGATGCCACTTGGCATGGAATGCAGACCCTGAAAACTGTTGGAGGCGGATTCAGCACATTGTCCTCATCGTATTGTGATATGGTCTTTGCATTTGATTTTCAGCGCACGAATGATTCCTTCGAGAGTCTGTACTGATGATTCGTCATACTTTTGCGGGGTTGATCTATTCCTCCAAAAGGTTCTCATGCACGTCCGGCGAAATGCCTATTCCTATCTATTCTGCCTCCTCTTGAGGGCTAATTAAGCACTCCAACCATCTATTCACCGTCATTGGAACTACCAATTGAAATGCAATTGCTGTTTCCAAGCCTTAGCACTGTTAAATATGCCTTGTCGAATCTGAGGAAATTTCTGTTGATTAACGTTGTGGAGGTTAGGTTTAATCTGCTCTTTCCTCCTTGGTACTTTTGAGCGGTTTGTCGCGGTGCGATTCTAGCTGTAACTTTCAACTTTTGTAGGTCCGCCCTCCCAGTATGCGTTTGTTTGTAAGGGCGAAGCAAGGTTCTCTCTGTAAATGTTGTTGTTGTTGTGGTTGCCTGGTTGGGGGGGTTTAAGCTAAGTGTAATAAGAACTGCACCGAGGTTACCACGAATAATCACTGATGGAAACCTTAAGCGGGTTTGGTTTTATGGCATTGATGGTTGTTTGTGTATAGCTCACTTCTGCCCTGATCTGTTAGCATTGTAAACTATGTGTGTCAGGTTGTGTAGGTTTTGTAGTGGTCGAGGGGCCAGTAATTGCGGGGTGGTTGTGATTGGGTACAGCGGAGTGTAAGTAGATGGGGGAGTGGTAAGGCTGAGTGAAGCGTATGGGGGTCGATGTGGGTAAAGGAAGTGCAGAGGGGGAGTCGTGTAAGCGATAGAGGGGTAGGTGAGGAGTTGAATTGAGGGAGTTTGAAGGGTAGGAAAAGTTGAGAGAGAAAAGTGAGCAGTGGTTGAGGGGTTGTGAGAAGTGTTGTATGTGGGTTGAGTATTAGTTTGTAAGGTGTAGAGGCAGGTGGGATCCGGAGATAAGTGGAAGTGGTGAAGGCGTTGTGGAATGGAGGGGGATGGAGAGGTTGTGGTTGACGATTAATTGATGTGGTTTGAGTGGTAGCTGGCATTGGATGATCGATCTCGCTTGTGGGGATATTTCAGTCATGGTAGTAAAATAAATAAAACAAAGGCTGTCTGCGGGTTTCTGGTCCGTTGGTGCTTCTCTTTCTTCTCAAGCAATGCTGCTATAAAAAGCTAGTAATCGTTCTGGATTGGTCTGATGTGCCCATCAATTTTGTGTTCTCTCTCGTACGTCGATTTATTCTTATTGAGTATTAGATCATTGTATTTTTGCTCCCGTTTGTTTATTTGATCCTTGTCTAGGCTCAAAGTTTTGGGTTACTATTTTTTTCTTTTCTTAACTGTTTCCCTACCCTTCCTGTGTCTCCACCCAATTGCCACATTATACACCTTCATTTAATTCTTTCTCTGTCTATGCTGATGTGTGTAAGAGTTAGGGTGGGCTTGGGATCCTAGCCTGAGTTTCAAATCCTGCTGGATGTTGAGAGGAACAGTGGCTTGATTCGTTGTCATCTGTCTTGAGGTCAGAGATGATACCGCGCTGCTGGGGATGATGAGTCCATTTGAGTATCCTTAGGTGGTATATGTGCTGGCGGATTGTCCCATATCGCCAGGAGATCTGCGTTCGCACGAGACTTGTCTGCGACAGAAATTGTCTGCAGAGATGGAAACCTTCTGTTAATATAGTAAAATACAATTCTTGACCTTAAGTTTGTTTGCTATCTTGCTTTCTGTTGACCATGTCGCAACCAGCCTGCCTCCCTGATTACCGAGTCTCTTAAATTTTATCTCCTTAATCTCCTCTCTCCCTTGCTCCAAAACCTGTTCTTGTTTTGCTTCTTTCCTCAAATATTTCAATGAAGTCTCAGTGGGTTCAGTCATCCATCCGTCAGTCCGTCCGTTTCCTCCAGTAACTCCGCAAAACATAAAACTATGCAGCCAAACGTTATGAACAAATAAGGCTCAGAATGTTAATGCAGAGTGAAATTGGGTGTTTGGTTAATTAAGCACCCTTTTGAAATAATTAAACTGGCCTTTTTAATATTCCTTCTTAAGGCGTAGTATCTCCTGTGTACTTCGCCGTGCCTCCCTTGGGGGTCTGATTCACCATGTTTATGCTGTTCCAATGCCTTGTCTTGAACAGGCTGCAATTGTTTCCTTACGAAAAGTTTTTTTTTTCACTTTTCCCTCAATATCATCGATCGATGCCTGGTCGACTCACTGTGATCAGCTGATTACAATCACATGGCTAAAAAGCCCGGGCGACACAGTTGTCATTGTCTTTATTTTCATTTCGACACATGCCATAACTTCAGAATTTCTTAATCACGCGAGGATGTTCAAAATTTAAGCCCAAAATATACTTATCAGCAGATCCGAATGCTTACACAGAGTGTTATTTGTGCCAATTCACGGACATCGATTGAGATCCGGGGCAACTCCGGGTGCATGGGTTTTATTTACCATGGGTGACGCTTATACTTGCCAAGTCAGCCGGTTCCTATTCAATCCATTTCATTGAATCTTGCTTTGGTGTTTAAACACTGAGTAGAGCTATCTCAATTTGCACTGTACTGATATATTATCGACTTAACAATGTTTCAGCGCACGCTTGTGCCCACGTTGAGGGGTGTTCGGCTAGGCGGGTCGCGATTGTGGCATGTGGTTGATATGTTTTTACCATTTCGTTCCCATTTTCGCCTTGCCTGCGTGTATGCCCGGTTAATAGTTGTCCTACCTGTGTGTCAGTAGAGGCGCAAGGTTGCGTACGGGAAGGTCCCGGCCCATAACATTCCCAAGGAAAAAGCCCTAACCCCTGCCGCAGGAAAATGGACTGTAATAAACGCGTCTTTATTTGCCTTTTTCTACACCTTCTTTCATTATAGCGACCTCACTTGGCATAATGATACATATAAAAATTTATAACCTTTTAGTTTTTGAAGCTTGCTTCAAGTCCATTGGAGTGCGTTGCTTGAGTGATTGGTCTCCACTGCGAGAGAGCTCTTCAAGCTCGATTTGATACACGTCAAGTGTTCATGGACTGGTTCCCATGGGTCTCGGAGATGGATGGCAAAGAATGATGATTATCAGTGTAACATGTTTTATGTTGTTGACAAAGCATGATCGAAGCCACATCACAGCGCACGACTCGAGAAGTTCCCACGCTCACTCTATGCTTGCTTGCGCGGTTGTTGATCCTGAAGCCAGCTATATAACGTGTCTTCTCGGATTTTCACCAGCGAGTCCCTTGTGAACCATGTCGTCAATATGTGTGCTGTCTTCTCGGATAGACGTTTGTAAACTGACATCACAGTTGCGGGAATCCCCCCGTCGAACCCCCCATTCTCCCTTTCTTCCATTCCTTTTCAGTCCCGCCTCCCCCTTTCTCAATCTCGTCCCGACCGTCTCGCCACTGCCTCCTCTCCCTCCCATTGGCGGAGCCGGGTCCTCTCACGTCTCTTCCCTCACTCCTCTTCCACCCTTCCCCGACCCCCCCGCCCTCCTACCCTCACCCCTCCCTCCTCTCTCTACCCCACCGCCTCTCGCTCCCGTATCTCTCTTCCCCCTCTCCCTCCTCTCCTCCTTCACTTTTCCTCCATCCCCCCTATTTTCTCCCCCCTAATTAATCACATCAGCGAAGCGTAGTGTGTTTTATTTGCCTAGTACATATTAAGTATCAAGGTAAGACCAATCTTCCTCATTAAATTTGTTCCTTTGCTTCAAAGCCTACTGTGCACAAGAAATCCCGTACCACTTATGTCCCAGAGTCAGTTTTGCGAAGTCTCAACACCGGTGTCCACTTCTTCTGTTTTGAGCTGTCTGTAAACTTTCCTGCGTAGATTACTCTGTAGATCTCTTCCTTGCTCATAATTATATCTGGTATTTAAACTTCTTTCATGGCTGCCATGTTTGGCAGTTCTCAAGGCAGATTGGCTTGTCTAGCAAGGATTGCTCTTTCTCTCTTTCCCTCTCTACTCTCTCTTTCTCCTTTTCTCTTCTGCTTCTTTCTCTCTGCTCTCTCCTTCTTCGTCTCTCTCTCCTCTCTTCTCTCCTTTTCTCTCTCTTCTCTCTTCTCTCTCTCCTCCTCTCTTCTCTCTCTCTCCTCTCTCTCTCTTCTCTCTCTCCTCTCTTCTCTCTCTCGTCTACTCCTCTCTCTTTCTCTCTCTTTCTCCCCTCTTCTCTTCACGAACTTTGTGTTTGCTTTTGTTCTTTTTGTTGCTTTCACCTTCTTTCTCAATCTTTTTATTACTTTTTTTTTCTAATCTCTTTATTCATTTTTTTTCATAATTCCTTTTTTTATCTTTATCTTTGTTGTGATATTGTAGATTCTTATGAGGCCAACTCGGCCCGTGCCCGGTGGATTTAGGTTGTAGGGCCTAAACCCAATCATCAGTGTGATCCTCCTAGATGCCTTATCTTCTTTTTTTTTTTTCAAGTTTCTTCTTGTGTCTTCTGTTTACTTTCCTCTCTCACGTCTCACTCTGTCGTCTGTTGTTCTGTCTGTCTCTCTTTCTAGTGAGATGTCCTGCTTTTGTGGCCGCCTGTTTCCTTCCTCTCTTGTTGTTTTCTTTACCCCCATGCCTCCTTCTTCTTCTTGTACTCTTCTTTGTCGTTGGAGAGAAAGAGAGAGACAGCATAATATTCATGGGGTTGTCGTGTGACCTTTGAGGGAGCTAGCATCTCAATCCTCAGGAAAACGTTTATGTAATTATTGTATTACTATAATTTTGAGTATTATGTTAGTTTGTTTGTTCTGTTTTAGTGGTAGTGTGATTTCTCTTTTGTTTGTCTTCTTTTTTTCCTTTCCGTTTGGCTCCTGCGGGATGGTGTGTGTGTGTGTGTGTGTGTGTGTGTGTGTGTGGTGTCTTGGTTTGCGTGTGATGTTGTGTCGTCTGTTGATGCAGTGGCACAAGATAGTGCTGTTGCGCTCCGTCAATCGGAAGTTGAGTCTCCTGATATTGCCGTATGGAGTTGCTACTTACATCTAATTGTCTGAATGCATGGTTTATGTCTGTCGCACACGAGTTATTGTTCTTGATTAAAAGTTGTGTGGCATTGTATTGCATATTGTGATGAGCATTGTCATGATGTACGAGATTCTTAGTGGCTAGGTGTGACACTGCAAGTGTGAGTTAGATTCAGCGGTATTTTTTGTTCCCCCTATACCCCCGTCCTTTCACAAGTAGCTATTATATCACATCCCTTTCATAGGTGAATTGATTCCTGTTGTCTTGCAATTTATAGTAGGAGCACGACTTAGTTTTTCAATGTATGATTTGTTGGATAAGCGGCATTGCAGGATGCTATGATGTCTTTTAGAGGTGTGCATGTCCTGAAGATGGAATGAAGTTACACAACATTAAAGTTCATCTGGATTGGGACATTACCAATTTATGCCACCACAAGATTAGTTTTAGTGCTTTTCATGTGGCTTTATTTGGGGCCTTGGCAGGATGCCTAGGCACTTATTCTTCACGAGGTAAATTTACTCTGGGGTAAAATTTAGCATGCCGGATGTGGTATATCTCACACTGAAAATTAAGTTATTCTTATACTATACTGTAGGCTGTTTTAGAAAAAATTATGTGGCAAGGCTTAGACCTGGATTAGCGGGGATTGCAGTGCGTAGATCCTGGGGGGTTAGGTGCACCTGCCCGCCCCCCTTTTCAGTAGGATTGGGAGGATCATATCTTCAATACACCCCTTAATCCTTTGTTTTTGATATAAAATTCATATATATTATTTCAGAATTTATGAATCATAAAACAAACTGTTCATAGTATTCTTTACTTTGCTTTGCAAACAACAATGATGATGTACTTTTTAGATTTCGTGTAGTATTATTCGTTCCGTTTCTGTTGGTTTTGTGGTTGTGGTTTTTTTGTTTGTTTGTTGTAGGAACGAAACTCGAGACGAAGAGTACCATGTTCAAAATTACCGCTGTATCAGAGTTGTGCATGGGCTGAAGATTTGGTCAAACTCGGTCAAGTCAAGGTCATCGAGGTCAAATATTCGATTTTTGATGGTTGGTAAGTAACTCGAGGAAGGAGAGCTTACACATGTCAATTTACACCACGTGATTGCAGGCGGGTGGCGAGCGCTGATTAGATTTTGGTCAAAATCGTCAAAGGTCAAGGTCACATGTGAGGTCAAAACATCCAAAAATGATAATCGAGGACGGAGAGCTACAATTTATCAATTACACCACGTGATTCAGAGGTTGGTGCTAGGGTGATTAGATTTTTGTCAAAATCGGTCATAGGTCAAGCGGTCGTGAGGTAACATCCAAAACATTCGTTTTGATGGTTTGGTACAGAATCATCGTAGAAATCTGGTTTGCGTCCGCTCTTCTCTTGGACAGATTTTATTAGACAAGGTCAGAGTCAAGTTGACGATTTTGTAGTACCAGTCTATGACTGCTTGTTATTCTATCATTCTCATTTTACTCAAGGTGGGCGTATGTTTATAATGATGATGTGGATCTAACTCTTAGTTTGTGTTATTTGATACAGCCTGTTATGACGATTTTTTGAGCAACTTCAGACAAAATCAACAACACTGTTGTATGTCGTTGAGACGAACACATTATTAAATACATGATATACATACGAGTCCCTTTCTTCTACCAAATTGTTATAGCACTCAAAATCAATTCCCGCGCCACACCGATTTTCTCCTTTTTTATCTTGCCCAACGAAGTTTTTGACAGATTGTAGTCAGTCTGTATGTTTTTTTTTTTTTTTTTTTATTTTTTTGTTTGTCTGAATCAGCGAAAAAAAAATTCTTGCAGACCACAGTTTTCATTGGGAAATTTTTGTAACTTCGCATATCAGGGTTAGAGGCTCCTGTTCAGCGCATAAATTTTGAAGGTTCAAGGTCAAAGGTCATGTCACTTTGTCGCAATCAGGGGAGTCGAACGAAACTTATTTTTGAGTAATTTTGATCGGATCGTCTTTCAGATTCATGGGATAGTAGTTCATGGTCTGGATTCAGCCTGATTTTTTTGGTGCGAATTGCCTTGACGCTTATGGTTACGCAGCTAAGTCAAACATTTGCCCCAAGGTCAAATTTTCAAGTTTTAGGAACCATTATCGTGTGTACCTCAAATTGAACACCTCGATGGTGCTTTCTAATATATCAGGCTTGAGACATGTTATGGACGTGGATTTGGTGACGTTATGAGGCCAACGCATATTTTTTTCATGGTTTTTCTGTAGAATGATTCTCATCGGAATCTCTCGTAGGCAGTTATTCCTCAAGGAGTCGCTCCTGGTGGATAGCAGCTCTGTTCACCTCAGTGTGCCTTAAAAGAGTCACAGTGGTCACCTTTTTGGCAAGATACGGGTCACCCTAGGGGTGACATTGGTTTATTTTTCTTTTTGTTTAGTGATTTTGGGGGGTGTGAGTCAGGAATTTATTTTTGCCTTTTTTTATTTAAATAAGTTTTTTATCTGTGTTTTTTTGCACCTGGCAATCGATAATTTATTTTGCGTTAGTTTTTTGACCATGATTATATTTGATGTGTACAAATATATTATATATATATATATATTTTATATTATTTTAATTTAATTTAAGTTAGGGGTTTCGGGTTAATACGAACTCAAATGTTTTTTTTTAATTTAGTTTTGGGTGAAATATTTTTTTTAATGAAATGGTGAAATGAGACTGATACTGAGACTGACTGACTTATTGAGTTCCTTTATTATCACAAAATACAAAATTATTGTTACATCAACCAATGGTACTAAAGTATGAACAAGAAACCTACAGAAAATTACCAAAATACAATTTAACAAATAGGAAAAAAAAGGCAAGAGGAGAGGGAGAGGGAGGGGAGAGGGAGAGAGTGGACGAGGGAGAGAGGCGGAAGGACGTTAACTTGTACATTAACCAGTAGCACACTACAAAAGTATTTGAGTTGGTTCTCACGAACCTCACGAGTTGCATCTGACGACCAGTAGTTGGGGACTCATCAAGCTTTTTAGCGATCTTGGAAGAAGAATTCAAGTGTTTTCTTTCTCGCTGACACAAGAGCATTAAAGAAAACATATGTTGCATTGCCCGATGGGTTTTCATTAATTTTCTCTCCTTGGAGATATATTTTGCCGTTTGACAGATTGCTATGATAAATCTAAAAAGTATATTTTCCTTATTAGCTTTGGCATTGAAACCAAAACAAAGGAAGAAGAACACAACATTCACTATGTGTGATACAAAATTAAACCAATTAAATGAGGAATCAATCTCACACATTAATTAAAGGCATGGAACACATTCAACATATACAAACTGGCAACACGTATACAGGAGAATTTACTAATCTGCTCTTGGAAGGGACTATCCAGTGATCAAACCTCTGGAGATCACCGGACCTTTTACTTATGAGCTTGTATTCATAGAGTCCATACAGGTTCAGAGGGGTCCGCAGGATCAGTCTCTTCCACCGGGTTGCTCATTTAAGGTGTATTCCTTAAACGTTGTTTGACAAGACTTGTAAAGTTCTTTGCTGCTCGTCTTTTGAAAGTGTTTTACCCCTTCTAATGGGGGTAAGTTGTTTGGAATAACTGTATACATAATTTGGGAAAACCACTCATTAACAGTGATCATGTTCCTGGGTCCAAAATATCCCGTCGAACCCTATTTTGTGTGACCTCTCTCAAGATTTTTCCGATCTCTTTGGAGTGAGTTCTGTGAGGTCGGTATTTCCTGTGCAGATTTTACGACAACTGAAACATGCCTGAGGTGCTCATTGTTTTCCTTAACCATATGTATGTTATTTATTATAAGGCATGTAGTCCTGAAATTTGTCCCGAATCATAAATTTCAACACTTATACAGAAAGCAATGGTCTTTGCTATTCAATTAACTGTCTTCACTGTTCTTCTTTTCAAGTATATTGAATAATTCCTGTATCATTGTGTTAGCCAATTTACTTTCTAGATGACATCATGTCAGCTTCTAACAAGCCATTGTTATATTTTTAACATTTGTGTGTTTTGTCCTGAATGCTGACAAACACCAATCTGGGTTTTGTTTGTCCCACCAATTTCACGGAAGAAAGAGGTCTTTCTTCGGATTTGGTATATCCAGAAAGTTTGAAAGCTTCTATAAATACATTCTTCGAAAGATTGTATTAATTTCCATGCACTTTCTTTGTTGATTGAGGGGAGAAAGCCCCAAGGTACTAAGTGTGATTGAGAATATATTTATGGAGAGAATCTGGAGGACCACAGTGTTCCAAAAGCGTGAGTTTTATATACCATCGGTCAAGTCTTGCAAGGAAACCTCTCTCTGGTAAGACGGCTCCACGTAAACTGGATTCTTGGGGTAAAGTACCTCCATACTCTAACAAACACCGAGAAAAGAAAGCATTATCACCAACAATATTCGGGATGAGGTTCTGTGTATTCTTCATTCAGGTTCAAAGGTACAGTTTAAAATCCCCCTATGCACACAGCGACTTATCAACCGCCTGTATAGTGATTGATCACAGACCAAAGAGAGCTCTCCGTTCTGTGCTTCCATAGGTGCTACACAATTAATAAAATGAAATGGAAATTGTTAATGGACTAGTTCAGAGAGATAAACCGCCTTTAACAATCTCCAGAAGAGACGTGACTCAGGTGTGAGCCCTGTCTCAGTATGAAGCAACACCGCCCAAAGAGAGGAAAGTTGCTAAAAAAAAAACACTGTCCCCCCAAAAGACGACACCTCATACTCTATTCTGAGTATGTGTGTTTCCTGTAATAAAAGTATGTCGATGTTCTTCCGTCTCATTAATTTTCAGTTGAGTGCTTGGCGGTTGTGGTTTGCGCCTGCCATTAATATTTAAGGTACAAAGGTGATTTTCTTCATTCAAAGGGTTTGGTGGGTTTTGTGAATATCAACACGGCTCTCGTATGAATTTCCTGGAGAGTGAACTGTGACTTTGTCAAGGGAATCATCGGCCTTTCTCATAATATCTTGGCAGTTTGATATAATGAATAGTCAGGAAATTTATCTTTGATAACTACATCTCGCTGTCTATAAGTTTCATTCAGGAAAGAAGACCAGTTGAGGGACTTCATTGGTGATCGGATGGAGCTGAGACAACTCGGGGACCTCGACATCCATCACAGATTTCTGAACAGATCAAGACAAGGTACCTTCGGGGGTCGAGGATTTCAGCTCCGAGGTCACAATGGATGTTCAGAATTGATGTAGTTCATTGGAAAGCTCTACTGTGTTTCCTCACTTTCCATGATGTTCCTTATGCTCAGCAGGAGTTGAAATCGTGTGTTCATTCTTGCGGAGCCTTATCTCCAATTCAATCGTAGATCCAGGAATGCAATTTTGAATTTGCATCGGTGAAGGGGCACTGAAGAGGACGTGTTAACGCCGTCTGCTCGTTCATAGTACTTGTGATGGTACCGGTTCATTTAGGGTTTAACAGTCTTTAGCTCATTATCATTTCAGCCAAACAACATTTATATTCTCAGAAATAATCTGCAAACTTTGAGACGTATTTTCCTCAACTCAGGACCTACTTCACGATCTTTTTTCCCATACAGGTCGAAAATGAGGAACATTGAGTAATTTTCAGCTCACTGTCCTTATCAATACTACCTTCTTTGCAGCCCCGATGAAAATTAGCAGCTGATAGGTCTCCGTGTTTTTTTGAAATAATATGGATTCTCAATCATTGTTCACTACTGCGAATCAGCAGGAACAGTTAACTAACGGATTCACTTCCGTTTTCAATGGATTTGAGGTATTATATCCTTTTACAATCCACATCGACATGACCATTTTCACCACACTTTAAACACAACGTTATGGCAGAACGTTTCACATGACCAAAGGTCCACAGAGAAAGCACGTTAACGAGGCCGACGAGGAATACATGTGATATACTGGCGATCATTGAATTATCTGTACTGAACAAATGTTCACCCGTGTCGTCGCCACGATCGGGAAGTACCTTGTACACTGTCGACGCATCATATTAGTGTTTTATCCTCTTGTCGCTGTTTCGGGGGATCATTGACATTCTTGGGAATGTTTCATAACGAGACAGGATTGCCGATAATACGTCATTCGGTAAGAATGGTGGAGCATTAGACACACATTTTTTTACTGCAGGAGTATCCATGGGGGAAGACATGAAACACCATTATCGGTGGTTAACCCCTCACTCACAACTGTGAACAAATTTCATTAGCACGAACAACAACTTTCTGATTGATTTGGACGCACAGCGAACATGTTCAAAACCGATTATACTCCCGACTGCAAGGACGACGTCCTCAGTGAGGATTCCTTTGGCGGAACACACGACACTGTTTCCGAGTTAATTATCAAACGCCTCCTAGGAGTCGTGTTCGCATAACGGCGATTAACAACACCTCTTTGCTCAGATCAGGCAAGAAGGTCCAAACTAGCAAAACAAAATAAATTAATAATGAACCGTTAGTAAAGCCTCATCAACACTGGGTAGGCTACACCCAAGTAGGCCGCTCTAACTCTTTCTCTCTCTTAAGGACAGAGGTGTAGAAAACACGAGAGAGAAACGAGACAAAACAGCAGGATAGAAAAGGGGAGAGGAAGAGGGGAAGCAGGAAGGAGAAAACCACACGAGCAACTCACCACACCAGAGCAGCTGCCGAAAGCGGCCATGACACCACACCAGAGACAGAGACAGGACGGAGAGAGAACGGAGGGGTTCGATCCCGTCGGTTTTTGTTCTGGACTGGACACTCAGGCCTAATCAATGTGCGTAGGTGTGTTGTGTCTATGTGTGGGTGTGTATCTGTATGTATGTTTTATGTGTGTATGTGTGTGTATGTCTGTGTGTGGTGTGTCTAATTCTTATTATTAAAAAATCAATTTTTATTTCAGTGATGGAAATGTTTACATTATAATTAATTAATGTTATTTCTTTTCAGATTTTGGCATATCTAAAAAGTTCATCCTGGTTTATGTCATTGGATTTGCTTCATTGTTGAAGATGGCGTGATAAGCCTCAGTGTTGCTGTGCTCAAGTTCTTGGAAATGGCTTCATTGAAACCTTTCATACTAACAGATGGAAGCTAAACATCCTGCCAATGCATCTGATGACCGCGCTAGTTGAGGCAAAGAGAGCTGTTTGCGTGCAGGAACATTGCCCAACATGGCTTCGTATCACTAAGAACCATGCTTGCAGGTTCTATAGTAGCCAGCAATAGCAAGGCAAAGAACCCTACGAGATTGCCGGAAGGTGAATAACTTGTGCTTAGACTGGTTGAACATGTATGTGGAAAAGCAAAACAGAGATTCAAGAATTCTCCTTTTATGACCATTCATCGACCGTATTAGTGAATGTTCAGATATTTGTACAAAGTTATTGAAAGAATCAATCTGCCCAGACAATTTCTTTGCACTTGTGATCCTGTTGATGTTGCTATTTCTCAACTGCTGTTTTTGTCCGGTAATGTGGAAGAACTGAGGATGATTTCTTTTCTGTGAACTCTCCAACACAGGCTGCTGAATAATGCTCAGAATAGGACTTCTTTGAAAGGACAATCTCACATGGGACTAGTTGGTCAATTTGTATGATGAGCCCAGCTGTGGGAGTTAATCAGGATACTGCATTGTAAAAAAAGGTCCATGTGTACATTGCACTGGTTCTTACAGATGTGTA
>CM068963.1:31924330-31937799 GCA_035128595.1 Eptatretus atami | reverse complement strand
ATATATATTTATGTATATATACAGTCGTGGCCAAAAATATTGGCACCGTTGCACTTTTTTTCAAATAACCCACAATTGTTTCTCAAAATAGGTTGAAATTGACAAAAATATTTTATCTCCACAATTCTTTATTTCAATGTTAATATTACAGAACCTTTGTTTTTGATTAGAACTTAATATGTCCTTTTAAATCAGAAAATATAAATAAATGGCATTGACGAAGTTGACACCCTTGACTTGATATTTGGTAGCACAGCCTTTGGACAAAATAACTGCAGTCAAGTGCTTCCTCTAGCCATGAATGAGCTTCCTTCACCTCTCTACTGACAGTTTGGCCCACTGTACTTTTGCAAACTGCTACAGTTCTCCCAGATTTGAAGGGTGCCTTCTCCCAACTGCTGTTTTCAGATCTCCCCACAAGTCTTCAATGGTATTTTGATCTGGACTCATTGCTGGCCAATTCAGAACAGTCCAGCGTTTTGTCTTGAACCATTCGCGGGTGCTTTGTGAAGTGTGTTTGGGGTCATTGTCCTGCTGCAAGACCCATGACGTTCGATGAAGACCCAGATTTCTGAATGTGTTTTTTACTCCCATTCTGAATTCAACTGACTAAAGAGGATGTTGTAGGACAGGTGTCTGATCAAAGGGGGATGTCTTTGTACCTGGTCATCCCTGCCAGCAGTTATAAAGTGAGAGTTCTAGTTATTATTATAAAACATTGTTAGATGTGGGAACATATACCATGCAATAATAATCAAGTTTCACATTGTAAATGTTAAAACCTTTAATTTGATACCAAACTTGACTGGTTTGTACCAAGTTACAGGTTTCGCATAATTATCCTGTTTTGGGGGAGGGTAAGGGTAAAGTGCTTGACCTAGAAAAAAAATGCCCTACGGTGCCGGGTTGGCACCCATCGGATTATGAAAGTACACATGGCCAATTACCACTTGGAGCAAAAAACGCATTCGTACGCAATGTTATGGTTAGGGTCATTTTTCAGGGTTGGCTGCCTGGCTATTAATGAAGGTGTATCATTAGAGTGTAATCTCCAGGTTAGGTCATTGGTAAAGTTGATGGGCTGGTGATTGTCCTGCTTCAAGAAACTCACAGTTCCAGGAATTCTTATGCCGATTCGAAGGAGCTGTTAAAAGGGAAACTTTTCTATTGTGATAAAGACTCGAATACCATAGGAATTGCATTTTTTGCATCCTGCTCTTCAAATCACCTCGGCGGTGTTTCTTAAGGGTCTTCAGGGATATTAAGTGACTTTATCCTTTATAATGGACATATATATATACACTAGCGAGGTGTGCTTATACATTGTGTAAGCATACGAACTATGTTTCCCCATTGTCTTGGGTTGCTCACCTGCATTTGATTTTCATTTTTTTTTTCATTTATTTTCTCATTAATTTTATTTATTTATTTATATTTTCATTTACAGATGCTTTCTGATGGTTCTGTGATTTTTCCTGGTGTCTCGGCTTCGGTACCCATCAACACACAAAATTACCGTGCTTCCCCTTTGTCTCGGGTTGCTCATCTGCATTTTTTTCATTTTTTTTTTTCACTTATTCATATTTTCATTTATGGATGTTGTTCGACGATTCTGTGATTTTTTTTTTGGTGTACTTGCTTCGATGTCCATTGTCATGCAAAATTTCAGCTTTCTACGTCACCGGAAGGTCCCGATCTTTAATATCAGTGAATCAGTCAGTCAGTGAATCAGTGGTGAGAAAGAGCTTTATATATTATATGTTTACGACCAGACTCGGTGGCATGATGTTTAGATGGTCTGCTCTGAGTCTGGGAGGTCGGCCGTTTGAACCCGCTCTGAGTCATACCAAAGACCTTAAAAATGGTACATACTGCTTCCTTGCTTGACACTCAGCATTTAAAAGGATCTGTAATTTGTGGTTTTTTTTATCTCGGATCTGCATGGACAAACAACGCTGGGAAGGCAATGGCAAACCACCTAGTATAAGGATATCTCTTGCAAAGAAATTGCTCTGACAACACCAGCGCTCTGTAAAAAGTATGGTAGGTACATCAAAAATCTAATCAAAATATGTTTATGTTCGTGAATGTGTATGTTGCAAGCAAAAGTAAAGTTAATGCAATTGACTGAACTGATAAGGAATATTGAGTCCCAATATTTCATTGTGTTATGGGGGTGGGAGGGGGGCGGTTGATTGCACTTTAAATCCTGTGTTACAACGCAATAGTGTTGAAGCTCACCCTGAGTCAGTGAAGCCCTTAGCAGAGGCTGTTTGAAGATTTTGGTTGAATGATGGGTGCTGGGTTCAGAACCCTAAAGAGTGTGGTTTTTCATGGTGTAAGTAACATCATTATGTTAGCAAGGTTAGACAAGTTTTATGTTCATAGGCAGATGATGAAGGGGGTTTTGATGACAAATATTGTTAACTCAGGTTTCTCAGAGAACAGTTTAGTTCTTCTCAGCAACAGAAGAAATAGACACTTCTGAAAGCCATGGTAAATTATAAGCCCATGGACGGATGGATCACATCTACTGCACATGCAAGATGTATCCATTAATCATTTAATGAAATTAATTTGGTCAAGGAATCGGTGCCACAAAAACACATGCGGTATCTCAGAAAGTCAGCAACAGATATTGGTTTTTCACAAAGCCAGATAAAAGGGGTTATCTCTGATCATTTCACCAAATTATTTTCCATTGTGGATGTGCAGGAGAATGCAATGGAGTGTTTTACAGTGGAGCTGCCTCAGCTAAGAGGAACATAACGTGAAGCTTGAAACTCGTTTAACGTTGGATGAACTTGAACAATCAATCACTCATGTCTTTGGTGACTAGAGCAGCACCAGGTCTGCATGGCCTCCCAGTTGAGTTTTATATGACCTTCTGGACCGCTGTATGCCCCTTTTTGCTTGAGGTACTCGAATAAAGTGTACAATGTGATGAACTTCCTCTCAGCTGTCACAGAACAGTGGTGACGCTCCTTCCGAAGACAGGAGATCCACAGCTCATCACGAGTTGGTGCCGCTTTCTCTTTTAACAGTTGATTACAAGATAGATTCTTATTTTTGCTAAAACTTTGTTATGATGATTATCACCTTGTTTGGGATATTCTATACACTGTGACCAATGTTTTTGTGTTAAGGACCGTCAGATTCATGACTATTTTTCTTTTTCAGGAAGGATGACATGTATGGAAAAGAGATAGGGAGGGAATAGGTTTAGTTTTGAAAATGCTTTTGACAGGGTGCATCACTTATATTTATTTGGTTTAAGATGTGGGTTTTTTTCCCTCACATTAAGTTGTTGTATAAGCAAATATATTCAATATTTAAGGTCAATGATGAACTGATCCCACCAATAAAGGTGGAGAGGAGATTTGTCAGGACTGCTGTATGTCAGGTATTCTACATGCCTTGTGTGTTGAACCCTGATTGATATTTTATAGGAAAACACGAGTAGGCGTAAAAGTGTTGGTGGAACACATAATCAAATTATTGGCTTATGCTGATGACATCTATGTCTTGGTCATATATTCCAAATACAGTATGTTGAGTTGGTTAGCAATAGTTTGGAGCTTTTTAATAATGATGGGTATACGACTGTTGTCATCAACTGGGGAAAAGTCAGGTGGCCTCGTAGTGGGCCATGCCTGTGGATTATTGCATTCCCTCCCAAATCAACTCACCTTGGGTTTTGAAGGAATTAAATACCTGGAAATGTTTCTTGAAAATGACAATGTTAAAAAGAACTGGGACGGTATGGTGGATGCCTTGAACAAAGACTGGTGAAGCAGCAGGGGCTTTCTCGTTCAACTTTCATATAGGGGGAACATGTTTGTGCTTAACAATTTGGTGGCATCCATGCTGTGGCACTGTTTTGAGGCTGTGTACCCCCCAGAGAGTTTGGTGGAAAGCACACAGAAAATTCTAATTGACTTATTTTGGAGCTGCAATCACTGGGCTCATCTTGGAGTGCTGAGCCTTCCCTTGGACAAAGTAGGTTAAATCCTCACTGACTTGATCAGCAACATTCTGACTTTTCACCTGACCGTGATTAAGCGACTGCTATATGGACCTGCCAGCCTGACTTGGAGGAATCTGGCCAACTCTCTCTTGAGTCGAGCTGAACAATCACTCATGATGAATCAGACCTGGGCTAATTGCAGGAGGTTTTTCTGATGGATGTGCAACACCTGGACCTCACACAACTGCTGCCTTTTCACTCCAGCATGCTGAATGCCTGGCAAGCTTTTACACTTAGCCACGGGAATATAACATACTCAAAAGCAATGTTCTTGCATGAACCCCTCTCTTACAATTTGCTATTTGAAAGTATTCTGAAGAATCGAAGTTTTGTTGAGCATTTAGTTGGAAATAACATTCGGAGAGTGTTTGACATGACGAGCGGGGCAGGCAAATGGGTGTGAGTGCTGCTGCGCTGGCTGAAACCACAAGCATCAGGTCAATTTGACATGTCTCAATTGTGTTATGTGGTATCTTGAAGTTTACCGTGACAAGAACCTATTGTGCATGGGGAACAACTTTCCTCTGCAGCAGTTTTATCTGCCTCTCCCTTTCCACATCTCATGCTTACCCCCGAATAATTTAATAATTAACTCGACTTGTAAAATCTCAACTCATCTTTTTTGGAAGGCCTCCCTCCTGTTATCTCCTGCCGAGCTGCGTAACCTGTATCAAATTTGTGTAAGTTTATTGTGTGCCATCTCTAAATTGAACGTCAGGAAGTGGGCTTTCTTGTGGCCGGATGAATCCCACTCTCAACCTCAATGGGATAGTTTTTATCAAAAGCTGATCCCCCCAAAAAACTGGGAACCTCCAGTGGAGGCGAGCTCATTGGAGCTTACCCACAAAGCACCTGCTACACATTTTCTCTGAATTAATACCTGATGAATGTCCTTTTTGTGGTGCATTTATCACTCTGAACTCATAACTGATGATTATCCTTCTGCGCTTTCCTTTGAGGTTGGTTTTCTTCAATTTCAGTTATAATTTTTGGTGTTAAAATTTTGTCCGATTATAGAAAGGAAACGCTTTTGGCCAATTGTTTTTTTCTCTGCACAGAGAAAATTGGTCATTGATATGACTTGGAAAGTGAGGAATTGCTGCCATTTAAGAGTCTCGTAGTTGCTAGAATTAAACTTGGGGAGTTCAGTTTTTATAAACATGAGGGAAAGTTGCTGTAATCTGGTGAGCAAACATTGGTGGCAAATTCACTGTGCAGGGTAGCTTATGGGGCCTTGTTAGTTGGTTGGTGAGGGTGTTGGGATAAGGGAAGAATTAGATCCAGATACACATGTGTACATGTGAACATGTAATTATACAGTGTATGTAATTTTATTTTATGTTTCACTTGTAAATTGCTTGGGTTTTGGTTCTCCCTTGGTGTTCTGGATACTTCTTTGTGTGATTTGTATTTTTCAAATAAAAGATGAAGCAATCAGTCTCTCTCTCTCTCTGTCTATGTCTCTGTCTTTCTCTCTGTCTCTGTCTGTCTCCCTCTGTCTCCCTCTGTCTCTCTCTGTCTCTTCTCTCTCTCTCTCTCTCTCTCTCTCTCTCTCTCTCTCTTCTCTTTCTCTTTCTCTTTCTCTTTCTCTTTCTCTTTCTCTTTCTCTCTTTTCTTCTTTCTCTTTCTCTTTCTCTTCTCTTCTTTCTCTCTTTTCTCTCTTTCTCTCTTTCTCTCTTTCTCCTTTCTCTCTTTCTCTTCTCTCTCTTTCTCTCTTTTCTCTCTTTCTCTCTTTCTCTCTTTCTCTCTTTCTCTCTTTTTCTCTTTCTTCTTCTCTCTCTCTCTTTCTCTCTTCTCTTTTCTCTCTTTCTCTCTTTTCTCTTTCTTCTTCTTTCTCTCTTTCTTTCTTTCTCTCTTTTCTCTCTTCTCTCTTTCTCTCTTTCTTCTCTTCTCTTTTCTTTTTTCTTCTTTCTTCTCTTCTTTCTCTCTTTCTCCTTTTCTCTTTCTCTCTTTCTCTCTTTCTCTCTTTCTTCTTTCTCTCTTTTCTCTCTTTCTCTCTTTCTCTCTTTCTCTCTTTCTCTCTTTTTCTCTCTTTTCTTCTTTCTCTTTCTCTCTTCCTCTCTTTCTCTCTTTCTCTCTTTCTCTCTCTCTCTTCTCTCTTTTCTCTCTTTCTCCTTCTCTCTTTCCTCTTTCTTCTTCTCTCTTTCTCTCTTTCTTCTCTTTCTCTCTTTCTCTCTTTCTCTCTTTCTCTCTTTTCTCTCTTTCTCTCTTTCTCTCTTTCTCTTCTTTCTCTCTTTCTCTCTTTCTCTCTTTCTCTTTTCTCTTTTTTGTCTGAAAGATGTCAGATACATTCATAATCACAGTTAACGTTTTGCTTTTTCAAAAAGGCTTCTGTTTTGACCTACAAACACTGTCCTGAAACGGCGAGCTCCAGCTTAAGAGGAAATCAATTAAAAAAACACCCACCTGAAAGAAACCTCCATTTATTTTTTTTTGCCCTTCTTCTTCTTTAACAGCCACAATTATTTCCACACTCTTGTGGGGTTGGTCGGGAAAAACTTGGCCCAAGTATTTCACGAACCACCTGGCCAGACCTGACATTTGACGAAGGTTAGGGCAAGAATTTGGAAGTTGGCCATGGTTGGATTTTGGAAGCTCACCTATTTTTCCGAACAATACTGTGGGATTTTAAGCATCCATCAACTGATGCCGGCAGATGGGACGCATGTTTAAGGTCCATCCAAGGGACGGCACACACATTAATGAATCAACCTGCCTGTGGAACACTGGGATGACAGTTTGTAGCAAGATCGAGCTTCCAACCCAGGCTCGACAAGTGTGCATATCTCTAGGGCCGAGGCCATCTTTGTTTGCCCATTGTTATCTCCAATCATTGCAATAATGAATGTTATGCACATTGTTCATGGACAAAGATAGTGTCAATTATACTTATTCTGCAATTAAACGTATTGCACGTCTGTACTCTTTGCTGTGCTCTTCAGGTATCTGCTTGCTCCAAAGAAAATGTAGCAGGATGTTTTGTGAACTATTCACATTTCTTGGAGGTCAAAGAACATGCAACCTCAGCCGTGGGTCATATGGTTAAGGCTCGTATGCAATTGCCATGTTCGTTGCAATTATTTCTTTCACTATTTCCTTCTTTTTCACTTTTCAATATCCACTCCTTATATGCCTTGCTGTGATGCATATCCATGCTCTTCTAGGAACCTTACTCATTACATCTCGAGGAATGAAAAGGTCGCGGCCTTAACGGAAATGACTCCTCCATTTATCGCCACCTTTTCTCTTGCATGAGCTCCATTATCATGCAAACTGTACTCAAGGGGCATTTTGGTTTCAGTGGTGAAATAATTCTTATTAATTCATCCCATCCCTTTTGCTTCACAGCTCAATGCTTCAATTGTGGGTAGAAGGGCCATGTCATGAGTCAGTGAGTCAGTTAGTTAGTGGAGTGATTTTTTTAGATTCTCGTGGAGGATCTCTAAGTCTACTAATTTGTTGTTCTTCTGCTTCTTTCTGTGGACTTTTTTGTTTCACAGCCGACAGTTTTCATTGAAACTTCCTGAAACTTGGCATATATATGTAAAAAAGACCCTGCAGCAGTAACCATCTCCGATTTTGAAATTTACTCCTAGAAAAAAAAGTTATGACGTCAAAATATCTCCGCTAATGGAAATCGCCTTAAAATTATCTCCGAAACTCGCACAGCTTTTTGAATTCTGTTCGCGGAATCGAACCGGGCATTAGCGGATGAATTACCGCACACTATGACATCACTATAACGTCATATTCAATTTTTTTGACGTCATTCCTATTTTTTGACATTTTTGTTTCACACACCAGAGTTTTCATCGGATCTTCGTGAAACTTGCATAATATGTAAAATACCCTGCACAGACAGTAACCATCTCCGATTTTGAAAATTCCTCCGAGAAAAAAAGTTTTACACGTCAAATAGCTCTCACGCTAATGGAAATCGCCTAAAAATTTATCTCCGAAACTAGGCAAGCTTTTTGAATTCTGTTTGCCAGAATCGAACAGGACATTAGCAGAGATGAATTACCGCACATATGATACATCACTGTGACGTCATAAAAATGGATATGACGTCATTCCTATTTTTTGACATTTTTTGTTTCACAACCCAGATTTTCATCGGATCTTCGTGAAACTTGCCATGTATATGCAGAAAGCCCACACGCAGGCAGTAACCATCTCCGATTTTGGAAATTCTTCCTAGAAAAAAAGTTGACGTCATAATATCGCCGCTAATGGAAATCGCCTATACCATTATCTCCGAAACGAGACAAACTGTTTGAATTTTGTTTGCGGGAATCAAGCCGGGCATTAGCACAGATAATTTTCGCAAACCTGATACATCAAAATGATATTCGTTTTTATGACGTCATCATTAAGAGGACGAGGATGTTAGCTAATTTGAGCTTGTTTTTTGATGCCATGATTTTTTTAATGCCATGTCATGAAACTACTACTTGGTCCACCATGATGGAACTCTTTATTTCCAGACACAGCTCAAGAGGTATCACCCAACACCAAATAACAATAACAACAACATGTTCACATCAGAACACTGTGCTCTGTCCGACCAAATACCATAACATCTTCCCCTTTTAAAATCAAGTTCCTTGATGGGAATAAAAACTTCAGATATACAACATGGCAATACAACAGGGTTCATAGAACACCTTACCACACGCAGTCTTGAGTAAACGGACATGGAACTTTCTTGGAAACTTTATTGGAAGAAGAAGATTCTCGAATTTCCCCACCATGAGAGCGTGAGTGGCAAATTTGATTGGTTGAAAATACGTACAATTTTGCCAAAGTACTGCTAAACTGAAGGTTTTTTTGTATTCTACACCACAATTTGTATTCTACAGTGTTCAAATATATAATTAAATTGAAATACAATAAAAGTTTTATCGGCTGGAGAAAAAAAACAAACATTGAATTGGAAGTTTACCACCGTTGATGCACACTCTTTTACACCACCCAATTTAACACGTTAAATAAGTTATTAGTGCCTGTTGTTTGTGTCCTTTGTGACATCCCTAAAAACGGGAGTTTCCTGTTGGGAATGATTTTCAATTTTGTTTGACTGCAAGACAGACAGACTGAAGCAATTGCTTTACTGCGGTGTGTGCATGTGCACTTGGGACTAGACGCCGTGCAATTTGCCAAATTCAGAGCCAAAGTACTGCTAAATTGTAGGTTTGTGTTCCGATTCATGTTCTACAGTGTTCACAATATAAAATGCAAGTGAAATGAAGTAATTTTCTCGATCACATCCCGACAGACAGAGTGAACCAATTGCTTAACCCTGCATTGCGCTATGTGTGGGGTAAATATAACATGTTCAGAACACAAATTTTGAGCGATTCATCGAACACCGTGTTTGAGTAAGTGAGATTTCACACAGAACAATGTATGTTATAACCAAAAATGTGATTAGCAGAGGTGGACTGTCCTGACGAGTACAAACTGAATAGACAGACATGATTCTGGCCTCTGAGGTCCAAATTTAGTACCATGTGAACAACTTGAAATTACAAGTCTAACCTGACAGCTTCTGTTTCCGGGTCTGAGCACGTTGGACGTTGGGTTGTGCAGTTCCTCCTTCCAGCCCATCAGAGCTGGGTTTTTTTTTTCCCGGACCAGAACTGTCTTTTCTTTTACGTTATATTTTTGTCCCTGTGTTGCTGTTTGTGTTTTCATCCAATTTTCCATGTTTATCTGCACCTTGACATGGTGTGTTGAATGTGGTGTATTGTTACCTCCACCGCCGAAGGTGAAGGAGGTTATGTTTTCACCCGTCTCTGTCTGTTTTTAATTTCTGGAATCCTTCGGATTTCGGCAATTATGTTGGTCGGTTGTGTGTGTCATTCTGTGTGTGTCTATCTGTCTGTTTGTTTGTTTCTGTGTTTGTTTACGCTGTAGCAGCCACACCGTTTCAGCGATCATGACCAAACTGGGTACAGACGTCGGCCATGATCCAACTTAGACACTTGTCGTTTTTGGTGAATCTAGGTCAAAGGTCACGGTCAAGGTCACCGAAAAACCGAAATTCTTATTTTCGCAATAACGCCCGCTAAAATGGTCGTATCGACTTCAAACCAAATCCAAAATGTGCATCTTCCAATTCTGCATCAAACCCTATGTCTCATTGGGGTGTCACACCAACACCCTTCTTAGCGGTCGGGGGTCGAATGTCAGGGGGGTCGGGTCAAAAATTTCAAATTGCGATAAAAATGCCGTTTCAAGTCCGATTGACTTCCAAGTTATGATCATGACCAAACTAAGTGCTATAACTCATTAAACAGTAGCACTATCGACTTATAAGAACCAAATTGATTTCCAGGTTTTTGTTTTTTCAGAGATCATGGAGATATGACAAAGTTATTCTGGCAATTCCTTGCTCAACGAGCAATTTCATTTTGTTTGTTTGTTTGTCTGTGTACAGGATATCGCAAAAAGTTGTGGACGGATCCGGATGAAATTTTATGGACAGGTTCGGTGTTTGACAAGGACGAACTCATTAGATTTCGGCGAAGATCCGGATCCGGATCCGACGACTAGAATTTTTTCAGTGATTCTTCACCATTGAGAGATCGGGCCAAAAACGATATATACCATGATATCTCAAAAAGTTGTGAACGGATTTGGACGAAACTTGGTGGCTACTACGTTGGGTGTGTGACAAGGAAGAATTGATTCAGTTTTGGTGAAGATCCGAATCCGTATCCAGATTCGACAATTTTTTAAGTGAATCTTCACCATTGAGAGAAAGGGCTAATCTAATATATAGCAGGATATCTCAAAAAGTTGTTGACGGATTCGGATGAAACTTGGTGGACAGGTTGGGTGTTTGACCATGCCAAATTGATTCGATTTTGGTGAAGATTCGAATCCGAATCTGGATACGATAATTATTTAATTTGTAAAGTGATTCCTCACCATTGAGAGATTGGGCCAAAAACGATATCGTTCTGTATAGCATGATATTTCAAAAATGTATTGGGTCTGATATGTTCTCGTGGATCAGGCATTGCGTGGTGGAGGTATGCGCTCTACCGAGTTCCCTTATAGTTTAATTTATAACATACAAATTCTGTCTCTGCTCTGATGCATGATCCTCGTTCCGCTTTCTTTTCCCCAGTGTTGTCCTTTCACCTTCCTCAACTTTGTCTTGTTTCCCCTCCTCGCTTAAAAACACAAAACTTTTTTCACTCCACGAGCTCATTCTGCCTGTATTTCCTTTCTTCGGTCATTCTTTATTCCTTCCTTTTCTCAATACCTCCAAAGTTAAAATCTTGATTGAATTAATTGCTTCTTATTTGAAAAGCTTTTAATAACAATTAAAAATGCTTAATTTTCCGTATTTCTCCATCAAGTTCGACCACCCTCTTGTTTTGTTGTTGTTATTGTTCTTCCTCTTCTCTTCTTTTTGTTCTTCTTCTTATCAAATTATAGAACTGTGCAAAAGTTTTGGTTATTCCAATAATATTCCTGCTATAGGGTAAATTCATCAAATTATCAGTGATACCAGTCATATATGTTTGTCATTGCAAATTAACAGCCTTTATAAATGCGTGTGAAACAAACTGCTCAAGTAAATAACAAGAACAGTATCATTTTATAGTCCCAGTCAATACTTTACACATCCACCCTTTGCCTTCTTGAGTGCCATCACTCGATCTTTTACCCGGATGCTTCCTGTACACAACTGAAGCATTCTTACAGGAATATTGTGTGAAATGTGTAGTACCTTCCACAGTTCTGTAAGGTTAGTTGGATTCCTCTTGTTCTTCACTGCTTCCAGTTAATCTCATACAGCCTCAATGGGACTCATGTCTCGACTCTTTTGGGGCCATTCAAACGTGTGGAGCACATCAGGTGTAACCTTGTTCTCCAAATCCTGTTTTACGATATTGGAAGTGTGTTTTGGGTCATTATCTTGTTAGAAAATGAGTCCTCTTCTGATTAAATGATTCCCACGAGGAACTGCATGGTGCTGCAGTATCTGCTTGTACTTCTCTTTTGTTAGCATCCCATTTATTTTTTTAACAAGTTTACCTATATCAAAAGCTGAGATACAACATCAGATCACTATCAGTGGGATACAAAATGTAAACTAATCACCCTGGTTATTATTATTATAGTTATGCTGTGCCATTGCTGTACAATCGATAAAACTCCAATTATCTGTTAATTTTAGAAGTGTGCTATTCTTATTGAAGCAGAATTGTTTTGAAAGATCTATTGGTAATTATTTATTTGTATGCAGTCTGTGGCTGCTTGGCTGCATCATTTCTGGGAGCACAGCTGCGCCACTGACCGTGGTGCCCCTGTTACCAGTAAGCTGATAGTCATTTTGCTAACCTCTGAAGGATGACAGCCTGAGTCAACCCACCTGGTGTTAATCCACTTGAATTCAAAACCCTAAGATCTTAAGTCAGCCACCTTAACCGTTAAGCCAACACCAGGCTTTTATTGGAAATAATTTCATGCAAAGATGTTCCTCCTGCATGATGTACATAGTGGGCTATGAATTTCATAATGGGAATAATTCAAAATTTATGACTGGAAACGGTTGTGTCAGTGGTTGCAATAACAGACATCTTCACACATTGTTCGGGGATACTGTACATCCTGTTATTGTTGATTTCCGAAACAGCTGACTTTCATAATCAATCAGCATTTCGCTGGTTGAAATCTGCAGCATAAAATTTCAATCCATGTGTCGCACCTCTAAATGTCACAAACAAAAATCAATTTTCTGCTGTGTGGCTTCTTCGGCACACCGTCCTTAAGTCTTGCTGAAAATCCAGACGTTAAAAATTAATTTCCCGTCAGATTTCCGAACAGTTTTCTTACTGCCTGTCTCTCTCTCTCTCATTGAATTATCTCAATCAGTCACTGGAACATTAATCTCTCTTGTATTACAATCATTCTGCTCTGAAATACACCTACCTACCTGTTCAGTTTCCTTTTTCTTTCCCTTTTTTAATGATCAAAAATACATTATTTTGACCTTAATTCAATGATTACAATGTCATTTGAAAAATGCAACATTAAAATTTTTATTTTCCAAGGGATTGTCTAATTATGACAATGCATCTCCAGTAATAGCAATGTATTTCATAGTTGTTATTACACAGGGACATACTCACCCCTCCATCTGTGATTTTCCTCATGTAGGATCCAACATATTCACGTTTTTGTGTGTGTGTGTAGGAATTTATAATACACTGTACTAGCGGGGTATGCTTACACATTGTAAGCAATAACAAACCGTGCTTCCCCATTGTCTCTAACAAACCTGCATTTGATTTTTCATTTATTTATTTTCATTTATTTTTTTCCATTTATTTATGTTTTCATTTATGGATGCTTTCCAATGGTTCTGTGATTTTTCCCGGTCTTTTGGCTTCGATGTCCATCAGCACGCAAAATTTCAGCT
>CM068963.1:31905830-31919936 GCA_035128595.1 Eptatretus atami | reverse complement strand
TTCTTTCTTTCTCTCATCTTTTCTCTCTTCTTCTTTTTCTTCTCTCTTTTCTCTCTCTCTCTCTCTCTCTCTCTCTCTCTCTCTCTCTCTTCTCTCTCTCTCTCCTCTCTCTCTCTCTCTTCCTCTCTCTCTCCCTCCTCTCTACTTCTCGTCTCTCTCTCTCCTCTTCTCTCTCTCTCTCTCTCTGTCTCCGGAAGGCTTGGCTCCGGATGCGTCCTGGCAGTGTTTGTCTCCTGACGTGTCCAAGCGGCATTTGTCTCCAGACGGTGTTTATCTCCGGACGTGTCCAGGCGGTATTTATCTCTGGACGGTGTTTATCTCCGGATGTGTCCTGGTGGTGTTTCTTTCCAGACGTGTCCGTGTTTGTCTCCGGCCATGTCCAGATGGTGTTTGTCTCCGGATGGAGCTTGTCTCTGGATGTGTCCGGGCATTGTTTATCTCCGGACGGTGTTTGTCTCCAGACCTGTCCAGGCAGTGTTTGTTTGTCTCTAGATGTGTCCTGGTGGTGTTTGTTTCCAAACTGTGTTTATCTCCGGACATGTCGCAGCAGGTACTGTTGTCTCTGGGCGGTTTTTATATTATGACAGTAGAAAATGGATTTCAGACATTATTTTGTTTCCATCTTCACTCTTATTCTATGCAGAATCATTTTTTAGAACGGTATGATCGTAATAATGCTCCGCTGCACCTTCTGCCTTCCCTTCTCTCATCTCCATGCTGCCTTTCCCATTCCCTACCCCTCCTCACTCTTTCTACCTCCTCGCTCCTCCACCTCCTCACTCTCCCTCCTATCTCTCTCTCTACCTCACCCCTCTCTCTCTCCCCCTATTTTTCTGCCCCCCCTTCTCAGTATTTCAGTGACAGTGACGCTGGGTGGTTGAATATAATTCTGATTATTTTAATACAAATCTTAATGGCATGCATAGAAAAGAATAAGTATTGGAGAAATCTGTATATGTAAAAACGAAAAGCAAATCTGTGAAGCCGTGAAGAAAGAAATCAGTAACGAAATCTGTGAAAAATAAATTCGTGAAACAGTGTGACTGTATGTCTATTGATTATGTACTGTTTGAACATCGGTTGCAGGCTACACGTACATCTATTAATTACATATTCTTGGACGAGACCTTTCACGGTGAAGCTGTGTGTGACTACATGTCTATTAAACACATACTGTTTGAACGCCAGCTGCACCTTGACTTCACACAGTTACGTCTATTAATTACGTACTATTGGAATTTACCTTTTGACACTTTAGACTGTTGTGACCCCTTCGACCCTTGAGGACCCTTTAAGACCCCCAAGACCTTTAACCCTTTGAACCCTAGTGGCCGTTTTAACAGCCGCTATTCAAACCTCCATATACTTAAGCGGCCGGATTTTTCTTCAAGGAGCCCAGATTGGGGGAACTAAAAGTCCAAGGAGCTCAGGGTTCAAGTGGTTAAGACCCAAAAGACTCAGATGACCCAAAAGTCCCCAAGGACCCTGAAGACCCAAAAGTCCCCAAGGAACCATAAGACCTAAAAGTTCCAAAAGACCCTGAAGATCGAAAAGACACCGAAGACCCAAAATATCCCAAGGACCCAAAAGACCCCAAAAACCCCTTTAAGACCCATTAAGCCTCCTTTTACATTTAAGACCCTGAAGACCCCTTTTACCTTGAAGACTTTTTCGACACTTGACACCTTTCAATCCCTTCACCATTTCTATATTTTATACAATTTAGATCTTTACAGCCCTTGAAGTCCCTTCAAGTCCTTAGACCTTAACACCATTCAGACCCCTGACACCATTAAACTAGAGGGGGAAGCACTCGGTAGAGTGCAAAACTCCGCCGCCAATACTGCTAGGTCACTCAAGTGAACCTGATATCCTATTCATTCAATTTGACGTCAACAGTGCTCACAGAGTTATAGTTTGCAACTTTCCCTGTTATTTTTAACTTTTACATACTCAATTCATTCGTCATAACTAGATTCCTTGAGACAGAAATTGATTTAACGTGGGTATATCCACCTGAAGTTCCAAAATCAGCCGCAATTATAATTTTGGCATGTTTTTTGTTGGAAATCACTTATAACATGTAGAAATGCAAAAAAAAGAAATCGAAATTTTGTTGAAAAAAAAGTTGCAAAAATTTTTTTCTCTAACAATTTTTTTTTGAGGGGGGGGGGGGGGTTGGAAATCACTTAAAACATGTAGAAATGCAAAAAAAAAAAAAATCAAATATTTTTTCAAATTGGCCGCCATAGCGGCCATATTGGATTTTGGACCAAGTCCAAAATCTAATGGCATGATCCTTGGACCATACCGAACCCCCCACCAAGTTTCTCGAAATCCGTCGAGGAGTTTTTTCTGTAATACTGTTCACAACAACAAAACAAACAAATAAACCAATGTCACCCTTAGGGTGACCCGTATCTTGCCAAAAGGTGACCACGTGTGACTTCTTTAAGGTCACACTGAGGTGACAGAGCTGCTACCACCAGGAGCGACTCCTTGAGGAATATCTGCCTACGAGAGATTCCGATGAGAATCGTTCTACAGAGTAACCATGAAAAATATGCGTTTGCCTCATAACGTCACCAAATGACGTCATAATGTCTCAGGCTTGACATATCTAGAAAGCACTCATCGAGGTGTTCAATTTGAGGTACTACACGATATGGTTCCTAAAACTTGAAAATTTGACCTTGGGGTCAAATATGTTTGACCTTGGCGCTAACCATGAAGGTCAAGGCCAATCGCCACCAAAAATTAATCAGCTGAGCGCCAGACCATGAACTATATTCCATGAAGTTTGAAGACGATCCGATCAAAATTACTCAAAAAATAAGGGTTTCGTCGACTCCCTGATTTGCGACAAAGTGAGCTTGACCTTTGACCTTGACCTTCAAAATTTTATGTGCTGAAAGGGACCTCTATAGCCTCTGATATGCGAAGTTACAAAAATTTCCAATGATAACTGTGCTCTGCAGAATTTTTTATACGTGATTACAGACAAACAAAAAAAAAAAAAAAAAATTAAAAAAAAAACATACAGCTGACTAACATATCTTGCAAAACTTCGTTTTGGCAAGATAACAAGCAGTCATAGACTGGTACTTACGAAATCGACAACTTGACCTCTGACCTTGTCTAATAAAAGCTGTCTCTAGAGAAGGTAGCGACGCAAACGAGCGCGTAATGCTGTTTGTTACAATCCCCCTCATTAGCATAATCTTCGGTGCATAATCACTCAGATACGACACCCGACATAAATCTCATAAAACATCCGATTTTACCAGAATTTCGACAACCGAGTTTTAAGCGTCCTAAGCGATCGCAAAAACCGAAGACAAAATTAAAATCGAAGTTAAATGAACTCGTAACGTCGAGCAAAGCAAAAATCGGCATTTCTCGCAATTATTTAATATTATTTTATCAAAGTCACAAAACCGTAATATTCGGCCATCCACCAACAATCTTTACATAATCGACGGCTCAGCGAGTCAGGCATGCGACGATAACCTTTATTGGGATAAAAAATGACTTTTAAACACCATCTTTATTGAAAAACCGTCACCGCGCACACGGAAAACCTTAACGTGACTCAACGACGCGTCTGCTCGAGCGCACTGCATCAGGGACGACCGTGACGTCTGCTCGAGCGCACTGCATCATGGGACGACCCTTGACGCTTCGAGTGAAATATTTTTTATACAATCTTAAAACGTCTCCAAAACATCCGATTTTTACCAGAATTTCGACAACCGAGTTAAAGCATCCGAAGCGATCGCAAAAACCGAAGACAAAATTAAAATCGAAGTTAAAACGAACTCGTAACGTCGAGCGAGCAAAAATACTCACATTTCTCCACGTTATTTACGGAATTATGTTTGACCTCACTGTGACCTTGACCTTTGACCGATTTTGACCAAAATCTAATCAGCGCTAGCCATCACCCTCCTGAATCACGTGATGTAATTTGACATTGGTAGCTTCTTCCGTTCTCGAGTTATCGTGCCTACAAACAACAAACATACAAACAAACAACAAACAAACAGAAACGGAAGGCATCAATATACTTACGAAATCTTTAGATTTCGTAAGTAACAAGCAGTCATAGACTGGTACTTACGAAATCGTCAACTTGACCTCTGACCTTGTCTAATAAAAGCTGTGTCTGGAGAAGGTAGCGACGCAAACCAGAAGTTTATACGATGATTCTGTACCAAACCATCAAAAATCGAATGTTTTGGATGTTTGACCTCACTGTGACCTTGACCTTTGACCGATTTTGACCAAAATCTAATCAGCCTAGCATCACCCTCCTGAATCACGTGGTGTAATTTGACATTGGCAGCTTCTTCCGTTCTCGAGTTATCATTTTTTGGATGTTTAAACTCACTGTGACCTTGACCTTTGACGATGTTTGACCAAAATCTAATCAGCACTAGCCATCACCCTCCTGAATCACGTGGTTTAATTTGACATTGGTAGCTTCTTCGTTCTCGAGTTATCTGTACCAAACCATCAAAAATCGAATATTTGACCTCACTGTGACCTTGACCTTTGACCGATTTTGACCAAAATCTAATCAGCACTAGCCATCACCCTCCTGAATCACGTGGTGTAATTTGACATTGGTAGCTTCTTCCGTTCTCGAGTTATCGTGCCTACAAACAAACAAACACACAAACAAACAGAAACGGAAGTCATCAATATACTTACGAAATCTTTAGATTTCGTAAGTAATAAACCAATGTCACCCTTAGGGTGACCCGTATCTTGCAAAGGTGACCACGTGTGACTTCTTTAAGGTCACACTGAGGTGAACAGAGCTGCTATCCACCAGGAGCGACTCCTTGAGGAATATCTGCCTACGAGAGATTCCGATGAGAATCGTTCTACAGAGTAACCATGAAAAATATGCGTTTGCCTCATAACGTCACCAAATGACGTCATAATGTCTCAAGCTTGATATATCTAGAAAGCACTCATCGAGGTGTTCAATTTGAGGTACTCCACGATATGGTTCCTAAAACTTGAAAATTTGACCTTGGGGTCAAATATGTTTGACCTTAGGCGCTAACCATGAAGGTCAAGGCAATCGCCACCAAAAATTAATCAGTGTTGCCAGACCATGAACTATATTTCCATGAAGTTTGAAGACGATCCGATCAAAATTACTCAAAAATAAGGTTTCGTCGACTCCCTGATTTGCGACAGTGACCTTGACCTTTGACCTTGACCTTCAAATTTCATGCGCTGAAAGGGACCTCTATAGGCCTCTGATATGCGAAGTTACAAAAATTTCCAATGAAAACTGTGCTCTCAGAGTGATTTATACGTGATTACAGCCAAAAAAAACAAACAAACAAAAAATAAAAACACATGAAGGTCAAGGTCAATCGCCACCAAAATTAATCAGCTGATTGCCAGACCATGAACTATATTCCCATGAAGTTTGAAGACGATCCGATCAAAATTACTCAAAAAATAAGGGTTTCGTCGACTCCCCTGATTTGCGACAGTGACCTTGACCTTTGACCTTGACCTTCAAAATTTCATGCGCTGAAAGGGACCTCTATAGGCCTCTGATATGCGAAGTTACAAAAATTTCCAATGAAAACTGTGCTCTGCAGAGTGATTATACGTGATTACAGCAAAAAAAAAACAAACAAAAAAAATAAAAAACACATGAAGGTCAAGGTCAATCGCCACCAAAAATTAATCAGCTGATTGCCAGACCATGAACTATATTCCCATGAAGTTTGAAGACGATCGATCAAAATTACTCAAAAAATAAGGGTTTCGTCGACTCCCCTGATTTGCGACAAAGTGACGCCTTGACCTTCAAAATTTTAGCGCTGAAGGGACCTCTATAGGCCTCTGATATGCGAAGTTACAAAAATTTCCAATGAAAACTGTGCTCTGCAGAGTGATTTATACGTGATTACAGACAAAAAAAAAAACACATGAAGGTCAAGGTCAATCGCCACCAAAAATTAATCAGCTAAGCGCCAGACCATGAACTATATTCCATGAGTTTGAAGACGATCCGATCAAAATTACTCAAAAATAAGGGTTTTGTCGATTACCCTGATTTGCGACAAAGTGACCTTGACCTTTGACCTTGACCTTCAAAATTTTATGCGCTGAAAGGGACCTCCATAGGCCTCTGATATGCGAAGTTACAAAAATTTCCAATGAAAACTGTGCACTGCAGAATTTTTTTTTCGTGATTACAGACAAACAAAAAAAAAATAAAAAAACATACAAGCTGACTAACATATCTTGCAAAAACTTCGTTTTGGCAAGATAACAAACAGAAAGGGGTGAAAACAGTAACCTCCATCCATCTTCGATGGCGGAGGTTAAAAAGATTAGACAGTTTTGACCCTTGACCAATTAGAGTCTTAGACCACTTGGACTTTTTATATTACAAATAAGTTACAAATAAATATAATATCACCAATATTACAAATAAATTTGTACAAAATATCCATGCTTGTTACATACAGTGTACCAAATCAAAATTTACCCTAAGAATTCTCAGTCTCATTTCATTCTATATTTTGGACATGAAAACATACTCTGACGTCTTGTTTCCCAATTTTTCTTTGAACTAATTATACTTCAAAACCCCCTATATACCAAGTTTCATGCTTTCTGCCAGAAGTGCACATCTTAGGTAATGTTTGTTACATATCCGCCCCACTATACGTGAGCCAGCAATATCTGCTCTATAATTTCAGCTGGCATGGATACTCAAGAAAACGACTCTTTTTCCTACAATAGAATTATCAGAAAGATGTTAAACCAAGCGTTTAAGATTTCACACTGTGATGATTTGTGATTGGAGATTGAAATCCCATTAGCAGACAAACCCAGGGTGAGAGGCTTCCTGTTGTGGAGTTGTGATTGAGTATAATTAGGATTCGCAGATTGTCCTTCAGAGTCTTGAACATTTGAAACCCACAGGTTCCAACATGGCCTTCAGGCTTCTCCACCATGCCGTTGTGATGAACTTGAGCAAAATTCTCTGCTGTCCTTTGTATGCTTCATGCAGTTCCTGTAGTGTGTATCTTCACCTACAGAGTCATCATCCGAGTCATTCCATTGAAAACAAATTAAATTCCAAAGATGCTTTCATGTGAAAAACAACACCTGCCGGTCATATAAAAGTCGACATTACATTGAAGGTGCATCTCGGTGTCACTGTTTACACAGTGGGTCCTGCTTGCTTTATTTACTGTGTAGATCCTGCTTTACAGTTGTAAACGTCTTATTTAATACACAGGAACACACTTCTCTTGCATCTTAACATTCTTAGCAGATTTTTTTTATTGTGATATCACTCAAATAAGGAATGAAGTGTACAAAAATGGCTCTTTACCTCGAAAGCTCAGGCCTTGTATTATCCCCACTCTCTCCTTTGAGGGATGGTGCAATGTATTGTGGGTTGTGTTTGTGTTCTTTCAATTTGAAAAGGAAAAACATTCCCTTGCAATGTTAATATGTCCTGCTGTGCTCAATTGGCATCATCCCATTCAACCGCACACCAAATTGGCATCATCCCATTCAACCGCACACCAAATTAATTGTATCATCGTTGTTGGCTTTGATTGGTGTGTGCTTAACTGTACACACTTAGCTACTTTATCATCCGTGATCGAGCAATCACTATTGGTTTCGATTGCTTGCTCGGATGTCATTTACGGATTCCTTGCTTGTTTGCTGGAGTTGGATTTTGTTTAGCAGTTTTTGGAGGATTTCTCTGCATTACAATTTAGTAAAGTATAACTGAAGCCTGGTGTTAGCTTAGCGGTGAAGATGACTGGCTTGGGACCAAAGGGTGATGAGTTTGAGCCCCTGTTTTTCACCGTTGAATTAACAGCAGGTGGGGTTGACTCAGCCTGTCATCCTTCCGAGGTCGGCGAAATGAGTACCAGCCTACTGATAATTGCATCAGCGGCACAGCTGCGCCCTCAGCCAATGATGATACTCGAAGCCTTGTGTTGCATATGGAGGAGGAGGAGAAATATACTCTTCCTCTGTCCCTTTGCTCATCAAGGAAGGAGTCAGAATGGACACAGCTTGTGATAAAGCAAAATCAAAAGGTTTGTGATAAACCTTTGCTGAAAAGGCTTGAATTCCCAACCCCTTCCTTCCTGTTCCATATCCCCATAGCCTGGATGTGTTGTGATAGCATCGACCGTATATCAAGTTAGATCGATTTATAGGTGTAACAAGGGACCTGTAGAGGATAAGTTGTACGTAATATGTGCACTGAGGAGGCAGTGAGCGTCGCCTGTATGGAAGTTTGGAATGCATCATGTTGTGTAGATCTGTTTTGATGAGCCCAGGCGAGGGGTTCTGAACACTATGGACACAGAGAGCGGCATAAATACACTTCAAAGTGGCTTGATGGACGCTTTAAAAGCGCTATGGGTGCGGCTTTGGGAATCAATCCGGCGACACTTCACTGAAAACCATGGACCCATCGGTATCGTGAGCTGCTGAGGGCCCTGGACAGAATGCTGCTTTTGTGGAGGCGTCGCCCCCAGGCGGCTGGACCACCAGTCACACACCAGCAGAATGCTGGAAAGCAGTCCCAAGGGTTTAAAAGCCACATGTGTGCGTTCACAGCAGATATATCTCTTTCCTCTTCGTTGCCTGGCATCCTCGGTGCCTCGTTGGTGCGGTCTCAACTCAGCGACTGTACGTGTATGCCATCTCCCCTTTCAGCTCCAGTAGTGCTGTACCTCACCAGCCTGCATCATTGGGCAGACAAGCTCGTTCCTGCCACATGCCCTCACCTTTTTCCCTTTGTTCATATATGATGGTTATGAGTTTATTTTTGGTGCCTGAGAGAGAAATAAATTTAATTGGGATTGAATCACTGGTTTTAAGTACACGTCTTCCGTTCCATATTTTTCTGTCCTCAACCGCCAGATCTGTTCGGGTTTTGTTGTCTTGCCCATCCCCGTGTCGTGTAAACGATTTTTAAGACGAGGACCGTGTTCCCGCATTCTGCGTTCACGCGTGTAGCCCAGATGCCAAATTTGGTCAGCATTTCGGTGATCCTTGGGGGAAGTATGACAATCTATTGAACACAGTGTAAGTTTGGTGATCTTCAGAGGTTGTACAAACCCCCGGCATGACGGGTGACGTTCAGCAGACCTGTCGACGCGACAATATAATGAAATTAATACGATGGACAAAACAGAATTTGTTTAACATGAAAAAAATCTGTTTTTGCTTCTTCTCCTCTTGCCGAGCCTCAGTCCAATTAAACACTTACAATCGTTTTGCCAATAAATGCCCATCATGTCTAATCCATAATGGCAGCCGTCGCCAATGACTGTCACCTATTGATTTATTGACCACATCTTTTTGCAACTGGGAATGAGAAAAAAATCACAGCCACTGAATTAGTTTACCCTGTTGAAAGTATTTTACCATATTTTAAAGAAAAGACATCAGTTGTGTCTCCATTAGTAATGCAGAGACAAAGCCCAACGTATATCTTCCTGAAAACTATCTTATGAGAGATTCATTTGTTGCAGAAGTCTTTCCACACGAGTTTGTGGAAATGGAAATAATAATTATTGAAATGCTAAGCAAAGAGGATCCTCTTTTTCTTCTTTCATGTGCAGCATATGGCTGGGGGTAGTATAATTTGGCTGGGGGTGTAGCTGTGATACTGATGCAGTGCTCTCTGTATAGGTTAGAGCAGGAATTTGTATTTTGTTCATGGTGCCGGCGATAGCTGGCCAACTCTTCATGAAGGATACCATGGAATCTTTATTGCCCACCAACTAATTCGGGCCAACGGGATGCCCAGTTTAACTTCTATCCGAGGGACGGCGCACACATTGATGCCTCACCATGTCTGCCAAACACCCCAGGATGACAGTTGATAGCTGTGTCGGAAAAAGGGTATAAACGGCAAACACTGCATGATGCGATTGCCACACCTTTAGTAAAATGAACTTAACAAGAGTAAAGTAACATATGTTAATTGTTACCCCACACATGTGACGTGAAAAGCGGGGTTAAGCAATTGGTTCACTTCTGTCTGTCTGTCCTTCTGTCTAGAAACGTCAGTTTATGATTGAGCAACAATTTCATTTCAATCGAATGGTATATTTTGAACACGAATCAGAACATAAATCGGAAAACAAACCTGCAATTTAGCAGGACTTTGGCTTTGAATTCGTCTCGATCGCACATGCGCAGAAGAGAGTGAGATAATTTTTTTTACTGTCTGCCTGTCTGCCAGTCAAACAAACTTGAAAATCATTCAAACAATAAATTTACTGTTTTTAAGGATGCCATAAAGGATACAAACAACAGGCACAAATATCTAATGCAACGCATTAAATAAGGTGGTGTACAAGACTCCGCATCGACGGTGGTAAACTTCTGGATCTTTTTTCTATGACCTTTAAAATCTTTAACTTTTTTCAATTGAGTTATAAACTGAACACTGGAACACAAATCGCCTTTTTGACACGTCCGTTTAGCAGTACTTCGACAAAATATTATGGCATTTTACATCATCACGGCAAAAATGATATCTTATATATTATTTCCGAGTTTGTGGTTTCGTGTCGCGCTATCTTCGACTTTGTTCTGCGCTCCAGTAACGTGATATTCGGCTTACATTATCTCAAAGACCATATGAGGTGCATGGTACAAAAAAAAGTAAATAAAATGGTTCTGAAACAGTGAAATCGTATCCCACTTACTGCATTAAAGTAAAATTACTACTGATACTCTGCATCAGTTCCTTTCTCAAACACACCCACCCCAACATGTCGCGCAGAGCGCGGGTTATGCTAGTATAGAATGATATTTGAAAAATGTATTGTGCCCTATATGTTCTCGTGGATCAGGCATTACGTGGCAGAGGTTTTTAATTTTTTGTCACTGATCTACACAAAATACTCCATAATGACAAAGTGAAAACATGTTTTTGGAATTTTTGATATATTGGAATATTGCAATAAATACAAATGAATTAAAAATTAAAAGCTCAAATATCTTGCATCAATGCGTATTCAACCTCCTGAGTCAATACTTTGTTGAAGTGCCTTTGGCAGTGATTAAAGCTTCAAGTCTTCTTGGATACGTCTGTATCAGCTTTGCACATCTGAATTTGGTGATTTTCTCCCATTCTTCCTTGTAGATTTGCTCAAACTCTGTCAAGTTGGATGGGGAGCGTCGGTGAACAGAAATCTTCAGGTCTTTCCACAGATTCTCAATGGAATTCAAGTCTGGGCTTTGGCTGGGCCACTCAAGTACTTTCACGTTCTTGTTCTGAAGCCATTCCAGCGTTGCTTTGACTGTATGCTTGGGATCATTCTCCTGTTAGAACGTAAATCTTCACCGTGGTCAAAGGTCTTATGCACTCTGAAGCAGGTTCTCTTCAAGGATTTGCCTGTATTTGGCTCCATTCATTGTTCCCTCTATCTTTACAAGTCTCCCAGTCCCTGCAACTGAAAAGCATCCCTTATAGCATGATGCTGCCACCACCATGCTTCACAGTAGGGATAGTGTTAGATGGGCGATGAGCTGTGCTCGGTTTCTGTCAGACGTAGCACTTTGCATTCAGGCCAAAGAGTTCATTTTTTGTCTCATCAGACCAGAGAATATGTTGCCTCATGCTCTCAGAGTCTTACACATGTCTTTTTGCAAACTCCAGGTGTGCTGTCATGTGCCTTTTTCTCAGAAGCGGCTTCCGTGTGGGCATTCTCCCATAAAACCTTGATTTGTGAAGTGCTGCAGAGATTGTTGTCCTTCCCGTAGGTTCTCTCATCTCAGCCAATGTTCTGTCAGAGTGGTCATTTCGTTCTTGGCCACCTCCCTGACTGAGGACTGAGATGCACCTGAGCTCTATTTGGAGTGTCATAGCAAAGGGGTTGAATAATTATCGATGCAAGACATTTCAGCTTTTCATTAATTTGGAAAAATTTCTAAAAACATGTTTTCACTTTGTCATAATGAGGTATTTTGTGGAGATCAGTGACAAAAATTCCTTTTTTAATACATTTTAAAATTCAGGCCGTAACACAACAAAATGTGACAAAAGTCGAGGTGTGTGAATACTTTCTGAAGGCATTGTATATATGTATATTGTCATGTGCATGCCGATTAACACCGGCGCTCGATGGATCGAACAAAACTGGCTTTAACTCCCTCAGACTGGATGTCCATGCGCAGTTGTAAGGAGAAATACGAGAACCTTAAAGCTTTTATGAAACCAACAGGTTTATTCCTGAAACAAACAAACCAGGGGAAGATTGACCCGTCAAAGGAATACGACGGCGGGTTGGGAGGGGAAGAAAGGGAATGCAAGTAATAAATAACTAATTATATACAGTGAGTTAAAAGAAATCTAAGGCATCTCTCTGGACTCAATCACAGATGGGCAAGGGATCAAGAACTGGGTGTTTTATCTCTGGTGGTGGGGATGTCGAAGGAGGCAGGTGGGTGGCGCTGAAGCAGCTTTGGAGAGGCGGGACATGTATGCAATGAGGAGCTTATGAGACAACGAACAGGCAGCAGACAGACTAAACAGGGCAGAGGCAGGCAGGCAGGACAATCTCCCCCAAGAGCTCTCCTTCGAGTCAGCTCTCCTCTGTCAGCTCTCCTCAGAATCAGGCTCTCCTCTGAATCAGGCTCTCCTCTGAATCAGGCTCTCCTCTGAATCAGGCTCTCCTCTGAATCAGGCTCTCTTCTGAATCAGGCTCTCCTCTGAATCAGGCTCTCTTCTGAATCAGGCTCTCCTCATTTACGATCCTTCAAAAACACACCAAATCCATGTGATCCAGGCTCCCCCCTCTCGCTCTCTGGACACCACTCCACCCCTCGAGGTATCTCTAGCTTGGCCCCTGATCGTCCGTAACTCCGCCATCCTCTCTCCCTTGCCCGGCAGAGCCCCAAGACCACCTGGTCCCACCCAGTGGGACATTACAAGGGGGGTTTTACATAAAATTTCCTTAACATCAATCTCTAATTAATTATTGCCACACACAATATGGTGCAGATTCAAACAAGACAATCCTTAAGCTGATGTGTCCCTGCTTATTTCATTGAGATTGGCTAACTACTCGCACATGGACCATGCCACTCTATAGACTGCTATTTTGGCAATGTCTAACCACCCGCTCCCCCACAAACGTAACAATATATACGTGCACATATGATATAATGTTTACAAGCTCGAAGTCTTTGTGAACAATAACTTATTGTTTATTTGACAATAAGTAGAAGAACACTATAATGGTTAATGTACTGTTGTGAATCCAGGGGTTACATGAAACCCAAATTCCAGTTGACTTTATCAGTCATCCCGTGTTATTTCCTGAGGTCTTAAGGAACTTTCACTGCATCGAACCTTGAGTAAAAAGCAGAGCGGTTTATCCTTCCCTGCATTCGCTATCACCAATTCCACTCACCACCCAACCTCTCAAACTCTGGATGCAGATCGCTCACAAGTTAATGTAATTACAGATTTGCAAAAAGAAACCTGTTTATTAAAAACTCCATGCAGAATTTACAAATACAGCATTGCAAATCTGGTCGGTTTGGCGATTCACCTATTACATATGCAAACTGCCATAACTCACTTCCACTACTATTACACTCGAGTGTTACAGTGCTGCATGCAAGTTCATCTCGAGTCTTCGATCATTTTGCTCTGCGATATGCTGAAACGTTCAACAAACATGGTAAGTTGTAAGGCACACAAAAAAAGGAACCTTTTCTCAGGCCTTCTTGTGCTTACTGCAGATTTAGTTGAAGTCACTGCCTCATTCTTTTTATGGTAGCATGGAGCATCTCAGTCTAATTGGCCATGAGAAACACCAGGAGCACATCGGGGAGCATGTCGTTGCACACCTGATTGTGTTATGCTTCAGTCTTTCTGAGGTCAGGTTAATATAAGCAGTCACCCACCCAGACACACACACACATCCACCTCTCATCGCAGCCTCAGCAGAATCAGTGGTCCAAAAAAAAAACCTGCACACGGAATGCATTCTCCTTCCAACACAATGAACGTGGTAGACAAACTCAGCTGATCTCATTCAGCTCAGGGTTGTGTTGAGTGCA
>CM068963.1:31877512-31895726 GCA_035128595.1 Eptatretus atami | reverse complement strand
GGGTTGTAATATGCTCATGGAACATGAGTCAACTATCAATAAGTAACAAATTGTTTTCTCTGTCCCACTGTCTGTGCAGGTATCTTTGAGGTATCACCTACGGCTTTTCCATGACTGGAGGCAGTCCCACCAGCGAGTCTGTCTCGTGCTGCAGCCCTTGTCACGGCCGACGAGGCCAAACTCGGGTCTTGCACCCATCCTGACTCACACTTACAAGGAAACTGTATTATGAGATGAAGCCATGCACGGATATGCTGGTTCATAAAATTGCTACTACCATTTTCTCAGTCGTTTAGGGTGTTGTGCCGAGTTAGGTCAGTCCAAGCAGATAGCTCTGATACAGCAGTGAACTCAGGATGGATATTGAAGACTACATTGCGGCAGTGCCTCTATGTGCTCATATGAACTACCCTTTTCCAATTCATATGATAAATAATCCATTGCTACTTTCGTTCTCAGAAAACATAGGACCAGCTTCCTTTAGTTTAAAAAACGAAATGCACACTTTACGTTCTGTCTTAGCACAAGCAGAGAAGACTCCGTGGTAAGATTTCTACATGGGGGACTACGTGTATAATATGGTCTGAGACATGACTATATATGATCTGGAAATTGAAGGGGTAAATGGTTGGGGAGGCAGGGGAGTGCCACGAGAGATTTTCGGAAAACCAGTGGTGATTTCAGGGTGAGTGTAACCCTTATAGGGTTTGGTGGTCAATTTACATCTATCGGTGAAATGAAGTATTGATTTACCCACGGTAAAGAAATGATCTTTTCTTTATTCTTTGCTGAGCATAACATGGTACTATATGCAACATCAGATTCAAAGTTGGACAGCCAGCTTAGGAGTAAATATGTGGCTCCAGCAAAAAAATTGATAGGTCTTTGTAGGTATTATTATTATTACTATTATTATTATTATTCCACAACTGACTTGTAGTTATATTTGGAAGCAGGTTGTATGTACCACTTTGTAAGCAATCGTTAGTAGAGGTGGAACTTGGTGCCTTTCTCAATAACTATGTCCACAAGTGGTGAGAGTTTTTCTTTGTGACATGTCCGCTGGCACCTGACTAAAATGACTCCAGGAAGAGTGCTCAGGCTGTCCTCGTGCCCTTGTGCTCCCCATCCAATATCATTGACAACTTGTCACTCCACAGTCAATCTGCTGCACATCAATGATGCAGCACAATCTTCCAGGACCGCAGCTCTGAATCAGAACACAGGTCTTGCATGTATGTCTTTTTGTTTTTTTAATCTCTTTTATAGTTTGATTGATCCATACAGTGGTTTGCAAAAGTATTCACCCATCTCCAAAGTTTTCACATTTTGATGCCACCTGAGCTTATTTCATGATGCTTTCAAATCAAACTTCATATATAGAGTCTTTACAAACTACTCCAAAGTGATAAAGCTAAATAATGCAGATAAAACGTGAACAAATTAGGTTAAAGGGGAAACCAAATGCTGAGACCAACTCAAACTAATCTATCCTTTGATACCCTAGAAAATAGATATGATGTCTTTTTCCGATTTGCGATTTATAAAGTCAGTAATTTTGTGATTAAAAGTCGAAATCATCTTTTTCGTCACGCTTTGCTGTGACGTCACACATGAGAGTCAACCGTCATATCCGTACTGGCTACGAGTTACATCGCGGTACAATTTAACTCAAACGGCGAATAATTTTCGATTTTCCATAAATGTGCCGAGTCGATGCGTCCTCAATGGTTGCAGTAATACAAACCGAGATGGTTTCATGCTACACCAATGGCTGAAAGATCCAAGGGTTACCAGAAATTGCACGAGGTTTTTCTGAAATACCCGAGTGTGGATTGGGCCGAGAAAATGTTCGCTTTTGTGCTCAGAACATTTTGCAGAGCACTGCTATGAAACAACAGAGATGGCTAGATCTTGTGATTATCCACCACACTTGAGAGAGGATGCCATCCCCACAATTAAGCGGAAGAAACAGTCATCGCTCAAAACCGTAGGACCATCTCTACCAAGCTACCAGCACAGGTACATGGTCGATTTGTGTTGGCCTGCTGGTGACCGATCTCACCTCGCCACCATTCACCTCGATGGTGGGACACGGCACCACACTGCACAGACACGACAGTTGGACACGGTACGGACACGATGGTGGGACATGGCACAACACGGCATGGACATGACAGTTGGAAACAGCATGAACACAATGGTGGGACATGGCACGGACACGACTGTGGGATACGGCATGACTGCATGGACACAGTGGTAGGACACGGCACAGACACAAATGGCGTCCCGGGAAAGTGTGAAATGGGATGATCCCACAACATGCAGGACACCTGGTCAGCCTGCGATGGTGGGACAAAGCATTTGTCACCCATTTTGCCAGCGGTGTCCGAGTATGCCCATGTCCGTGTTGTGCCGTGCCGTATTTCTACTGAAATGGTATAACTAATTTATTAGTTGGTACGATATCCCTTATAAACCGTCAATTGAACAGAAAAACAAAAACTACCAATCTGGAGTGAACATATGACTGGCCTTTCATCTTCACCAACACTGCTAGTGTTGCCATCTTCCTCTGAATTGCTCGCATAAGGTTCAAAATGATACGGCTCCACAATTCCCCCGAAAGCGTTTCCATAATAATTCTGTTCAGTAGTTTCATCAAAATCCCACTGATCACTTTCAACATACTGAGAACCTTCAGAGTTGCTCATGATGGTGGAATCAACATCAGAATCTGAGCTTGAAATGCACTGTTTCTCTATGTAAACTGCTATTTGGTTCAAGATGGGTTCAAGGTGTGATGTCACTCGCGAAAATCGAAAATCGACACTCTAGGGCTTTTTTTTGGCACTTTGTGATTGGCAAAAAAAACTCCAATTTTTTTTCCTTTCAAATTAGACCATGGTTAATGATTCTCGATGGTTTTCAGAAGAAAAAACATTTGTATTTGGTTCCCCTTTAACAGAGAAAATCAGATGATTCTCAGTTCTATAAGTATTCAATCTCTTAGCCTAATTAACCCTAAATCACTTTAGGAGCAAATTATTTGTTTGAAAGATTACAAAACAAGTGTAAGAGGTTTCACCTGTATGTAATCAGTCGTTTAACTTAAAAATTAAGCTCCTCCACTTTTATCAGGAGTTGTAAGATGCATCTCACTTGGTCAACCAACAAGGCAAACATAAAGACCAAGAAGCTTTCCAAAGAAGTCAAACATAAAGTGGTGGAGAAGCACCGTTCAGGAGAGGGTTATAAGAAGATTTCAAACTCACTCATTATCCCGTTGAGTACGGTGAAATCCATCATTAAGAAGTGGAAGACGTATATTACCACCAAGACTCCACCCAGATCAGGTTGCTCATCCAAACTCAACAGCCAGGCAAGCAGGAAACTGGTTCAGGATGTCACTGTAAATCCACCAATGACTTTGAAACATCTGAAAGGCTCAATGATCCGAGATGAGGGTCAGTGTTCATCAATCAACAATATCCCATTCTCTTCACAAAGCTGGCCTCTATGGACAGGTGGCAAGAATGAAGCCATTACTGAAAAGATACATCTAAAAGCTCATATGAAGTTTACGAAAAGGCATGTTAATGATACTGCAGGCATTTGGAGAAACGTTTTGTGATCAGACGAGACAAAATTTTACTTTTTGGTCTAAATTTAAAGCGTTACGTCTGGTGCAAGCCTAACACAGCACATCACCCAGTCAACACCATCCTTGCTGTCAAGTATGGTGGTGGCAGCATCATGAAATGGGTTGATTTTCATCAGCATTGACTGGCAAGCTTGTCAGGGTAGAAGGGACAATGGACAGTGCAAAGTACAGGAGAATCCTTGGTGAAAACCTGCTTGAGTCAGGCATGAATCTGAAACTGGGTATGAGATTCACATTTCAGCAGGACAATGATCCGAAGCACAAAGCTAAAGCCACACTGCAGTGGCTGAATAAGAAGAAATGAAATATTCTTGATTGGCCCAGTCAAAGTCCTGACTTGATTCCTGACCCAATTGACCATTTATGGTGAGACTTGAAGATTGCAGTCCATCGACGATCCTCATCAAACTTGGCAGAAATAGAGCAATCTCACTGTGCAAAGCTGGTAGAGACCTTCCCTAAAAGACTCATAGCAACCATTGCTGCAAAAGGTGCTTCCACCAAGTACTGATCTAAGGGGCTGAATACTTTTACAACCAGTGAATTTTGATTTGCACATGTTTTTTGCAGGTATTCCTGACATGTAACCTCCTTCAACTAAAACAGTGTTTAGTTTGATCTCTTCAGTTATGAATAAAAAAGTTCATTTTGAATTTTCTTTTTTACATAATTCATCTAAAAATGGCATTATTGGTAGGGGGTGAATACTTTTGCAGGCCACTGTGTATATATATATATATATATGTATAAATATATATGTATAAATATATTTATATATATATATATGTATAAATATATTCATATATATATTTATATATATATATACTGTATATATATATATATATTTATATTTATATATTTATATTTATTTATTTATACATGTATATATATGTATATTTATACATATGTATATACATATAATAATAATTATCATGTATGTATATATATATGTATGTATATATATGTATATATATATGTCTATATATGTATATATATATATATGTATATATATATATGTATGTATATATATATACATATATATATATGTGTGTGTGTCCACATGAGATTGATCATTACAATGTTTATCATTTTTTGTTTTCCAAAATGAGTTGTTCCAGAAGACATTTGATCTATAATGTGCTGGTGCTGTGCTTACAACATCACAACGAGTTAAAATAAATGTCCAGCCAACCAGGCAGCCAGCCCCTGTTCTTTCACCACCTCAACAGCAAGTACAACGGCATTCACAGACAGAGCTATTGATAAGCACTGAGGTTACACACAACCTTGAACACTGTTGAAGCAGTAAGTTTGAAAAAGAAAAATCATAATCCTGAAAATCAAACATAAACATACATTACAAAAATGCTCCTTGGTTGAGTTTTGAGAATACTGTGAATACCGTCCTTTTTTCTCTCCACTGTTGCACTGTGATAATGTGACGAGAAGGTAGACAGAGACCAAACTTAGCTTCCGCATATCCATCGGTGGTGAGAAAACATGCAATTCTCCTTACGTTGTAGTTTTAAGCAGATGTAAGCTGGACAGTGTCTAAAGATTTTTGCATCTGCTAAAATGGCAGAATGTTTCAGTGATCTTACACTCATGTAGTGGCTTGGAGATAAATCACCTGCTTTAGGACATTGACATGAGTAGACATCAGCCCTTTTACATAAATTAAAAGGACATCAGTAGACAATGGACAAACATGCAGTATTTCGCATGAGATTGTGAACCTGGATTCCTTACATGTGCCTGGTGTTGTCTTAATGTCTAAAGTGGTGGGCTTGGGATCCTTGGGTCCTGAGTTCAAATCCTGCTTTGCTCTTGAATTAATACCAGGTGGGGTTGACTCAGCTTGTCATCCTTCTGAGGTTGGCAAAATGAGTACCAGCTTTCTGGTATCCTGTATTGGAGTGGTGACCTGTCCAGGATTGTGCCCAATAGCTGAGGAGACTGCTGAGGCAGCACCAACGCTCTGCACAGAGTATGGTCCCAACGGATGGATTCCTTGCATCATGAGCCAAGAGTTCAGATAGAAACATGAAGAGGCCATTAACCCAACTTTCTAAACAAGGCTCCTGCCTTTGAAACCTTGTTCTCAGTTTTTGGGCAGAGTCTGGTACATGTATGGTTAGTGGACACTCAAAAATAATCTGAACCTCGCAGCAGTATTTGTCAGTACCGTGTGATGAGATGTTTCAGTACTGTATAACAATTTGTTTTCCTCTTTTGAAATATATAATTTTGAGTTCCCCATAAGCATCGACTATGTAATTTCACACCACTCCCAATGACCCCTGGACTCAAACCATATATTGTCAGGAAAAATGATTCCTCGTCACTTTATAGAATCGACTCGAACAGCTTTTGAAATCCAATTGCCCCTCGAAAGGACATTTTATTCACCACACCAATCAATTTGGATGCAAATCCATTCCTGCACACAATTATAGAGGAAAGCAGTTCATCACATTCTCGAAAATGACTATAGCTGCAAAATGTTGTTCACACATGTGAAAGCTAAGATGAACACAAATGAGACAATGCCTATTTACTTATATTCAGCAATTTGTTTCCTTAGTACATTACTGGTGCAACATGATGACAGGACTTACCTCGAATGTCCATGCATGCTGGCAACACCACTTGTGTTTGCACATAAACAGCCGATAGTGTGCACGGTAGAGACATTTTTGTGACTGAAGTCACTGTATGTGTGCGAGGTAATGATGGTGGTCAAGGATGAAGCGACCCCACCTGGATGTGGTCAAAACAGCAGCGATAACTATTTATTATTTTTACACTGATTTAAGGATTCAAGAAGGAGTTTGTTACATGTATCACATGCAGGACGAAGACGGTGTACTTTATCATGATTTACAAGGACATTAGTCGACAATGGTCAAACACATATGGCGTGTATAAGTGTTTTGAATCGGGATTTCCTACCACGAGCCAAGTTGAGATGGGAACACGAACACTAATGGGTGAGGTCGTGTCATCCTTTCTTACAGTTACACTCACCTGGTTAAACTCCTTTGTTCCTCGCTTCTCCCGTCTATGGACCTGTCTTCCAGAGGCCATTCTCTCCCCCTCCTCCCTCCAGGGTTCCAAGCAAGCTGTACACCACCACCTCGTGTCATCCCAAATCTTGACTCATTAATTACTCCTTTTTATTATTACTTTAGCAGTTTATTGCCCTCATTAACCCTTCTTAACCTAACAATTTTACTAGCTGATTAGAGTGCTTTCTCTCTCTCTCTCTCTCTCTCTCTCTCTCTCTCTCTCTCTCTCTCTCTCTCTCTCTCTCTCTCTCTTTTTTTTCTCTCTCTCTTTCTCTCTCTCTCTCTCTTTCTCTCTCTCTTTCTCTCTCTCTCTTTCTTTCCCATTTGTTTCCCTGCTACCCATTGTCAATTTAACCCTGCGTTTCCATGAGCCTCGTTCTTACGGAGAAAAATAAAACAAAAAACAGCCCGACCTGTCTAAATGCTTTTATCGCAAAAATTTAATTAAAACCACTCCCAATTTTCACAATTCAAAATGGTATCATTTTTCAAATGTGAGACGATAACCTGAATGGTCATCTCTAATTTACTCTACACTGCAGTCACCGGATGGATGATCCAATTTTACTGTTAATTACGGCAATAGCAGTTGACGCAGTGTTTTGCTGAGCACAGCTGAACGGATATGAGTTTAACAGTATCAATTTCTTTTTGTACCATTGTGAGTGAGTATTTAAACCTCGAAAGCAACTAAATATAAATAATTAGACCTCCTGTTAGTGCCATGCACAAGCACATGATTCGCGGCATGGTCTGTGGGTCGCCATATCCTGCAGTGTGCAGGCAATGCTGTTCATCAAGAGGACAAGTTAGAGACCCATGTCACTGACCCTTAACGGACTGGCCCGGTATTGTTCAAACATAACTCCTGTTAGGGGATTTGGTTCTTCTTTCCATCCATCGACGCTTACTATTGCACGACTCAATAAATGGTCACACCCGATGCCTGTGTTGTTGATTATCTCCTTCATTAGATCTCACTTGGTCGAATCACACGGTGTCAGGAGTGGGATGTGCCTGTCAGCATGGAAGGAATCCCCACTGACTGGTGGATGTCTTGTATGATGTGGTCACCCTGATGAGATAATCTGGAGACAGCTTAACATAAAAAGAAGGGCCTACAAGTAATCAATGCACTGGTTAAACACACAATTTAATTTTATTTTTTTGTACTAATATATCCACCTTGATTTTGTCTGGAGATAGGCATTGTTAGATAGACATCATGTTCATGTATTCCACTAAAGATGTTAGTCGAGCAACAGCAAAAGCAACTCAAGGCAGAGTTGGAGGCAGACAATGAGCTGCAGAGGCAGATATATTGAAACAGCCAAAGCTGAGGGCACTTGTATGATATGTGATGCCCGAGACAATCAACCTTTCCGAGCCGTGTCCCATCCCATTTTTATCCTGACACAGAGAAAGATGGACAGATTTAGAGGACAGCCAGAAACTGCCAGCGATTGGATGGTCGAAGAAAGGATTGCAGATGCCAAGAGCACTTAGCAGTTTGCAAACTCTCAAAGGAGAACAAGCTGCCTATGTCCTTGAAAATTTATCCGGGAAGGCTTGCCAAAAGGTCTTGGACAGGGCAGATGGTATAGCTGGGGATCCAAATAAGATTTTTGGCATTTTGTCAAGAGTGTTCGGAGATGGTGGGTGACACATTGGTCCAATTAAAACAGGTTTTTCTCCTGCAGGCAAGGAAAATGTAGAGCTTCCGCTTTGAGGTTCTTTACACATGCCTGGTGAAATCTGAACTGCTCATTTCCACTTCACTAAAGCTGAGTTTTCCGAATCGGATTCATCATGTTTTATGTTGTGTCATTCGACGAAGTGTTGCTGTTTTATCCCGTGCAATATTTCATGTTAATTCATTCGTTGGTTTGCGATATTTGTTTTGTATTTTCAAAGCTGTCTCTCTGGACGTCACCCTGATGAAATAAAAATTTGATGATGTCCAGAGGGCCGTCCCTCTGGACATATCTCATGCTTTTGATAAAGCCAGCATCCTGCCTTACTCTCCAAACTCTCAGCCTTTGGTATCCAAGGCCAACTCCACACATGACTGACTGACTTCCTCGAATCTCTTCTCCCTGTCAAGGCTGAAGTGCCCCAAGGCAGTTCTCAGCTCAGCCTTCTTCCTGCTCTTCATCAATGATGTCTCTGACTGAAAAATCTTCTTTATCTATTTGCTGAATTTGCTGAAGACTTCACCCTCTGCAGCCTCTTTCCACTCTTCAGACACTGAAAGAAAAAAAAAATCACAGGATGGTCAAATACTTGGAATATCTCTTTCAATCCTGACAACTCTCATCCTCTCATGATCCCTCGCTGAAAGGATTGTCTGGCAAACCCTCCTATCGAATTTCTTCACAATTCTCTTGAGAAAGTTCAGTCATTCAAACTCCTTGTTCTAACTATCAGCCGTGATCTTTCTTGGACAAACCACATTTCAACGCCAGGCACCGATTGGGCATCCTCCATCGTACGAATTCCTTCCTTCGCACACCTGAACTCCAATTCACCTACAAGGTCTTCATTTGCAGCTTGATGGAGTACTGCTCTCCCTTGTGGGCTGGGCTCTCCTGCCACACATCTTGCTTAGCTTGACTCCATGGAAACAAAGGCCCTTAAGATTATTGGAATCTCCCACAATGAAGCCGAGCCGAAAGGCGATCACTTTGCCATCGTAGACAGGTCGGTGGTCTCTGTATTATACAGCTTCCTCTCTGGTCTTGCACCCTCTGCTCTTTCTGTTCTTTGCCCTCACACCCCCTCCCCCCCTCTCCCCCAGGTTTTTGCAGGGCTCACACAGTTAACCATCACCCCCTTCTGAGAAAACTACCCAAATCCAGGGTCACTGCTACTTGGTTGCGTGTTGGTTGGAGGTGCAAGGTGAGATGGCAATGGGATTTGTGGACCTGGAGAAGGCATATGACACTGTCCCAAGAGAGAGGGTGATGATGACACTGAGATGGATGGGAGTGCCCAAAGCAGAAGTTAGGTTGGTGGAAGGGATGTACAAGGGAACGAAGGGAAGAGTTTTGGTTGGTACTGGGATGTCAGTTCAGTGTAAAAATCAGTTTGAGGCAGGGAAGCACTCTCAGCCCATTCATCTTTATCATGGTGATGAAGCTGGTAAGCAGGAAGGTGAGCTTGAGCGGTAGTATGGGGAGGATGTTGTATGCGGACAATCTGGCTGTTGTGGTGGAGAGTGGGTGGGAGATGCAAGAAGTACTGGGGAAGTGGAAGGACGCATTTGGGAAGCATGGGCTGAAGGTGAGTATGGAGAAGACTGAGGTGATGTGGGTCGTGCAGCAGAGAAAATAAATAAATATCAGGTTAGAGGGGAAGGAGATCAGACAGGGAAATAGGTTTGAGTATCTGGAAGGAACAGTGACCGGGGATGGTAAGTCCGAGGCAGAGGTGAGGAGGATTCAGGTGGGTGTGAATGCATGGAGGAGGGTGAAGAGAATAATGGCAGACAGAAAGATTTCAAGAAAATTGAAATGGAAGGTTCTGATGCTGGCCTACCTTTACAGTCTGGAGATAGTGGCAATGCCAGAGAGACAACAACAGAGGCTACAAGTTTGCGAGAACAACTGGGTCAGGAGGATTGTGGGAGTGAAGAAGGTGGCTAGAAGGAGGATGGATGAACTGAGGGAGATGATTGTGTGCAGATGAGTTTGATGGGGAGATTGGTGAAATGCCAGCTGAGATGGGCTGGACACCTGGTGCAGATGGGGGAAGAGAGAATGGAAAGAGAGCGGATAGTTTGAGGGAGCAGAATAGGAGAAAAGAGGTAGATCACGGTTGAGATGGGAGGATTGTGTGAGGAACAGATATCCATAAGGTAGGGGTGGTTGGAGAGTGGAGAGAGTTGGCTGAGGACAGAGGGAATTGGAGGAGTATCGTGGTCAAGGCAGGGAAGAAGCTTGGTGCCATCAGACCTCACCCCTTACAAAGGGAATAGTGGCGAAGGAGGAGAAGACTTTTTTGCTTCGTCCTTTTCATATTCCATTTTGGCCTGCTGAGTTATTTTTAGCTCGCCTGTTCGAAGAACAGAGAGCTATAGCGATACCCCCGGTGTGAGCGTCAGCGTGAGCGTAAAATGTCAAGTTTTTTGTATACGGAAAACTCCTCGACGGATTTCGCCGAAACTTGGTGGGGGTTAGGTATGGTCCAAGGATCATGCCATTAGATTTTGGACTTGGTCCCCCCCCCCCAAAAAAAAATTCGAGATTTTTTTTTTTTTGTCATTTCTACATGTTTTTAAGTGATTTCCAACCCCCCCAAAAAAATTTAGAGAAAAAAATTTTTTTTTTTTTGCATTTCTACATGTTTTAAGTGATTTCCAACCCCCACCCCCCAAAAAAAATTTAGAGAATTTTTTTTTGCTTTCTACATGTTTAAGTGATTTCACACCCCCCCAAACGAAAAATTTAGAGAAAAAAAAAATTTTTTTTTTTTGCATTCTACATGTTTAAGTGATTTCCCAACCCCCCCCCTCCAAAAAAATTGTTAGAGAAAAAAAATTTTTTTTTTTGCATTTCTACATGTTTAAGTGATTTGCCAACACCCCACCCCCAAAAAAATGTTAAGAGATTTTTTTTTTTTTGCCATTTCTACATGTTTTAAGTGATTTTCCAACCCCCACCCGCCAAAAAAAATTGTTAGAGAAAAAAAAAAAATTTTTGGCAACTTTTTTTCAAACAAAATTTCGATTTTTTTTTTTGCATTTCTACATGTTTTAAGTGATTTCCAACCCCCCCCCCCCCCCCCAAAAAAAATGTGGAGAAAAGAACTAAACTGTCAGCCTGTTGACATATTTAATGAATAGATATAAGGTTCACTTGAGTGACCCAGCAGTATTGGCGGCGGAGCGTTTGCACTCTCCGAGTGCTCCCCCTCTAGTTCCTTTCTAATGTTTTTATCTACCACACTATTTTTTATACGCCCGATTATATATATATATATATATATATATATATATATATATTATATATAATATATAACTTCGGGGCGTATTATGTGATACGCCGTCTCCGCTCTGTCTGTCTGTCTGTCGTCCGTCCCGTTCCTGTCCGCACTCTAACATCCCAAAGTTAAACTTTCCACGTTTCATATTTGGTACATAGGTACAGACTGTGGAGACTGAGTCGCGACACGTTCGTCCATCTAAAGTGGTTGCCATGGCAACCAGGATGCTGTTTTCCATCCGTTCCTGTCCGCACTCTAACTCCCCAAAGTTTTCAACTTTTCACTTCATATTTGGTACATAGGTACAGACTGTGGAGACGGTGTGTAGCGACATACGTTCGTCATCTAAGTGGTTGCCATGGCAACCCAGGATGCTGTTTCCATGTAGTAGCACAATTCTGTATATCCTCTTCTTGTTAGGGAGCGTATATTGTGCTCACTTGCGCTCTTGTTATCCTGATTACAATATACAATACATATATTGCTTTATAATTATACTTCACTGCAAATGCTTTATAAAAATATTAATTATTAGACTCTCTTTTTAAAAACGATAAATGTATAAACAGGCGAGCATTGGGTGGCTTTGACACCAACTCTGGTTTTAACTAGTCTCAGTTTCCACCTATATTGATGCAAGTCTGAGTCTCGTCCTGTTGTTTTGTATTGAATGAATGCCTTCTGCTTATCACTAGTAGCATTATGTACCTCCCTGTTGAACTACCCCGATATGTTTCTGGCTCTATATTTACACCTCACTGGAATATACCTCCACTACTCTGCACTGCACATATTTTCTCCTTAAAGATTGCCTATTTCTCCGATGCAGACCACCCTCTCATGAACCTTACCCAATATGAAGCTGCCAAATCACTTCTCATACCCTCAAAGTTTTCCCTCCTGGAATCTGTCTTTCACCACAATCACGAATTTCACATCGCAATAATAGAGTTCTGCTTACTACAAATGGTTACTTGTCTCCAGATGTTCTCCCACCTCCATGTCCTTCACCATATTGGGATCGTGACTCAAAAAGAGGTTTAACATCTCAAAAAGAGGATCGTGACTCCCCCTCATGGGCTTTTCTACAAACTGGGTCAAAAAGCAATCCTGGACTAGGTCGAGAAAAAAATTCTCATCTGTTCTACCTTTTCCCTGTTCCTGACCCAATATGTCTCGAGCAAGTTAAAATCCCCCATAATCAATACTCGTCCCTCATCACATGCATTTCTGAATTATTCACATTCCCATCTTTCCTGCTCTTCTCTCACACCAGGAGCCCTGGAAAAGCATCCTACAAGTTAGTATCTTACTCTTCTTTCAACCTCCAATCTCTATCCACACAGAATCCTCCACATCAATTTCCTCCCGAATGTCATGCCTTTCTCTTTCGATACAACCCTGTCTTTCACTTAGATTGACACACCTCCCTTTTTCTCTCTCCTATTACACTTATAAACCCCATAGTCTTGAATTACCATCCTCCAGTTGGATTGGTCACTAATGCACATATCACTTCCAGCATCAACATATGTCTCACCTGTCACCATCCATCTGAGGTTCCAGCTCTTCCATCTTTCCATTTAAACCCCCAGCTGCTCCCAACCGTCCAATCACATCCTCAGCCTCTAGTCTAAAAAGTTCCAATTTCTTTCTCAAGATTCGTTGCAAATCTCTCTTTTGAGCATCGTGCCACCTGTCGGTATACACTCACTACTCCAACCATGGAGGGATCCCCACACATTCCCAAACCCAAACCCCTTTACCCTACGTCACACCCCTCATTAACATCCATCGCTCCACTACAGAAATATGCACTGATGCTCATCCCTGGTATTGAAATTACATTGTAGATGCAACATTGATGAATGATCTTTTTCCTCCAAAATATTGACTTTCAAATTATTGACTTGACTTTGACTTGACAAAATATTGACTTGGCGTAACTCGCAACATGGAATGCTCATGCTCAAATGGGAGGAGATACCCAAAGTGGAGAATACCAATCAAAATTAAACCTTTTACTTATGAGGATAAAAGCCATTAATAAGGGAGCACTCTTATATAAAGTGACAATCTCGAATGGTACAACAGCGTGAACATGTTTAAGCCGCTGTCACACCTTGACGTTTTAGCCAGCGTATGGCAACGTATCAAAATGAATGTAAAACGCTGGCGTCCGCTGAACTATTGATGTTTTTCCAGTTTTGGGGTATTCATAACGAGTTGGACGTATGCATAACGTATTGTAACGTACACAGAACGTATCGATAACATATAGATAACTTATTACCACACGAATGCTTAGCGTGTTGTCGGCGTTCACAACCTATGCCCAACAATAGTCTAACTTATGCATAGCGCGGCAGCGTATCGCCGACGATCACGTGGCGTAGCCTATTAAAAGCTGTGGCTCGACGATTCAAATCATAACCACACTAGACATCGAAGTGTCAAGCCGCTGTGACACCTTGACGTTTTAGCCAGCGTATGCCGACGTATGAAAAATTGCCGAATACGCTGGCACACGTCGAATACGTTATGGGTAAGTTTTGTATACGTTAAGAGCACGCTGAAGCACGCTGGCATACGTCGTAGTACGCCGATTACGTCGACAAATTTTAAGCATGCTGAAAATTTTTTGACGTATGCCAGCGTATGACGCACACGTCCGCATACGCTGGCCATAAGTTGTAGGCACGTTATGCGATCATTGACACACGTCGACACACGTTATTGTAAGTTACTCATAAGTCGAAACACGTCGAGGTAATGTTTAGCGTACCCGAAACTTATTTCTAACCTATGAGTAACGTGCTTTAACCTATGTGTAACGTATCTCCAATGCATATTGACGTATGTAGATGTATTTGACGTCTTCCGGATGACCACAGAACTTACTGAACGTGTTACTAACTTACAGCTACCATATAATGGCGTATTGGCAGCGTTTAGGGGAATTGGTATATAAAAATGGGGTTCACACAGGAGGAACCGTGAGTGTTCCAGACTCCATGGTTTTTTTTTGGTTTTTTTTCTTCGGCATGACGGTGATGTTGACACTTCGATTTCTAGTGCGGTTATGATTTAAATCGTTGAGCGGCAGCCTATTAATTATATATATTATAACCACACTAGAAATCGAAGTGTCAACATCACCGTCATACCGAAGAAAAAAAAAACCCCAAAAAAACCATGGAGTCTGGAACACTGAGCTAAACATTACTCGACGTGTTTCGACTTATGAGTAACTACAAGTAACTTGTGTCAACGATCGCGTAACGTGCCTACAACACGTTACTCATAGGTTAGAAATAAGTTTCGGGTATGCTAAACATTATCTCGACGTGTTTCGACTTATGAGTAACTTACAAGTAACGTGTGTCGATGTGTGTCAACGATCGCATAACGTGCCTCAACTTATGGCCAGCTATGCGAACGTGTGAGTATACGCTGGCATACGTCGAAAATTTTTGAGCATGTTAAAATTTGTCGACGAGCTCGGCGTACTACGACGTATGCCAGCGTACTACGACGTATGCCAGCGTGCTCTTAACGTATACAAAACTTACCATAACGTATTCGACGGTCCACATTTTAGACAAATTTTTCATACGTCGGCATACGCTGGCTAAATCGTCAAGGTGTGACAGCGGCTTTAGATGGGGTTGAGGGTCGAGAAGTAGCAGCTGAAATGTGAATCCTATCCAGGTTCCTCCTGGTGACTTCATCTTTGCTTTTTGCTTGTTTGGGTTCCTTCTGTTTACTCCATTGCAGGATTGTTCCTATTTAGTCTTCCATTTGATTTTAATTGAATTTATTTAAATCCCATTCTAAATTCAATTGAATCATAATAAAGGTCATGGGTTTGAGTTCCAAACAAAGTGGAACGTCTTGGTACCCGGTCATCACTGCCAGCAGTTAACTAAACTGCCACTTTATAAGTCTATTCTTAATTACATAACACACCAGTACACAAATACACCACATAAAACAAGGCATGGTGAGGGTCTGCAATCTCTGATTGCTCTTTTTTTGTTAAAAAGATTGCTTTACAAAAATACAGGTTTATTATAACAATTCCGTGTTCAGGCCTCGAGCGAGTATGTTGCTTTCACGTTGCTGCGATCAAGTAATAAGTATTCTTAAGATCGTATGTTGAGGTCATATTATGTGTGCAAGCTAATAACAGAAACTATGTATGCCCTTGATACGTTTCTCCCCTTCCTCTAATCCTTCCAGTTTCTGTACGATCCGTCTGTTGCTTTTTTAACTTCAATCCACCACGTCACGAAGATTGGCATGGTAAGATTTCCACCAGAGCACATCTGAAACTCCCAAGGGAACACTTCTCTGAATAAATATCTTAACCAACCTTACTTGCATTATAAATACTGCCACATCCCACCAGAAAAGATCCCTGATGGGCAGAAATAAATCAGATGCAAAGGGAATGACTCTACAAGTCGCTTGAGACTACAGCGCAGACACAGGCTCGGGTTCAGGATCAAAGTGCAAGACAAGCAGCTTCCAGGTCTACTGAGACTACAGAGCAGACACACACACACACAGGGTTTGAGGATCAACGTGCAGGACAAGCAGCCTCCAGAGCAGCATGTTGGATATCCTTTGAAGGTGAAGCATTTCAATACAAGTCCAAGTGCATTTTGCAACGCCCATGATTGGTATTTAAAACATAACCACGAGGCCAACATTCCCCAATTTGTCATCCAGGAAATATTTCAGCACATATTTCATTGAATTTCCCCAGGCAACCCCCGGTACTTCAGCTAAGTATCTTAATAATCAATAAAGCTACGGATAATGGCAATGTATGTGATGTAATCGATGATATGAGTATATGGGCCATAATAGCAGTTGGCCATAAAAAGTAGCGTGTTCAGTTAATGATGGTATTTTTGTTCAGTGGGGGCTCACGAGGTGAGACTCTGAGCTCCAGCGAGTGCCGTTCGATTTCATAATTTGTTCTCAGCAGGAAAAGCTGCATCTGTAGGAAACACATCTGCACACACAAGGCCGATTCATGTTATGGGTCGTGTAATCTGAGGTCTCACCAAAAATAAAATTTGAATCAATCATAGTCTGTCGTGGGATTAGTCTCTTGTAATTAAAGCTTGTAACATCCCATATTGTATACATATTGGCAGAAAATGTTCCTTTATCTTTATTTTTCCATGACTCTGTTTTCCCCTCTGTTACTCCGTGTTTGATGTACGATAGTGCAGTAATATATTATCTAATATAATTAGCTCACTTGGAATGTAGTTCCAGGGAGCTTATGGGATGGCGCATTGTCTGTCTGTCTTTCTATCCATAAACATTTGCAGTTTCTTCTCCGAAAATTATAGTTCGTATGTTGCAACTCATGTTTGTTCACGGCATTAAATAGATCTGGTCTAAGGGGTCTACGGGGTTTACTCCAAAATATGTATTTGCTTTCTTCTCAGAAACTACACACACAATTCCGATAAACTTGACCACAACCTTCATCACCTGTGATGTACCATAGTTGTTCATGGCAGTAAAAATCGGGATCTAAAGGGATCTATGGGGGGGGGGTTGCCCCCCCCAAATAGGTTTTTGCTTCTTTTCAGAAACTACATACACAATTCCGATGAAACTTGACCACAACCTTCATCCCGGTGCTGTCCCAAAGTTTGTTCAAAATCAGGCGTTCCCCCCCCCAAAAAAAATAGTTATTGACTTTCTTGTCCGTTCCATATTTTGTGGGTCATCCATGCCTACCAGTGGTTCCCTGGTTATCTTATACAGCCGCTACCAGGTGAGTGCCCTGGGGTATTGCCGCTATTTTTTTGTTCTCACAGCATTTCACATTATTTCGTCAAAGCTGAAACCGGTAAAGACATCTAAATAAAATTGATGACAGATATGCAACAATTGTGTGTGTCTTTTTTCCCCTTCCTAAACAAGATTTTGTGTTTGAACTGTTCGGGAAGAGAAGTAGCAATTGATCTGTATTGGTTACACATAAAGATGCCTCCTCATTTACCAGTTTGATTAATTTGGGGGTTTGTTAATGATTTCTTCCAAGCAATACAATATCTCTCATAGTCTTCATTACATCTGGAGATTTAATATATTTGGACTCTACCAATCCCCACCCCCTTAAAGGTATGCACGTAAGCCTTTACAGTTTTTCTCGATCACTTAAACACGTTTCCTGAAACGACATCCTACATTACCAAAACAGTTAACACACGAATCAAAATTGTCTTGTGATTTGCAAAACTTCAAAGATCCTTTGCAAAATGTAACAATGCACTCAAATCTCAAAATACACTCAAAACGATGCACTCAAATCTCTGATACATTTATCATCAAATGAAAAGCTCACATTATCACCCGTTTCACAAAGGTACAATGAATTCAAAATATATATATATATATATATATCAAAATGTTTAACCCTTTTCATTAATTTTTGTTCATTCCATTTCTGCATGTTTACTCATTACTT
>CM068963.1:31836776-31853794 GCA_035128595.1 Eptatretus atami | reverse complement strand
GCACACTCACAAACTCTCTTCCTATGGTATCCAAGGCCGTCTCCACTCATGGCTCGCAGACTTCCTCTCCTGTCGCAGTCAACGTGTGGCCCTAAATGGAGTTATTTCATCCCCTCTTCCTGTCCAGGCTGGAGTTCCTCAAGGTAGCTTCTGGCCCTGTTCTTTTTCTGGTTTTCATCAATGATCTCTCCGACTCTCTGGAAAATCCTCTATATCTGTTTGCTGGTGACCCACCCTCTGCCGTACCATCGGTCATCCCTCAGACCGGCAAGCAGCAGCTTCTTCGCTCACTGCAGATCTGGATAAAATCACAAACTGCTCCAACACGTGGAACATGTCTTTCAATCCGGACAAATCTCACACTCTCACTATGTGTCTTCGAAAGGACAGTTTAGAAAATCCCCCCACCCACTTTCTCAAACATCCTCTGGAAGAAGTCCTTTCTTTCAAGCTTCTGGGTCTCACTATCTGCCATGACCTTTCCTGGGAAGCCACATTTCAAACCTCCCCTCCAAAGCCAGTCGCCGACTGGGAATCCTCCGTCGTGCAAAGTCCTTCCTCGGCCCACCTGACTCTGACCATTTAACAAAGATTTGTCCGTAGCATGATGGAGTACTGCTCTTCCCTCTTGCTGGTGCTCCTGCCTCCCACCTTTCTCGGGTCACGCTGTAGAACCAAGGCATTTCGGATCATTGCATCTCCCGCAATGAGGCTGAGTCTTTGGGCCTCTCACTCATTCACTGCAGTTGGTCAGTGGTCTTTCTGTCTTTACCGTCCCTCTCCAGCCTCGCCCCCCTGCTCTCTCTGCGATTTGTCCCCACCACATTCCGCAGGGCGCTCAAGGTCCGCCAACAACCCCTTCTGGTAAAACTACCAAAATCACAAATCACTGCTTCACTTCACTCTTTCATTCCTCTTTTTTCCCACCTTTGGAATAAACTCCCTCACTCTATTCAATCCCATTCTTCCCTCAGGCCTTCAAAACAGCTGTTCACCACCACCTCTTATCATCCCCATCCAAATCCTCGATCTTTCTACCCCGATAATCACCCAAGCCCACTCCTTCAATTCCCTGCTTTCTTTCCTGAAAGTCCCTGTAATGTCCATCTTCTCTTCCCCATGTTCCCGTCCCATCCCTCTCCCTTCCACAGATCTCCTAATGTCTCTGTTTTGTCCTTCCCACTCCCTCCTCTCATCTCATGTCCCCATGATGTGCGTTGTGTGTTAGCTCTCACACGAGCCTCGACAAGGTGTACAAAAAAAAAAAAAATACAACATGGCTGCCAAACCATGTGACTTATGACATCATATGTGTGAACCTTTTGTTCCTCCTGGATAGGAGTCATACGTGTAAAGTTTTTCGCCTCGATCTGTTCAGCCACTTCAGAGAAGATTTTGGAAGGTTAAAAAAAAAAAACAATATGGCTGCCAAATCACGTGAGCAATAACGTCATCAAAATGTTTTCTGTGGACCATTTATCCCGAGATGACCCTCCAAATTTTTCATACTGAGCAGATGTAGCGTTCTACATATGCAGTTATGACTTCATACTGAAGACCTCTGACATCATTTAAAAATGAATAAATAAATAAACACTTATTCCCCATGAGAAGTGCTTGCCGTGTGCCATTTAAAATTTTCCTTGGCGTGGTTTCAAAGATACAGAGGTGCAAAGTTTTTCCATTTTTCAAACATCGCTGCCATACCACATGACCTATGACATCATAATTATCTATAAAATATTCTACTTGAGTAGTTGCTCTTGTGATGGAAGCTTTGTCTCAATCCGAGAAGCGGTTGTGGAGAAAAACACTAAAGTTCTGTGCGGACAAACAAACGGACCCAAAGGCAAGCCCTCATCCTTTGGTGAGGGTAATAACAGGCACAGGTGTAAACACTCTTCTTCTTCTTCTTCTTCTTTCGGCTGCTCCCGTTAGGGGTCGCCACAGCGGATCATCCGTATGATCCGCATAATGATTGGCACATGTTTTACGCCGGATGCCCTTCCTGACGCAACCCTGGTCGCCCTTTACGACACAGGGATAGGGTACACCTATTTTAACCAGGGTATACACCGGCCCAGTACACTGATACTCATTTTGCGACTCGGAAGGATGACAGGCTGAGTCAACCCCTGGTGTGTTAATTCAGTGGCCCAACGGGGCTTGAACTCAGGACCTTTGGATCCCAAGTCGCCCCCCCTAACCACTGAGCCAACACCAGGCTTAAACACTATAAAAGTGTAAACACTATAATGCGGTAATTAAATTTGTGTTGACAACAAATCATTACATCCTCAACATACGATCTTCACAATACATATTACTCGATCACTCCCAGGGAAAAAACCCAGACAGTGTGTTAACATAAGACCTGAGCCTGGTGTTGGCTCAGTGGTCAGGGTGGCGGCTTGGGATCCCAGGGTCCTGAGTTCAAGCCCCGTCGGCCACTGAATTAATACACCAGGGGGTTGACTCAGCCTGTCATCCTTCCGAGGTCGGCGAAATGAGTACCATTTCCAGTGTGTGTACTGGGAGAGGGGCACTGCATCAGCGACACAGTAGCGCTTCAAGAAATGATAGCTACCCCGGCAGCTAAGCTGCCATACGACCACCACCACCATAAGACCCGATCGGGGCCGAAAGGGCAATTATCTGGTTTTAATTTCTTTTATACTTTTCAAATTTTTTTTATCTAAACATAGCCCTCGACCTTCCTCTGGATGAAAGAGACCATGCATGCAAAGTTTGGTTGCACTGGTTCCTGCAGGGTGTGAATGCATAAACGAACAAACACACAGACGTTCTTCTATATACATTTGATTTAATCACCACGTTTTTACACAATAAGGCTAAAGTTCGTCAATGAAGATGAATATGAAAATTTTTTCAAACTATGTTCCCCATGGGTAGTCCGTCGATCAAATGTATGAAGTTTTGCATCAATCTGTTAAGCGGTTCTGGAGAAGTTTTTGAATGTTTATATTTTCAATCCAACATGGCCACCAGAACACGTGACCGATGACATCAAAAATTTCAATTCTTCACTCTCAGCAGGTCGGAGATGAGATATGAATTTTCAGATTTTTTTTGGGGATAAGAATTTTGATTTAACCAATTATGACGATGAATACCACTTCACCAATGTCATTATCCCCCTATATACCCCACGGGGAATTTATAACATATGCCAAGCTTCATTTTTTTTCATTGATCAGTTTCAGAAAAATCAATTTTTAGATTCTCGTGGAGGATCTCTAAGTCTTACTCACGTTGTTGTTCTTCATCTTCTTCTTGTGGACTTTTTTGTTTCCCAGCCTACAGTTTTCATCGAAACTTCCTGAAACTTCGCATATATATGTAAAAATACCCTGCGCAGACAGTAACCATCTCCGATTTTGAAAATTCCTCCGAGAAAAAAAAGTTATGACGTCAAAATATCTCCGCTAATGGAAATCACCTAAAAAATTCTCCGAAACTAGGCAAGCTTTTTGAATTGTTTGCGGGAATCGAACCGGGCATTAGCAGAGATGAATTACCGCACATATGATACATCACTATGACGTCATATCAATTTTTATGACGTCATTCCTAGTTTTTGACATTTTTTGTTTCACAACCCAGAGTTTTCATCGGATCTTCGTGAAACTTGCCATGTATATGCAGAAAGCCCACGCGCAGGCAGTAACCATCTCCGATTTTGGAAATTCTTCCTAGAAAAAAAGTTGACGTTATAATAATATCGCCGCTAATGGTAATCGCCTATACCATTATCTCCGAAACCAGGCAAGCTGTTTGAATTTTGTTTGCGGGAATCAAGCCGGGCATTGGCACAGATAATTTATCGCAAACCTGATACATCACAATGACGTCATATTCGTTTTTATGACGTCATCATTAAGAGGACGAGGATCTCAGCTCATTTGAGCTTGTTTTGTCTTTAATCCAATACCGCTGCATTACCGTGTGACATATAATGTTAGAGTCATCAATAAAATATTCTCCATGGGGAGTCCCTCCAATGGTTAAAGTTTTGCATTAATCGGACAAGCGGTTGCAGAGAAAAAAAAACAATTTAAAGCGAAAATATATAGACACGGACACACACACACACACACACACCCCTTTCGGGGCAAGACTAACTATATAAAACGCGGTAGAGGGCATACCTCTGCCAGGCTGAACAGTTTACGTTTTGTATCCCACCGATAGATCGGATCGATATTTGGACCTGAACCAAAATCTAATCAGCTTGTTCTTGTCACTGAACCAACTCATCCGCCAAGTTTTGTCACAATCCGTCCACAATGTTTTCAGATGTCGTGTTATATATATATATATAGTTTTTGGCCCAATCTCACAATGGTGAAAAAAAATCACTTAAAAATTTATAACACCCAGATCCGAATCTTCACAAAAATCGAATCAATTCGTCCTTGTCACACACCCAACCTGTTCACGAAGTTTTGTCCGAATCCGTCCATAACGTTTTGCGATGTCCTGCTCACAGATAGACAAACGGGGGTGAAAACAACCTCGTCACTTTCAAGGATTGCTTGCTTGCTTGTAATGAGCCAGAGATTGCTTGCTCTGATGTTTGGAGTGGAGCAAAATGTCGGTGAGGGTTACACAATATTCATGTTATTAAAGTACGTTCTAAGTGTCAGCACTCGGTGAAATATGGGGGTTAAAAAAAAAATCTGATTTATCAAAAGTGAAGTAGAGTGCAAAATGAATCGGTCTAATATGTCATGGACTTGGAAGAGTTAACAAGATGGGGTTAAAATTGAGGTTACTCAATCCTCGTTCAGTGTTACACACTGGAGGGTGTCGCTATCATTCAGCAATAAAATAAACGAGGAAACGTTAAATTATACCTTGTGCTCAGGTGAGCTGAAAGTGGCCATTCATGGTGTATGACGATGAACAGGATATAAAATGGCTGCGAATGACACACTATGTGATGTACGCTGCGTCACATGTAAAACGAAACTGGAACCATTCCATTAACATGTGTTCAGGAATTTAATTTTTTTTTTTTGCAGAAGGCATTTCTTTGGTCAGCTATTTGATATAAGGTAACACATAGAAGGCTGTTATAGTGAAGGTGTGGGCTTGTGGAATGGTTGGTGGAGCAGCAAACTGACTTTAAAACTGGATGAACAAGAGTTCATAGAACATCCGATCCCATGCAGTGTTCAAGTATTATAATTCAACTGAAATAAAATAAAGATTGTAAAGATCGTACAAAAAATTAATTCTGGAAGTTTACTGTCATCGATGCAGTGTCGATTACACGAACTTATTTAACAGGTTACATTAGTTCTTCGTAGCCTGGTGTTGTTAGTGGTGGCTTGGGATCCTAGGGTCCTGAGTTCAAGCCCTTGGCCGCTGAATTAATTCACCAGGAGGTTGACTCAGCCTGTCATCCTTCCGAGGTCGGCAAAATGAGCACCAGTGTACTGGTAAGGACACTGCATCAGCGGCATAGCCGCGTCCCAACCAATGATGCAACCAGCAGCCACAGGCTGCACTCGATAGAGTTTTTCGTGCCTGTTTGTGTTCTTGGAGATTGTCCTTTAAAAACAGTAAGTTTCCTGTTGGGGATGATTTTTGAAATGCACACCCATTGGTCAGATTGTACCTACATGCCACTTGACTCCACCAACCATGGCACCCAAACGAAATTATATGGCCACCATCTTGGTTTTTCTGGTGAGCCTACCACATTAGGCCTGTAGGCCTCTGCCGACTCTACGTTGTCCAGGTTTTGTTATTTTTGCATCAGAGGTTGTGACCACAGAGTGGTCATTTCTCACTTTTTTTTTTTCTTCTCCAAATCAAAGCACACAACTCATTTTAATCATCAGTAATCTTACCTTTCCAATGTGATGGATGTGCCTGTTTTTTTTGAGCAAAGTTCTGGGAAATTGGGTGCAATGTTTGTCAACTTTATCCTGAGGGGGACATTGAGTTTAGGTTTCGGGAGGTTCAGCGATCACCCTGCTTCTATCTCGCACAGGTACATAGTAGCAAATGACATCAGAAAACGTACTGCCTTGTCTGCAAGTTATGGCTACTCTCCAAGAGTTCTTTGAATCCAAAACTCAAAAATGGGAATGTCTTTTAATTTTTGACCTAAATGCTTTGTTGCAAGAAAGCTCCAACAAGCAGTTTTGTAGCTCACTGGAGAAACTAGAAGGCAGCTTGCTGATTTCAATCCCAAAATAATTGTGTATCCAGTTGTTTGGCTCGGCTTGCACTGTAAAGTAATCTTCAAATTGTTTCTTGAGAGCGACAAGATGTTCTTCGATCTCATTTTAAATTTTTTTTGTGAAGAACATATTCATTTTGCTGGGCCCAAGTACAGATATTTTCGATTGTTATGCAACCTTTCTGCGGACCACCCCAATGGAGCTCGCAGACCAGTGGTGGTCCACGGGGCACAGTTTGAAAACCTCTGTAAGAGGTATGCACACTTACCTCTGAAAATTGTCACCCTTAAATGATGTATGAATATACAAGAGAAAGACTTTACCTTTGGCTGTGTTTGAGCCTGGGGAGTAAATGCTGACATCGATCGATTCTGGTTCTTCCCGACGTCTGTTATTGGATCTTTACACACTTCACTTTATTTCCCCCCCCGTTGGACTTGGTCTGAAATGGGGCTTCTGGATTTGGTCTCAATTTCCGTGTCCGTGCGTCCGCAACCATATCTCGGATACGTACGGACCAATTTTATTCATCCTTGGCACAGAGACAACACATGATGGTATATTTATGCAGATCATTTTGTTTCATGATGTGATCCAAGATGGCCGACTAGCAGCCATTTTGTTGGTTTTTTTTAAACATGTCCCCAACCGTTATTCAGACATGCATGGTCCGATTTTGTTCAAACTTGGCAGAAGCACAGTACACGCTGGCATACACTTGTACCTTACTTTATTTTGCAATCCGATCAAAGATGGCCGACTGGCGGCCATTTTAGTGGTACATAAATATAGGCTAGCTCTTTGACTCCACGCTGCAAAATTATTAAAACAACGGGGCCGATGACATTTTGTGGCTTTTTTCCTTGTCGATTGTCGATTATAATTCTCGCTTTTTCTTTTCTTTTATCTCTTTCTTTATCTAACTGTCAAAGGAGAAGTGAATTCTTGCAGAAATTTTTCTGTGACGCTCACTTGGATGCACCTGGATGGGTTTGAAGGTAGTGGAATGGTGGCTGAAACCTGAAAACAATCAAGCTTCCGGCTGGTGACTCCACCTTCGCTCTTACTTACTTGAGTTCCTTGTGATGACTCGTGCAGTATTTGATTTTCTGTTTGAGTACTATTGGAATGGACCTATTAAACCTTTCAAACCTCAAGATCCATCTCGGATCATTTCCAATCCAAAACGTGATCTTTTTTTATTACCCCCATTAACCCACCCCAATCCATTCTCCTTCCAAATTTACAGTTTTCCCTCCGAGAGCCATCTTGTCCACCCTATGCATCTTCTCCTCACACCCATTGTTTATGAAAGTCTGCCTCTATCCTCACTCTCTGTTGTTGTCACCCCCCTCTCTTAATTGTTCCTTTTGTCCTGATCCATTCAGTGTACTCAGTCTTCCATGAGCTTCAACTATGTATCCAATAAGAAAAGACCCCAAAAACCCTTGAAGACCCTGAAGCCTTTACACTCAAGTTCCTTTTGCCTCCTTTCACCCTTCAGACAGATTGGATCCTTGACCATTTCAAGCTTGAGACCACCTCGACCTTTTAACATGCTTGAACGATTAGACCCTTTCGACCTTAAGACCATCTAGAACCTTTTAAGCACACACCACACAAACATCTATAATCTTTTTCAAAACACAGACTACTTTTTTATGTCCTTTATGTAGGGGTAGACAGACACTGGAACATATTTTACTGTCATGTAAGGAAGATGTCCTTAGCAAGGGGAAGATATACATGGTGTCATAATAGGGTTCTCAAGAATATACTCCAAAATGTATGGGAGGCAGTTAAAGTCCAACACACAGGAAGTAAAGGAGTTTACAAAAGCATTCAGAAGAGGATGCGGGGAGAAAAACCTGAGCGTCAAAGTACGATTACCTCCATCACCCATGGTGGATGGAGGTTGTTTTCACGCGTCTGTCTGTGAGCAGTGACGTTCAAAAAGTTAGATGGATTCGGAAGAAATTCAATGTAGTCCTTGAGCCAACCGGCCATATTTTGAAGTGAATGCTCCGGCGGGGGAGTAATTCTCATTATGATTTTCCATTAGGGCAATATCTCAGCTTTCAGAAAATGCATGATGGACATCTGAGAACGGTAGCTTAGTGCCCGGATGGCCGCCATCTTTGAAACCACCCAGCGCGAAAATGCCCATTTGGTGGGTACATTGTTGCACGTGTATCTGGAGTTCTATACAGCTATCGACGTGCGGTTGACGACTAAATATACGTCCGATCTGTACCGTTAAATAAAAAATATGAAGTATTTTGTTATAGATATGTATAATAAAAAAACAATTATCGACAAAAATCATATATTTATTACTATTTTTGCATGAAACTTGTACTTTTTTAGTGAAACAACACTGGTATGATTTTAAAATTATGCATTCTGCTACACCGTTCATCTGTCTGCAAAAATAACTAAAAAATACAACATATAATTCACTACGAGTGTACAAAAAATCTATGTAAAGAGACCGAAAATTACTTATATTAGGCCGCCGGTGGCATTTTCTATTCTGACGATAACTCAAGTTAGGAAAAGTCGTACGGAGATGATTTTGACACCATACGATTTCTAATAAGCAGTCGGAAATTGTTACATAGGGAATCTGCGCTTTGCGGCCATCTTGGACCATTTTGTTATAGATAAGATATAATAAACATCAATTTTTGACAACATATCTATAGTTTCGACATTTTTATCATTAACATGTCATGTTTTAGTCACATATCACCGGTATGATCTTCCGAATATGCTTTTGCTAAACCGTTTATTTCTTTCTAAAGATTTTAAGGTAATTAAGCCTCCATTATAATAGACAACAACATATGTTATACAATATACAGTGCACACAAAGTTAATCATCAGAGTTGCCATCAGAGTCATTGGCATCCTGGATCACGATAGCATCTTCCTGCCACATGTTGGAGCATCCCTGCAGCTTACACACAACAGTGCACTTCAACCCATTCAGTATGCAGGAGCAATTTGACGGTCGACACATCCTTCTGCATGTGCATGAGATGAGATTCAAGACGACATCTGGAGCTGGTAGACCGACATCCATCGGATTGTGAGCGAACCGCCATCATCGAGTTCCCAGCCATGTCCTGCTGATGGTGCTGGGACGGCTGGCAGGTTTTCAAGGCTGCGTCGCCAGATAGCCGCCTGATAGTTGGCCCTAAGCGTATGCTGCATCAAGGGTCTTCACAAGGCGGCAATTGTCCAGATTCGATCTGGCCCTTCTTTGCACAGAACATGTGATAACGAGCGAATTAACACCGACGATCTTGGTGTTTTGCGTACAGCTGACACGTGAAGGCCTGAATGCTATTGAAGACTTCTGTTGGTACATTCCACGAAGATCCCAGATCTGTGAATGCTTGGAGATACAGATCATTCGCTTGCACAAGCTTCAAAGCCTTTATCTTTCCTTGGCTAGCCAGAGCACTCACAGTGTCACACCCGCTCCATGCATGAAGCCTGGCAATGCAGAGCAAACTCCACACCCCAATACCGCAGCCAACTTTCCAACGTCGATCATTCTGACTCGAACTTTGTTCCTCGTCTGATGAAGAGCTGACTATCGATGGTTCTGCTCAGATGAAGACTGATCATCAGAACGTCGGTGTCATCTGCCACTAAGATGATCGTCTTGTAGTGGGTAGCGGCGTGCTTTGCGTGGAGAAACATACGCGTGTCTGCTTCCTCGTGGCTACATTCGAGTGCTTGCACCAACTTCCACCTGTCGCGGGTCAGTACCAGACATTTATCACCACAGGTGACATACAGTGTTCTGTTGCCTAGCTTTCCGCGATATCTTTCATGTTTCCACGACTCCGCCAGAAACACAATCAGTTTCTCTCTTGTCTCGCTGCAAGCAAGGAGACGCCTCCAGTTCTTGATTTTGTGTGAGGGTCTGATCACGCTGAAACTGATGCCTTCATTTGAACCACGGTTCACACGTTCAGCTGATTTGATGGATCCTTCTGTGTATGTGTCAAAGACAACATCGATGCGCTGACTGCCTTGACCAGCGTGAAGCGCTGCAGCAAGGATGCGGTAGATAGTTCTTCCGAACGTGTCGTTCTCGCCATTCATCTTTTGTATGAGAGCATCGCATCGATTATTGTTGCATTTGACTTGTCAATATCTCGGCTGGTTCCACAAGACCTTCCATGTGTTTCGCAAGTGCAGGTTTGTTTGTTTCTTCATTGACCCATCAACGTTTGCCAAAGACCATGGTAACGGCCTAATGGGTGACAAAGGACAAGTTGCATGTCGAGGTTCCTTGTCTTGGCGATGAGTATCATGGTGGCAAACAGTTGTCTGTCAGCTCTCAGGACGATCTCCTTGTTTGTGCCCTTCACAACTTTCTGCTTGATCTTACAAAATGTCTTCAAGTTTAGCTTCTTCACTGTGTCATAGAAGCCAGTTCCTCTTCAAGACGTTGTTTCTGGAAGCTTTGGTACGCCTCTTCCCCTTTTGCATGGCGTTGAGTAGATCATTAGAACCGTCCTCCCTCGCAGCCACTCCGGTAGATATACTGAGAAGACATGACGGATCATCGGCGAATGGATTGGACCAGTCATTTTCCAGTAAATCACAGATAGCTGTGACGCAAGACTCATCACGTTTGATGCGAGAACTAGACAAGTCAGGGTGCTTGGCGTAAGATGTGTCGCTGCCATTCACAAGGATATCTTCTCGCAGTTGCCTCAGTGCAGCAGCCCGATGTTCTGCAGTTAGATAGTATCGTGACACAGCCCCTTGTCGAAGACTAAAACCTCGTGTTCCTCCAGCTGTTTGCGTATCTTGTTGACTGTTTCTTCTGTTGTCTGGTCAACAGCGATTCTGGCAAATGGATTCCCTGGTGTAAGCTGTACGGAGAAGTAGCCTTGCATGAAATGCCTGTACAACTCGGGGCATGTTTCGTGGAGTTGCGTCATCTGTGCATAGTACACTGGTAGATATCTAGCATAGTTCACCTTGTTCATTGCGAAGCACCAAGGATCACTCTTCTGACACAAGCCAAGTGAAGCACCCAGTCGCCTTCTCTATCCGCACGAATCAACCCCAGCAGGGTCTCTATCATATCAATATACATCATCCAGAAGCGAGCCAGGTCTCCATGTTTGGTTCGCAGAAATTGTAGGTATTTCGCGAACATGTCAAAGATCTACACATGAATCATCATCGAGAGCAGCAGCGAGAGTCTCGTGGCAAACATCATCCTTGATGCTGCGAATTTTGAGGTCAATGCTTCGAATCTGGGGTTCCTTGTCAGGATGATTGCTTTCTATCCACACTGGAAGCCCTTCCAAATGAGGCGCATTAGTGCCTCGTACATCAACTTGTGGAGTCGCACAGCACGGTTGTATTGCTTGCCTTCCAGAACCCTGTTGATGGAACCTTCAGCGATGACTCCTGACTCAACAGCTACATCCCGAAGGCCTGCATCTCCAAACATTTTCCCAATGCTAGACATGAAGGTAATAGCCGAAAAGCTCGCCAGATTCATAGAAATACTCAAAGTCAGAGAACATGTTTGGTGGGCAATATCTCAGGTTTCAGAAAATGAATGATGGACATCTGAGAACGGTAGCTTAGTGCCGGATGGACGCCATCTTTGAAACCACCCAGCGCGAAAAAAAATTAATATAAATGGCGGCCATTTTGAAATCCAAGATGGCCGCAAAGTGCAGATTTCCTATGTAACAGTTTCGCCTGCTTATTAGAAATCATATGGTGTCAAATAGTCTCCGTACGACTTTCCTAACTTGAGTTATCGTCAGAATAGATAATGCCAGCGGCGGCCTAAGTAATTTTCGGCCTCTTCATATATATTATTTGTACACTCGTAAAGAAATTATATGTTGTATTTTTTGATTTATTTTTACAGCAGATGAACGGTGTAGCAGAATGCATAATTTGGAAAATCATACCAGTGATGTTTCACTAAAAACAGTACAAGTTTAATGAAAAAATATTAAAAAATATATGATTTTTTGTCCATAATTGATTTTATTATAAATAATCTATAACAAAAAACTTCATATTTTTTATTTAGACGGTACAGATCGGACGTATATTTAGTCGTCCACCGCACGTCGATAGCTAGTATAGAACTCCAGATACACGTGCAACAATGTACCCCCCAAATGGGCATTTTCGCGCTGGGTGGTTTCAAAGATGGCGTCCATCCGGGCACTAAGCTACCGTTCTCAGATGTCCATCACACCTTTTCTGACACTTCAGACATTTGTCTAATGGAAATTCATAATGAGAATTACTCCCCCGCCGGAGCATTACTTTTGGTCTGGCTCAAGGACTAATGGATAGGTGGGGTATGGACAAGGACGAAGATTTAATTTAATTATAAATGGTCATCTAAATATGCTTATTTTCATTGAATATTCTTCAAGTGAGCGAATAAAGCAAAATTTTTCATTCCCGTGTCATTTGTCCCTCTACCAGTGGATGACATTTATCAGAATCAAATTCCTGATGTTTTTTTTCTGTCATTAAATCATGTAAATAACTCCAGAAAAGGCAAAAGATAAGTTACCTTTAGACATCGGAACATTCTTAGTTTGTCTTTTGGTTCGCATATCATTGGAACCGAGTGCTCTTGTTTGGGATGTCATCGAGAATCCAACAATGACAAAGATCTGCAAGACTGTCCCAGATGGGGGGTCAGCGTTCATTCATTAACACTATCCCATTCCCTTCACAAAGCTGCCCTCTATGGACAGGTATCAAGAAGCCATTACTGAAAAAGACGCATCTAAAAGCTCACATGGAGTTTGCGAAAAAGCATCTTGATGATGCTGCATACAAGTGGAGCAAAGTTTTGCGGTCGGACGAGACAAAAATTGAACTTTTTGGTCTAAATTCAAAGCGTCAAGTCTGGTGCAAGCCTAACACGGCACATCACCCAATCAACACCATCCCTAGTGTCAAGCATGGTGGTGGCAGCATCATGTTATGGGGCTGATTTTCATCAGCAGGGACTGGCAAGCTTGTCGGGATACAAGGGACAATGGATGGTGCAAAGTACAGGAGAATCCTTGATGAAAACCTGCTTGAATCTGTCCTGCTGAAATGTGAATCTCATACCCAGTTTCAATGATCCAGAGCACAAAGCTGAATAAGAAAGTAAATGTTGAGTTTTCATCAAGGATTCTCCCAAACTTCAAAGTCCTGACTTGAACCCAATTAAACATTTATGGTGAGACTTGAAGATTGCAGTCCATCGACGATCCACATCAAACTTGGCAGAACGAGAACAATTGTGTGAAGAATGGGCAAAGATTTCACCAGCTCACTGTGCAAAGCTGGTAGAGACCTACCTTAAAGGACTCGTAGCAGTCATTGCTGCAAAAGCTGCTTCCACCAAGTACTGACCAATGAGGATGAATACTTTTACAACCAGTGAATGTTGATTTGTACATGTTTATCACAGGTATTCCTGACACGTAACCTCCTTCAACTATAACAGTGTTTAGTTTGATCTCTTCAGTTAAGAATTTTAAAAAGTTCATTTGGAAAAATCTTTACACACAATTCTTATTATTCTCCTCCTCCTCCCTTTATGAAGGAGTACTCCTCCTCCTCTATCTGTCCTCGGCCAACTCTCTCCACTTTCCAACCACCCCCAGGTTATCGATATCCCTACTGACACAATCCTCCCGGATGTCAACCACGGTCTACCTCTTTTCCCCCGACCTTGCTCCCTCAACCCATCAATCCTTTTCACCAATCTCCCCCTTATACAACTCATCTCCTCACTCAGTTCATCCACCCTCTTCACTCCTGTAATCCTCCTGACCCAGTTGTTCTTGCAAACCTGCTGCCTCTGTCACTGCCAGTTTCCAGACCATAAAGGAAGGTCGGCATTGCACAGGAGATTATATTCATCATCTATCTATAATTCAGCTGTGTGTATCGTGTATATGTGTATATGTGTGTGTGTGAATATATATATATATGTGTGTGTGGGTGTAATGTATGGTGTGTATATATATGTGTTGTGTGTGTGTATATATATATGTGTGTGTATGTATGTATGTGTGTATGTGTGTGTGCTATATGTGTATGTATGTGAGTATATGTGTATGTGTGTGTGTATATGTGTCTGTGTGTGTATTATAAGTGTGGGTGTGTGTATATATGGTGGTGTGTATGTATATTGTGTATGTGATGGTGTGTGTGTGTGTTGGTATATATGTGGGTGTGTGTGTATATGTGTGTGTGTGTGGTGTGTGTATATATGTGGGTGTGGGTGTGTATGTATATATATGTATGTGTGTGGGTATAAATGTGTATGTTGTGTGTATATATATGTGTGTGTGTGTGTATGTGTATGTTATGTGTGTGTGTGTGTGTGATATATGGGTATGTGTGTGGGTGTGTGTATATGTATGTATGTGTGTGTGTATATATGAGTATGTGGGTGTGTGTATATAGTGGGTGGTGTGTGGGTGTGTGTATGTGTGTTATGTGTGTGTGTGTGTGTATAATGATATGTGGGTGTGTTGTATGAGTATGGTGGGTGTGTATGTATGTGTGTGTGTCTATGTGTCTAGTGTATGTGTTGTGTGTATATATGAGTATGTGGGTATGTGTGTGTGTGTATGTGTGTGTGTATATATGTGGGTGTGGGTGTGTATGTGTGTATGTAGTGTGTGTGTATGTGTCTATTGTGTGTGTGTATGTGTGTGTCTTAATGGGGTATGTGTGTGTGTATATTGTGGGTGTGGGTGTGTATGTATGTGTGTTGTCTATATGTGTCTATGTGTATGTATGTGTGTGTGTGTGTGTGTGTATATGTATGTGTGTGTGTATGTGTGTGTGTCTATATGGGTATGGTGTGTGTGTATATTGTGGGTGTGGGTGTGTATGTATGTGTGTGTGTCTATATGTGTCAAATGTGTATGTGTGTGTGTATATATGAGTATGTGGGTATGTGTGTGTGTATATATGAGTATGTGTGTGGGTGTGTATGTGTGTGTGTGTTGTGTATATGTATGTGTGTGTGTGTGTGTATATATGATGTGGGTGTGGGTGTGTATGTGTGTCAATATGTGTGTGTGTATATATGGGTATGTGTGTGGGTGTGCTGTATATGTATGTATGTGTGTGTGTATATATGTGTATGTGTGTTTATGTGTGTGGTGTGTGTATATATGAGTATGTGTGTATATTATGTGGGTGTGGGTGTGTGTGTGTATATATGTTGTAGTGTGTGTATAATGTGTATGTGTGTGGGTATATTATATGTGTATGTGTATATATGAGTATGTGTGGTGTGTGTATTATGTATATGTGTTGTTGTATATATATGAGTATGTGGTGTGGTGTGTATGTATGTTGTGTGTGTGGTGTGTTATGTAGTATGTGTATGTGTGTGTGTATATATGAGTATGTGGGTTGTGGTGTGTGTGTGTGTCTATATGTGTGTGTGTATATATGGGTATGTGTGTGGGTTGTGTGTATATGTATGTATGTGTGTGTGTATATATGTGTATGTGTGTTATATATTGTGTGTGGGTGTGGGTGTGTATGGTATATATGTGTATGTGTGTGTAATGTGTTGTGTGTGGGTATATATGTGTGTTATATGTGTATGTGGGTGTGGGTGTGTATGTATGTGTGTGTGTCTATGTGTGTGTGGTGTGTCTATATGTGTGTGTATGTATGTGTGTGTGTGTATATTATGTGGGTGTGGGTGTGTATGTCTATATGTGTATATGTGTATGTGTGTGTGTTATATATATATATGAGTATGTGGGTGTGTGTATATGTATGTGTGTGTGTGTGTGTATATGTGTGTATGTGTGTGTATATATGTGTATGTGTATATATGAGTATGTGGTGTGTGTGTATATATATGTGTATATGTGTATGTGTGTGTGTATATGTGTATGTGTGTGTGTATATGTGTATGTGTGTATATATGTGTATGTGTATATAGAGTATGTGGGGTGTGTGGTGTGTATATATGTGTGTGTTATATGTATATGTATGTGTGTGTGCTATATGTGTATATGTGTGTGTGATATATGTGTATGTGTCGTGTGTGTGTATATATGAGTATGTGTAATATTTGTGGGTGTGGGTGTGTATGTCTGTGTGTGTGTGTATATATATGTGTATGTGTGTGGGTATATATGAGATGTGGGTGTGGTGTGTGTGTGTGTGTTGTGTGTGTGTATGTGTGGGTATATATGTGTATGTGTATATATGAGTATGTGTGTGTATTAATATGTGTATGTGTGTGTGTATATATGTGTATGTGTATATCGAGTATGTGGGTGATGGGTGTGTATGTATGTGTGTATTATGTATGTGTGTATATATATATATATATAGTGTGGGTGTGTGTGTTGTAATGTGTGTGTATGTGTGTCTATGTGTGTGTGTGTAATATATGTGTTGTGTTGTGTGGTCTTATATGTATATGTATATGTATATGTGTGTGTGTATATATGAGTATGTGAGTGTGGGTGTGTGTATATGTATGTATGTGCGTGTGTGTGTATATTTGTGGGTGTGGGTGTGTATGTCTATATGTGTATGTGTGTGTGTATATATGGTATGTGGTTTGGGGTGTGTATGGTGTGGTCTATATGTTTTGTGTGTGTATATATGGGTATGTGTGTGGGTGTGTGTATATGTATGTATGTGTGTGTGTATATATGTGTATGTGTGTCTATATATTTGTGGGTGTGGGTGTGTATGTATATATGTGTATGTGTGTGTATGTGTATGTGTGTGGGTATA
>CM068963.1:31820502-31835142 GCA_035128595.1 Eptatretus atami | reverse complement strand
GCGAGGCAAGGCGCTGTGCAGAAGAAACGGGTACGGGCATGCTCGTACGGACACGTGAGAGTGAAGGAACGGCCTGTGCGGTTGTTGTTTCTGGCAGGCGGTTTGAAATTTTTTTGTTTTGTTTTGTTTGCACGTACGGGCACGCACCTACAGGCATGCACTAGTTCATCTAAATGTGGCATTAAATGGTCTGGGGTGAATATTTTTGCAGGCCACTGTATATTTATTACGTATGCACGTAGGATGCACCCCAGTCGTTGCTTGCAATGTGAAAGCATTCCCCACTGGTTATTAAAAGCTTTTTCTAACCACTGATTCAGATACAAAATAATGTGAAGTACCTGCTAGGTTTGGTTTGGTCAGAAGCTGAGATTTTGTCCACCGATGCAACTCAAAGGCAATATCCCATGGGTATTAAAACCAACAACAACAAACAACAAGCGTCATAGACTGGATCTTACAGAATCGATACATTGACCTCTAACCTTGTCTAAAAAAGCTTGCTCTAGAACGAAGTACGACGCAAACCAGAAGTTTCTACGATGATTACTGTACCAACCATCAAAATCGATATATTGACCTCACTGTGACTTGACCTTGCAACGATTTTGACCAAAATCTAATCAGCACTAGCACACCTCCTGAAATCACGTGTGTGATTGGTAGCTTCTTCCATTCGAGTTATCGTGCCTACAAACAAACAAACACAACAATGACGGAAAGTCATCAATAACTTACGAAATTTTAGATTTCAGCTCTCTCCAGCCTATATTATTTTTTAATACATGTTATGACATCCTCTTTGCAGATGAAAAGTTGTATTTTTTTGGACACCCTTGTACACACAACACACACTTCAATTGCACCAATCTTATAATTAGTTTAAGTAAAAAAACCCACTAAACAATCGGAAAATATCCACGAATAAAAGTCAGCCGGTGGAGACTCGCTTTGCTCACTTCAGGTCACGTGATGAAAGACAATGGAACTGGTTGTTAGGTAACAAGCACCTCTTCCACCTCTAATTTTATAACATTTGCCATGTTCATATTACAAATTACTACAACTAAACTTTTAAATAAATAACTCATTCTAATCACCAATTGTAGATTTACTCAAGTTATATAGCTGCTTACAGAATGAGCTTTTAAAACAGTGGAAGGGGACTGAACTTTATACATTAGAAAGGAAACAATTACAAGTGATTCCTTTGTCTTTATAAATTGATGTTTTAAATGTTGTTAATTACCAAGTAATCACAGTTGTACTGACAGAACACTTTAATTATATTGCATTGGGTCACATGACTTGCCTTTTAGTTATTGTTCAATTCAGTTAATTAGGAATATGCAACATTTTTAATTTGTCTCTTGGCTTGCATATAATACAACTGTAACCTCCTGCTCCTGAACATAAATCTCTCTCAGTCCACTTCATCAAATACAGTATATAAGGCTTATATTTATTATGACTGCACGTAGGATGTAACCGAGTAGTTGAATGAAGTGTGCAACCATTCACCACTCAACACCGTGCCCTTCCAGCCAAGCTGCACAAGGTAAACCCTTCGCCGTTTAACCCTACCTGGGTTCCACCACAGACACAGGCATTCACAAAAGGTGAGAGCCGATTGATTGTTCCCTTTCATTACGAGCGATGATCGTGCATGTATATAAACTTGTATTCTACTTCAAAGAGGATTCCAATACAACCCTGTCTTATGATTTCCACAACCAGTGCAATTCATTCACTTTGATTAACAAAGGCAACGTTTTATTTTGGCTGCCATTCAAAAATCCAGATTATATATATATATACACACATACATCTATATATACATATACATATACATATATAGGGTGTCAAAATAATACAACTTTTAAAATGCTTCGTTTGATCCTAAAAAAGCAGTAATTTTGTCACTAATGCTTAATTTCTTGTTGCAGAGACCTGGTTTATTTTATAAAGCAAGCGCCAGAAAAATGCCAAGACTGACCGTACAACAACGGACGAAATTGTTGAACTTTGGCACCAGACGAAAAGTGTCATACAGGTGCAACGTCTTTACTCGAGACATTTCGGTATCCACTTGCCCCATGCACCAAACTTTCGGACAATAAAGTGCACCATCGCAAAGTTACCAATGTGGAACCATTCTGTGACCTTCACAAGGGTCACAGTGGTCGGAAGAGGACGGTCGTAGTGAAGAAAATGTGGAAATGGTGAGACAGGCGGTCGTTCAGAGTCCAAAAAAATCGATTCGACGACTTTCTGCCGAGACAAACATTCATAAAGAGGATGTTCAGAGGATCTTCGCCAAGACATTCATGCCTTTCCATACAAAATTCAAACAGAAACGCAAACGACTAGACTTTGCAATTTGGTTCTCAGGAAAGTTGGAGGAAGAGGCAGACTTCCTCAAAAAACTTCACATGACGGAGAATGCCATGCTCACTTGTCCGGGAAGGTAAACAACAAAATTTTCAGTACTGGAATGATGGTAATTGCATCAACTGAACTGGTGCCTCCATCTGTTCTCAAAGTCACCATGTGGGTGGCGGTTGGTTGGTATGGGATATTGGTCCATACTTCTTTGAAGATGACCAGGGACGCACTTGCACGGTAAACCAGAGGAACTATCGCAAAATTATTCAGGAATTCTATCTGCCTGAGCTACGTACTCAGGCCCGTAGGAGAAACAACCTGATCCAGATGAGAAACCAGTGGTTCCAGCAGGATGGGCACCGCCCATACAGCCAGGGAAACAAGGAGTTTTCTCAACCAACATTTTGAGGGCCGCTTTATCTCCTCTTACGAAGACGTTGAGTGGCCACCGTATGCCCCTGACCTTGCTCCTCCAGATTCTTCTTGTGGGGGTATCTCAGGACAGGATCTATGGAACCCTAGGCCTCAGTCTCTGATCAGCTGAAGGAAAACATCACCGAGAAATCTAGAACATTCCTCAGGAAACGTTTCCCAAAGTGATGGAGAACATGACAACGCGTTTGCAGGCAGTGATCGGACAACGTGGAGCCTACGTCGAACATGCGGTCTAAAAAGAAACGACGATTCTATACCAAAATTTAAATTTTGGTGGCAATTTTGACATTGGTACAATAAACTTCAACCTTTCAGCTCTCTCCAGCCATATATATTTTTTTAAATACAAGTTATGACCATCCTCTTTGCAGATGAAAAGTTGTATATTTTTTTGGGACACCCTGACAACACAACACACACACTTCAATGCCCAAAATGAGTCGAGTGGGTGTCCTTTTTTTCCCCCACTATCATTTGCGAAGATCGTCACATGGCACAGAGCAAACACCTGACCAGCTGCACCCGGACCTGCACCTGTCTTTATTCACCTTAAAAAAAAAAAAAATGATGATCCCCATCACTTTCAAAAGTGGTGATTACATGCATTAGACACAAAATGCATCGAAGGTTATCAAATAAACACACACATTCAAGCACACCCCCTGAACTGCCACCTTCCCAGGTTTTCCAATTTCACTTCGTTTTTCATCGAGACCCAAAAATCTTCCGATTTAAAAGTTCCGATTCTTTGCTGTAACAAAACTCATTTCTCCAATGAGCACAAGTCACTCATTTCACGGACTTGCACAAACTCCAGGTTCGTCCCTGTTTTATTGCTGATATGCAACTGTGATGGACCTGAGCAAGTACACTGTGGTACAGGGCGTGTTGGAGAATCTTGAGAGGCCATACACAAATGCATGTACACCATTTACATGAACCTAAAACAATATGAAGACAGTTCAAAATCTATGGCAGAATAATGAACTGCTACAATCAAACACTCAAATGTTCAGTACATAAGTATACAGGGTCGTCCGCAAGTCTTGTTAATTAATTTACTCAACAAAATGTTGAAAGAAGTGCCAACTGCCGTAGGTAAAGGAGGCGAAGCAACGTTTTGGGCACAAGACCTTCTTCAAAACACGAGGTTGAGAGTACAGAGATTCTTTCTGGCTTTGAAGAAGGCCTCATTCCAAAAAAACATTGCTTCACCTCGTTTTCCCAAGGCAGTCAGCATACCTCTCTCAACATTTGGTTGAAAAAGATTCATCGTCATTATTCTACCGGCAGACAAATTAGCTTGCATAAAGACGTATTTTCCCCAAGTCCTATTTGCGAGTCTGCCTGAAAGCTTCCCAAATAAACATTAAACTTGTACTGCCACATATTGCTGTTAGACGAAGAACAAGAAAGAAGATGGATGGAACATTTCCGAGAGATTCTCAAGCAACCCAATCCCACCTCCACTTTCGAGTTCGATGATGACATTGTGTTGATGCAGCTGGACATCAACTTGGAAGGAATCACTGATGTAGAGGTTCAGCGAGCTATCATGAAATTAAGCAACAAGGCACCAAGGTTAGACGACATTCCAGCAGAGCTTCTGAAACATGGATAATATGTCATCATCACAAAGCTCACAGACCATTCAAAAGGATCAGGAAAGCAGAAGTTGTTCCAGCTGGTTGTTAAAGAGAACAGCAAAGGTGTAAGGGGTAATCGTTAGGCTACCAGAAAAAGGAATCCTTAGTGACTGCAACAATTGGAGAGGTACAACGCTTCTATCTTTATCTGGTAAAGTTTTTTGCACAGTGCTCCTTAGCAGACTAAAGGAAGATCATTCGTGAAGAACAGTCTGGTTTCCGAAGTAGTCGATCATGCAGAGCAGATTTTCACATTGAGGAACATCATTGAACAGAGCCTGGAATATCAGAACACACTCGCTGTCAACTTCAGACTTCAAAAAAGCCTTTGATGGCATCCACCGACAGTCATTATGGAAGATTACAAGACAGTATGGAATTCCAGTGATTATATCAATATCTCTCAAGCTCTGTAGCAAAACCGGCTACTGCATCAAGACCAGCTCTGGGACGACAAACTCTTTTGATATCGTAACAGAAGTATGGCAAATGTGTAGACTCTTCCCTTTCCAATTCCTTTTGTTTATTGACTTTGTAATGAGGAAAGCCATGACAGGTGGCAACTTTGGCATCTCATGGTAGCAACATCGCTTGACAGACCTCGACTTTGCAGATTTTTTTTTTGTATACCTTGTCGAGGCTCGTATGAGAGCTAACACACAATGCACAGCAAGGGGGCATGAGACAAGAGGGGTGGGAGTGGGAAGGACAAAACAGTGGGGAACAGAGACATTAGGAGATCTGTCAAAGGGAGAGGGATGGGGTGGGGAACACGGAGTATACAAGATGGACATTACAGGGACTTTCAGGAAGGAAAGCAGGGAATTTAAAGGAGGGGGGTTTGGGGTGGATTAACGGGGGTAGAAAAGATCGAGGATTTGGATGGGGGAATATAAGAGGTGGTGGTGAACAGCTGTTTTGAAAGCCTGGAGGGAAGAATAGGATTGAACAGAGTGAGGGAGTTTATTCCAAAGGTGGGAAAAAAGAGTGAAAGAGTGAAGGTGAGCAGTGATTTGTGATTTTGGTAGTTTTACCAGAAGGGGGTTGTTGGCAGACCTTGAGCGCCCTACGGAAATGTGGTGGGTACATATCGCAGACACAGCGGGGGGGGGGGAGCGAGACCGGAGAGGAGACTGGAGAAGACATAAAGACCACCGACCTGCCTGCGGTGAGAGAGTGAGAGGCCCAAAGACTCAGCCTCATCGCGGGAGATGCCAATGATCCAAAATGCCTTGGTTTCCACAGCATGAAGCCGAGAAAGGTGAGAGGCAGGAGCACCAGCCCAGAGGGGAGAGCAGTACTCCATCAGGCTGCGGACAAAGATGACATTGCACTGTTGGCTGAAGATTCTACTGGGCTGCAAGATATGACCTCTAGCTTGGAGAAATTGCACGATATGACCTCTAGCTTGCAAGATATGACCTCTAGCTCCAAAGTATGCTTGCATATCAGCTGTGCAAAGACCAAGACCTTGATCAAACAACAACAACAACAACGTCACCCTATTACAGTTGATCAAGAAAACATTGAGGAAACCAACCTTTTTCGGTATTTAGGTAGCACACTCTCCAGGGAAGGTAATGCTGAGATTAACTTCCACACAACAATTGGCAAGACAGCCTCAGTTTTGCAGCGCCTCTGCGAAGTATGGAAATTAACCACCATTAATATTGCCACCAAGCTAAAACTCCACATGTCCATTGCAGTGGCCATTGCAATTTATGCCATTGAGATCTGGAAGAGAACAGCAAAGGTGTCACATAAACTTGATGCATTCCACCAACGTTGCCTCGACACGATTCTTGGAATCCCATGGAGAGACCATAATCACAAACAAGAAAGTGTTCAAGCGAGCTGGGTTAAGGTGTGTCTCAGACATTGCAAGAGAAAGGAGGTCGAGGTTAGCCAGATGTACATTCCATCTCCATGATACTCACCATGCTCTAGTAGCCCTCAAATGGATATCACTCGGTGGTAAAAGGAAACGAGATCGCCCCCCCCCCCAAAAAAAAGACCTGAAAAAAAGACACCACATGGATGAGGGCGAGAAAAAAATTCTATGAACGAGATCAGATGGCGACACCTTGCTGCCCAATGCCCCACTTGGGCCAGGAGGAACCAAGTCGAAGTAAGTAAATCACATTCTGAACTGGTTATTTGTCACTTACGGGTTGTGTCCAACACTCTTAGAGGATCATCATAAATTTGTTAGATCATCCATGAGTTGCAAGACTGGCTTTTTGAGTAGCTGAGATTTTTTTGAGTAGCTGAGATTAGAACTTCAAGGACTTCCCTAGTTGGTATTCCCATTCATACAATAATTTGAGAAGTGTGTGTAGTGCTTGTGTGAGTGACTCCTATGCACTCCTGAACCGCTGGACAGAATGAGGTGAAGTTTTACTTGTGATATGCACAAGGGATTTTTCTGGATGGTCAAAAAAAATTTTTTTCTTTCAAAATCTATGTCCCGGGGCAGGGCCAAAATTACACTGCTCTTGCACCTTCATGGACACGGTGATAAAAACTACCAAGTTTGGTGAATTTCTGCCCAACCGTTTAGGAGATAGCGTGACGGATGGAGGACACAGCTGATTACAATATTACCCCCCCACATTTCAAAAAAAAGGTGTGGATAATAATAATAAAAAATAGTGTATTCATCTTCCTGTGCCCCCCCCCCCCACCCGATGCTTATTATCTACCCCTTCCCCCTTTACCATTCCTGAATAAATGTCTGATTATAAAGAGACGTATACGTAGCATAATCCTTTGCTTTCTGCAGCTTTTGGAGTAAGCCACCTCACCACTTCCCCATTACGCCTCCATTCTCCATGTGCACACCGAGCATGTGCAGAAAGATAACTGACAGTTTGGGAAGAAACCGACAATTATGCTATGTGCGTTTTATTGCAAGAATTAACAAAATTTGAGATTGCATTTCAACAAAACCATGTATTCAAAGGTTTAAACGTCCGGATATACACGGCATCCGTTTGGAATTTGAAGGAAAGGCCACTTCATTACACCACTTCCTTGTGCTAATAACCACAGTCAAACCTCAAACCACATGATTGCTAGGCACTGCCCAATAAAGCCAGATGATCCAGCTGAATATACATGCCTATACAACTCTGCCACACATGAGGATTTGTAACCATGGACATCATGTCAAGGCCTGGAATCAGACTGCAGTAACCCAACCCTTATACAGACTCAAAAACCCCCAAAACAGACAGTAGAAGAAAAACTTTAATAATACCAATAAGTATTTGATAAAGCAAGGTATGATGTCAACTACAGAGAGAAGGTAAAAATCTTGGACTTGGCAAAGCAATCTCAATGCTTACACTTGCCTGGCCGATAAAAACATTCATAAGATCTACTTTGACATGCAATGTTTGCAAAACAGAAATAATTTGATGTCACATAATTCACTTGACCAAATAAAGTGAGCCATGTATTGCAAAAAAAGAAAAGAAAAAAAAAGTATCCCTCAATGCAATGGGAAGCTCCCTCCCAAAAAAACCCATCAAATGTAGGGTGGGATCTTCTTGGAAAGTAGCAAAAAAACAAAGGTCATGGAGGCAATCTATGATCCTGAAAAAAAATGACCAGGAGACAAGTCCAGTTGAAAGTAATGCCAGTTGTAAAAAGCTGTGTAAACTCGTCCAAGTACGAGTGTGAACTGTGGGTGTCAAAGGTCCGTCAATCTCCCATCTCCCTCCAAAGTTGATATGACAATGACAATGTTACTCAGGTATGCGACAAGTAAAGATGCATAACAGTGTAGTGGTAGATCTAGAAATTAAAAACATTAAACAGGAACGGTGGGTTCAGGTCAGAGGGACAGGGTACAGCATTACTGGATACAACACTAAAGACTTATTTATGCCGTGAAAAAGAGGAAGTGGTCCAGAGACCAAGGGCAACCCCCATCCTCTCCACAGATCCACATATGCTGCACATCTTGCTAAAGAAGGCACACTTTAGGATGCAAATCAAATATCCACCTTCATGTATGAAACATGTCTTACCTGGTGAATACATTTTCAAGTAGTCTTCTTTACAATTACAGCCATTTTAGATTGTTGGCCAGACAGCGTTCAAAACACACTGACCATGCATGGTCAGCATTGCATCGTGTGAAATACTTTGAATACGATGAAAAACAAGCTTAAATGATCCTTTAAGAGTGAGATTATAAAACACATAAATTCAGTTTTCAAAATAAAATAAATGGAGCTAGTCATGTAGGGGTTCAGAGAAGTGCACAAACACACCGGTGATATTTGGCACACTCGGGAAAGCAGGACAATGCTTTCGACCTCACTTTGTTAGCAAGAGAAATTAAACACTGAGTGCCAAAGCGAAGCCTGGTGAGTAATTTTAAAGAAAGAAATTACTGGAAGTCAAGAAATGGTTTGTAGCCAAGAAAAATGCCAAGCACAAAACCCTGGCCAAGCACAGACACACCCACAAGGGACACACATTGCCAGGCAGTGAGAATTGGTGAGTTAAACGTTACACGAACCATGCCCGAAATACCAGGTGCTTTCCATGTTCAAATTCAAACAAGTCAATCACTTGTGACAATCAAGGGAAAGATAAGGGCCAGAGACCAAACAATCAGCTGTTGAGGGAAGCAATTATGCTTTTTGCTACGATTATGCCTGGTTCTTTACTTCAACACGTCACGTCTGTGTGTGTTGTATATATTATATATATATATATATAATATATATATATATATATATATTCCAACACCCACACACACACACACACACACACACACACACACACACAAAATATAGGGTAATTCCAGCGTAACGGACGTAACATCGAGACAAAAATTGCATCACTAATGTTGAAATTTGAAAAGGTTGGCCATATTACAGAGTTTCTTTATTACATATCATAATTAGTCTCTGGCTTTCTGATATTGGTACAAACCCCACTGTGTAATCTACTACTAAAGCAAAAATCAACATTTAAGAGGCGTAACGGACGTAACATCGAAATGGACACAACTAAAACTGGCCATAGCACAATTCTTAAATCCTGCGAAATAACGAATTTGTAGTAGTATACCTTTCATTAATGGTAAGCAAACTAAGCATTAGTAGCATACTTTCTATATTCCAACGATACGATCTGTCTGTTTGTTAAAATATTTTGAAAAGTTCACTGTAACGGACGTAACATTTTCGACAAAATGATAACAGACAGAATAACTTACCGTTGGAAGACGTTGAGGCAGTTCTTTCAAGATGGCCGCCAAATCATGTGACATCATCCACGGAGTAAATATCGCATAAATTATGAAATTCAGACCTAACTAAACACCGTCCAACAGAAATCCTTTTGAAAAATACATTTTCAAATTTATGCTTCATGTCCATTATTACGTGGAATTACCCTATAATAGAAATACTCGATTGATTAATTATGCCGAGATAAACTTGTGCTCAAAACACGTGAATTGCTGCACAGTATGAGGTTTGGCAGTCCATAATTGCAGTTCAAAGATGGTAGCTGCAAGAAATGAGAAGACATGCCACCTTGGATCCAAAAAATGATCAAAAACTGTCACCACAAGCTTATCACAACTGGTTGAATCAAGGCTGTAAGAAGATCAGGAAGACATACCACCAGAAAACATTGGCCGGGTACAAGACATGTTCACAAGGAGCCAAACGTAGTCAGACAGACAAACATTGAGGGAGAGTGGAAGAAGTTATCATACAATTCAGGTAATTTTGAAGAAGAACTTAGGATGGAAACCATATAAACCTCATTATGGTCAGGAGCCGTTTCCAGATGATTGTGACAACAGAAGAGTTTGTTATTATTTCCTTCAGTTAATTGATTATCCAGGTGTGTTTACATGACATTATCTGGTCTGACGAGGCTGTTTTCCATGTTGGTGGTTTTGTCAAAAGGCATAACTGCCATCAAGGGTCAGGAAATGATCCAGAAATGTCAAATGCGGCGAAAGTCAACCAAAAACTGCTCGTTTGGTGCAGAACGAGTTCAACACAACTCATTGGACCTTACATCCTCTGCAAAAAAATGAAGAGTAGGTACTTGGAAAAAAAACTTCAAAAAAGTTCTGCTGAGAACAGAGAGGAAATTAATAAACTGTCACCAATTTTTCATAAAAGAAATTGAAAAACAGTTTTATCCAAGTCTCTCTCTATGTTATCCTTCAACTCTCTTTCTACTGTTCCTTTTGTTCTGTTCAGTGTTCTTGCTCTTCCATGAGCCTTGACTGTAAACCAAAGGAATTATTTATTTTTGAAATGCAAGATGGTTCCTCCCTCTGCACTTTTCAATTGAAGTTCGTAATTGGTTGGCTACCCACTTTCCATGCAGATGGATCGAGCGATGAGGACCAATAGAGTGGCCATCCAGAACTGATTGTTTTTAAAAAAAATTGTAGATGGGCCAAGGAAAGTGTATGCAAGCAAACCTGTTAATTTGGATGAATTAGAAAGTTCTATCCACAATGTTTTTGCAGATTTGACAGGAGTTTTAAGTGTTCAATGGAAAATGTTGTTGAGTCATTGAAGAAAAAATAAAATAAAAGTTGAGCACGCAGTAGCTTATGTTGATACTTCATGTTCACAAATTAAAATAGCAATCAATGGCTTTTCAAGATTAAAAAAAGGGAAAAAGAAAACGAGCAGAGATTGCAAACCCTCACCAGGACTTCTTTTGAGTGGTGTATTTTTTTTATAGGTTTTAGGGTAAATCCAATATGGCTGCCACACCACGTGACCTATGACATCATAATTATCATTGAAACATTCAACAAGAGTAGCCACACCAATGGTGAAAATTGTCTCAATCCGACAAGCGGTTGCGGAGAAAAACACAAAAGTTCTGTGCGGACAAACAGACCCAAAAGCAATAACCTCTCAGAGTCCTTCGGTGAGGGTAAAAAACAACAACAACAAAAAACCAAAAACAAAAAGATAATAATAAAAATAAAATAATGCTGAGCACGTTGGAGCTGACGTTGATACTTCACGTTCACAAATTAAAATGGCAATCAATGGCTTTTCAAGAAAATAAAAATAATTTGGTTTTCTATTTACATTAACATTGTATTTCTACATTTAAAATAGGGACTTGATTATGCACTCATATCTAATATAACTAAAACTCCATCTTGTGTGTATATATATATATGTATGTTATTCCAAAATACAACCAAAACGGTACACGATTGCGCAAAAATTTAGGGCAACTTACTCACCATTCGCTGCGGTGTGCAGTATCAAGTTTCGTTAAAATGGCAAAGAAAAAATTATTAAAAAATCAATTCCCGATTCAGTCAAGTTTTGGTATGACGATCCATAAAGCGCCAAGGACAAACCATGGAGATTGTGTTGATATACCTCGACAAACCGGTTGGCTGAACGATGACTCCTGAGGTAAATGCTCAAATTTTCTTCAAGTTAAAGAGTGACCACTAAATAATATTATAATGTGTCTTTTTTTTTTCTCATCAACCGCTGTCACAACGGGAACCCAACGGGTTCACGGGTCATCTCGTGTGTATATAAAACCAATCATCATACATGACAAGCCAGGGTTACACTTGTCCATGAAACTAGCATTCAGCATCCAGCAATTTGTGGCTGCACCTTCTCCAGTGCACAATGTGTCGGTTTATACTATCTGCTGTTATCTGTGCTTAGAGTCACCTGTTGTCAGTTTTCAGGCAAAAAAATAAAATAAAAATTACCCCCGTGTGGGGGTGACGGTCATCTCTATAATGTTTTTTACTATAATAATCGATGAACCGTTGCCAGATATCTCCTAAAATGACAGACTAGATAGGTTTTGAAAATGGCAACTTTCACAACTTTCGTGACCTCGTGACCTTGACCCTGACCTCGAATCCGGGAAAATATGTTGTTGGGTATCACTCATCGACCTCTACCACATACAAATTTCATCAAGATCGGAAGTAAAAAGTTTTCTTTGTACCGGGAGGTGTTTTTGACCATCTCCAGGTTACGTGGCGGCCAAACGGGACGGAAATTCAAAAATCTTTCCGGTTAGATACAAGATAATATTTTTTACTATCATAATCAATAAACAGTTGCCGAATATCTTGTAGAATGGCAGACTAGATAGGTTTTTGAAAATGGCGATTTTTATAACTTACGTGACCTCGTGACCTTGAACCCGGACAAAAGTTATATCGTTGTGCAACACTCATCGACCTCCTACCCACATACTAAGTTTCATTAAGATCGGAAAGAAAATTTGACGGACGGACGGACGTACGGACATTTGGTCCGGCTTTATGAGGTCATCTCTAGAGATGACCTAATAAAAGTAAAAAAATAGAAAGGAATTAATGCAACATCTTGTTTGGTTGTCATTCCTCATTCTAGCAAGTGTTTAAAGCAGTAAAAAGTTAAACAATAAATTTGGACATATATTTGAAAAGTCATACAAGAAGACTGATCAAGATTGCCTTTACGATGGAGCTTTCAAGTAATTACTGTGAAAAGTGATCCCAAACAACAGCTCAGAACATCAAGGAGTAACTCTAATTATGGGCAGCATGTGATTGGTGAGGCCTAACCCACTAATCGGAGACATTTTACTATGGACTTGGGAAAGACAGAACCGACACGAGAGCGAGCACAGGCAAGTGCAAACACCTTCACCAACAAACATATCCCTATCCTTTTCAATAATTGATGTGAACATGCTCTCAGACACAAGTCAAGTACAAACTCTAGCCTAAATGCTACTGACAAGTAGCTGTGAATTCAACAGAGTCCAATTTTACAACCTTAACACACAAGATAAAAATTAAGGATATATTTGTCAATTTAAGAGTGAATTTTAAGCGTTGTATCCCACCGATAGGCCGGGTCTGGATTCGGATCTGAATTAAAATCTAATCGGCTTAGTCTCGTCACATCCCCAAGCTCTCCACCAAATTTCGGCTGAATCCGTCCACAACATTTTGAGATATCTCTTCACAAACAAACAAACAAACGTGAAAACATCCTCCATCCACCTTCGGTGACTGAGGTAGTAATTTCATACAATAGGTTGACATTACCCAAGTTCAAGTTGATTGTTTTCCCCTCCATACCCATTCTTCTGGTTTTCAGGATTTGATTCGCATTGGAGATAAGCAAGGTTAGTTTTGCTTGAATACACAGCAAAGCAAAAGAAAAAAAATTATACATATATATATATAGATAGATTTGTTAGTCAAGACAAACCCACAAGGGTAGCAACATGTACTGTAGAAGGACAACAGGGAGACATATGGGAAAGAAGGAATGAAGAGGTTAAATGAAGGTACATTATGTAGTTAAAATCTTGGTGTTTCATCAAAATAATTGGTCAGAAGCAAACAGAAAACAAAAACAAACAAAGTGCTAAAAAAAATTTTTTGGGTAAATTTAAATGTAGGCAATAATGATAGAACCCCCCCCAGCATTACACAGCAAATAAAGTGGTAATTAAAGCTCGGATAATCTTCAAGCGGAAAAGCACGAGTAAGAACAAGACAGCAATTCCATGAAAGATCATTCCAAGGAACAATAAAATTTCAAATAGTATGACCAGTGAGAATATTGACCAGATGCTCACTTAAACCCTCAACCAGATGAAACCAGTCGATTCACCACAGCCCAGTCCACATTGTCACCTATCCCTCCACCCAGAACCAAAAATGAGACATCCTAATGTTGATCATGTTCCATGAATGAAATGGGCGACAGCTCGACACTGGCGCCAGACCGGCGATGCGAGCGGCCACGCAGAGAGCGGCCCTCGCATGAGGGGCAGGAGTGCCGCACAGCACGAGAGCGCAAGTCGTACTCGTACAGGTCACAGGTGGAATCTGCGCCAAGCTGCTCCTGCTGGGGTCAGTGGCAGGCATTATGACACGGGAGGATGGAAGGAAAAGATTGGGAAACTGTCCAGCATTGTGCGTGTGCACAAATGGACGTGTGTACACACGTGAGGCTGCTATGGGAGATCAACAAGCACACCTGGTAGGGAAGGGTACGAAGGTGTGTTGGACCTTATTTGTTAACCTATTCCCAACGAAGTCCATTATCATTTGCAAAGTAAATGAGGGGGGAATAAGAAAGAAAGAGAAGACCCTCTTTTCCCTCTATTGATCTCTCCT
>CM068963.1:31765065-31820180 GCA_035128595.1 Eptatretus atami | reverse complement strand
TGATCGTTCTGCTAGTAATTTTACAGGTATTCTTGTCAACGATCCCCAAACACCGACGGCTCTAACACTGTGCTCCGACGCAGACGTGTGCTTGTTGTGTAAAGCTTTGCTAAAGGACGACACGGCCTTCCATGCACAGTGTCTCCTGCTATTTACTGAGAGAGACGTCCACATTGGGCCTTCTGCGGTTTCTCTACTCGTTCTATTATCTTAACCTCCCTTTAGCTACGATTACTAAAATCCGGTGGAGGAATTTATTTCGAACAACGAATTTGAGTGAATTCATGCAGTTGTTTGTAAAGTTTTTGTTTTTTTGTATTTATTATTTTTCGGGAAAGTGTGAAACACTGTCTTCGTGGAGAATTTTTATTTTCCTTGTGTTCACTTTGTATGTTTTTAACTGTGATGTGAAAGCCCCGTCAAGGAGGTATCAGAAAACAGACTGCAGGATTGTGGGGAAAATGACCTTTGGAGAGTGTCGTTGCACGATCGACGCGTGCTTTTATGGCAATGGTTGTGATATGGTCAGACGTCAGACTTTATGGTCATACGGGAGTTTAACTTCAAATTCAATGGGTGAGCGTGGCAACACCTTTGCCATAATTTCAGGTTTAAAATATATATATATTTATTCCAAAAATTTTTTTTTTTGTAACAAATAAATTTTCTCAAATAGCTAGCTAGTTTTATGAAAGGTTAAAATGTTTGTTTCTGGTTGGAAGTAAACCAAAAAAATTATAATCGAATATCTTGAGTTTACCGCACTGCTGAGAGGTGAATTCTGCTGCAAAATAGATGTGGTGGGAATACCATTTTTAGCTCGTTTGTTCGAAGAACAGAGAGCTATAGCGATACCCCTCGGCGCGTGCGTGAGCGTGAAAATGTTTAAGTTTTTGGTGCAAGTTATTTCCTTTCTAATGTTTTATCTACCACACTATTTTTTTACTGATTACAATATACAAAATACATATATTGCTTTAAAATTATTGGATCAGACTTCACTGCAATGCTTTATAATAAAATATTATTAGACTAGTTTTTAAAAACGATAAATGTATAAACAGGCGAGCATTGGGTGGCTTTGACACCAACTCTCGGTTATTCCTGTAGTTGAAACTAGTACCGTGCAAGTAAAATCTGCTTTGGTTTCATGTTGTGGACAAAAGGTAGTTTAGTTTTAACTTTAAGAGATGTGTGTTATTGGAAGGAATGTATATAGAAATTGTGAAAATTACAGGATGAGGGTGTGTACATTTGTGTGCGGCCTTCATAAATAGCCTTTTACCAAACCGGTGGCATAACGATTAGAGCGGATGTTCTGAGTCTGGAAGATCGACAGTTCGAACCCCGGAAAAGACTTTTAAAAACGGTACTTGCTGCTTCCTTGCTTGACACTCGGCATTTTAAAAGGATAGAGCACGGGACAACCGACCACAGCGTAGGCTTTGATGGGCCTAATTGCCTCTTGCGTTGAGTTACTTCATTCAGTTTATTTAATAATTGTCTAACTTGGCCACAAATAACTGAACAATGGAATTCTTGTGTGGTGGGTGTGGTCGCACTTGGAATGAAAGATGAAAGATGAAAGATGATTGATGGAACAAGAATTTTCATTTTCATTTCTGCGAGGTGGGAGGGTAGAACTGTACATTACCCAAAGTGTGATTTATAAAATAAAAAAATATTATTATTTATTTTGATAGTTATTTGGATTCATTAATTTTTTACCATCAATCTTTCAGGCTAAAATGCTTTCAAAGGAAGAGGGAATATGAATTTTCAATATGGACACTGGTGGGTTTAACCAGACTCCAGCCATAAAAGGATTCCAGATGCCTGAACACATTATTATTCCATTGGTTTGGCTGTGCTCTTTCGGAACCTGGAGTCATTGAGCATCTGAGCTGGCATCTGCCTTTTGTGAACTTTGTGGGCGGTTGGTAGAGTGCCAGCGTAGCACCATGTGTTTCAAATTATGATGTTACTGTGCTGAGATGGCAAGGCAGGTCTCACATAGTTTCCAACCATTTCAAAAACAGTTTGCATTAATTTTCATTTCATAATGGGTTTTTGTTTGTTTGTTTTTTAAATACAAGGGTCTAGGCTCATGGAAGAGCTAAACAAAAAAGGGCTCAGATTTACAAATCACCAGTGGGTTTTAGTGGGTTCCACAAAAATTACCAATGGGTATTATTCCTGAGAAAAGCAGAATGGCAAAGAATCGTGTGTAGAGACTTCATAGGTGAGCGCATGAGGTAGTCATGTGCAGCACATTTGAGAAAGACTGAAGTGAGGAGGACAAGACTATTCCATAATTGGGAGAATGAAATGCAGGTAGATGACCAGCCTGGACTTTTGGGGGGTTCAACAGGTAAGAGTTTCTTGTATTTGTGACCTGAGTGGTTGGCGTGGGAGGGCAGAGGTAGGAAGAGCAAGGCCAGAAATCTGGTCGTCTTCACAAATGCTCGTTGAGCGCAAATCTCTGCAATCGCATTTTATTCGCTATTATGCGAAATAGAAAGCAATGAATGATCCATCGAGCCATGGCTCCAGCCTGCTTTAAGATATTAAGCCAGATTTGCTCCTTGTACATGAAATAATTATTCGACCCAAAATGATGTCGTCTGAGCATCTTGTGAATTGAATGTTGTTTCGGCTCTTGTCCTCGATTTGACCTGATCCTTCTCAAACCACTGCCTCAGTGGCTGTGCAGGACCAGAAGTTACTATGACTTGGATTAAATTCCTTCGAACACAACTGTTGAAAGAAATGTTTGAAAACGCATTTTAAGTCTGCTTGCCACCGTGAGACCAGCTACAGCCATACTTTGTGCTTCTTGATGTGAAATTTCTAATCTTATGAACCAGTACATTGTCAAGGCAAAACGGGGACCCTTTCATAAACAGGGAAGTGACAATGTGGGCAAATTGGGGCCAAACCTGCCTGGGAAAACAAAATTAATTGTGTTAAACAATGGTGTTTGCTTTGGCTGAGAGTTTAACACTGCTTTGAAGAACGCTGCGTGGATGGAGATGGGAAGCTGTCCATGAAAACGTTGGGCGGCTTTTTCAGGGTGTGGCAACTGCTTTTGTTTGTGCTGGCTCGGAGGCGATTGAATATTTATTGGCGTATAGCTGTAATGGTTAACTTGGTTAACTTGCAAGCATCTGCCTCCCCTTTCTCTTCCATTTCCCCCCCCCCCTTCTCTTTTTTAGAAAGTTCTGCTGATTCAATAATTTTGCATCAAATAATATTTTCTCTTTTTTTTTTTTTTTACTTTGTTTCATTTGATTTAAACTACCAAAATCCAGGCTTTATGAATATCTTAACTCTTTTTTTTTTCCTCTTCTCTGATGTGTGAAGCTGTTCAATCTTCCACCTGGGAAGAGTTTGAAATGGCAAAGGGTTTACCTTGCGTAGCTTTTCATGGTTGCTTTATGCAGCTTCTTTGTTAGAAGAGCATAGTTGATTATTTGTTGTATGTATGTATGTTGTTTGTTGTCTGTGCTCTATCCTTTTAAAGCGCTGAGCGTCGAGCAAGGAAGCAGCACGTATCATTTTGAAGTCTTTTGGTATGACTTGGCCGGGGTTCGAAAGATCGATTCCAGAATCAGAAAAGCCCGCTCTAACCATTATTGCCACCGGGTCTGGTAAAGAGGCTGTTTTATGAAGCCGCACATGAATATACACCTCCTCATCATGTAATTTTCACAGTTCTTCATTACTGAGTTTAATACAATTTATTTGAAGAGTTATGTTGAGGAAACATCGTTTTAGAGAGAGAGATATAGATATAGATAGATCTTCTTTTCATTTTGCCACAAAGGAACTTGAGCTTAACTACACGTGATGGTCTACATTGCAAATTACAGTAGTTACCTATTATGGTAATAATGGCTGCCAATTGTGCATGACATGACTGACGAAAGGAGTGTTTCAAATGTACACCGTTAATGATGTCCTGTCCAACCCCAGCTTGAAATTAGCCTGAGGAAGATCAAGAAGCTTCTGGAGGATGAGACGCTAAAGCGGAGTGGATATTGAAAACTGTGCACAGAGTCTCAAGGAAGAACTGATTTCCGCAAGGGTGTCTATCAGCAGGTGACCTGACTCCTTGTACTCGCAGCATCCACCGGTCCTCTCATGACCATTAATAACACACATTGGTAATTTAGGTTTTCTTTTTGTTTTTGTGGTTGAACATTTGAGACAAACTTGATTTACCGTAAGTGTTGTAAAAATGTACCTCCCCCATCCCCCAACCCTCATATTTCCTCACCACTCGTTATGCACTTCTGGAACTTCGGTCACAAGTGATTTTTTCATTTTGTTTCAAAAATTGGTCAAACTTTGGACTGCAGTTAACATTTAGAGTATTGGTAACAATAATCAAACATTCTTTTAGCAATGCATGCAAACTTGGATAATGTTCATGGATTGTGTGAAGACACCTTTTGTCCTATCATAAGGAAATCAGTGAGACTCGTGATAAACACGAATCCACTTGGTGGAGATTGACTCGGTCGTCGGCAAGATTACGAGTCCCGTCTCGCACTGGGCCTGAAAGAGCTGAGGGAACAGCATGAGGGCAGGTGGCCCTCTACAAGACTGAGCTGGAGAACACTTTCCGAAACAAGGTGCGAATCGGTTTTAACATCAATGTAAACTGAGCGAGAGCACCAATGTGTTTTTTTTTGTTTTTTTTGTATGTATGTATGAAGCAAACTTTCATCCATCTGATGCAGTTGGAGAATGCCAGTTGGCAATGCACAGAAAGGCTCGATGTCAGACACTGCTCAGGAGAGCTTACAGAGTCGAGAATGCGCATCGAAACCCTCACCTCGCAGCTGAGTGCATTGCAGCGCCAGTATACCACCTTGCACACCAAATTCATGCTTCACACAGCAAGTGACCAATACCAGTATGCAACTATTGTGCACACATTAGTCCCTCACCCTTGAGTACGGACCTTTCTGATCTGTTAAGTGCTGATTTCTAAGGACTGAAGAAGAAATCAACCGATTGTTGATGGTACTTTGCCTGTTGGCAGATTGCGGGAGCAGAGGCACGAATCCGGGATTTGGAAAGAATACAAAGGGAACATGAAGCAAATCGCAAACAACTCGTAGATAAGGACCGTGAGCTGGCGGACATGCGTGAAGCTATGCAGGCCCAGCTTGTGGAATACGAGCATCTGCTTGGATAAAGCTTGCCTCTGATATGGAAATCAATGCTTACCGCAAACTGCTTGAGGTGAAGAGGAAAGGTGGGTTTTTGGAATGGATTTGTTTAATTTGTGTGATTTGGATGGGGGGGGGGTAGATGGTGGAAGGAGTTGTGGCTGTGCTGCTGATGCAGTGCCCCTGCAGGTCAGAGTAGGAATTTGGAAATTTGGCCAGTGTTTTGGCAATTGCTCATCTACTCTTCTCGAAAGACACCACGGGATATTTAACATCCATCATCTAATGCTGGCAGGTGGGACACCAGTTTAATGTTTATTCAAGGTTGCACAGGCATTGATGCCTCGCCCTGCTGTGAAACACCAAGGTGACAGTTTATAGCGAGAACTATAATTAACTCAGGCTAGACAGCTGTGCATATCCTCAAGATATCCTGCCAGCTCTTTGAATGGATGAATTTGGTGTTTTTATTCCTTCTCCCTCTATCTTTCTCTTGGTTCATCATATATATATATATTATATTATATTTTGATATGACGGTTCTCTTTCAATTGCTACCCCTGTCAGGTTGAGGCTGTCTCCGAGTCCAACATCTCGTGTCACCGTGTCCCGCACCACTGGCAGTGAAACTGTGCGCTCATCTTGGTGGCCATGTTTTCCACGTGTCTGGCTCGGAGAGCTCTAGCAAAAGCAGTGGTGGGGCAACAGCAGCTGCAGTGGTGGCTGCAGTGAATCGCAGCATCACCGGACGACAGGGAAAGCGTAAGCGTGGTGAGGTGGAAGAATCTGAAGCTACGAGCAGCATTAGAGTGACTCAGCAAGCCTCTGCAGCTGGGGGTGTGAGTGTGGCCGAGGTAGATTTGGAAGGGCACTTTGTGAAGCTGCGCAATAACTCAAGACAGGTGGGCATTGTCTTCTTGTGCCGTGTTCACTTTCACTTGGAGATGACCTCATGGAACTTATTTTGCGCGACGGTTGCAGTAATGTTGTCGAGGCATTCATGTGCGTTTGCTTGCAAAACTTGTTCAATGTGTGAGCTGAAGAATGCTGATTATGGGACTTTAAATGAGTCTTTGGCCATGCGCGTCCCATGTTGGAATGTGGAGAATGTCTTTCCAGTGTTGCGTGAAAATGATTGCGTTTAATGCGCAAGTAATTTTTTTTTTTTACTTTGTGCTATTTAGGACCAACAGCTCGGTGCTTGTTCTCAAGCGTTTCCTGAGTGCCGACCTGACATCACCTTCAAATTCCCACCTCGCTTCTCTATTAAGGCCGGTGAAACGGTCACGGTATGTAATCCCACCCCACACGTTGCAAGACAGCGGTTTTAGCATGGGATTAACTGAGGGACACAATTTTGAAATTCATGCAGTTGATTGAAAGTCGCTTTGGGTTTTTAGGATATTTGTGGCAAGAGAATGGATCTTCGAAGTGGCATTGAGTTGCTCATTGAAGTCGCAATCATGATCGGGCATGGATTTTCCACGTAATCTCAATTCATTCGTTTTTAGCTGAAGTAGATATGTGAAATGTACATATGCTTGTTTTTCTTTTTAAAATCCTCTCGATTCATTTTTGGCCATGGGCTACACTTTGTTCGATTGTGAGCAAGAGTTTCCGTGCATCTCCGAGGGCCCCACGGTACATTTTGTGTTATTTTAAAACTTAGTAATGCTCCTTTTATGGGTTTTGGCTTGAGTCACCATGCTGGGATGTCATGGAATATATGGCGAGGTTTCACCACACATACATTTTAGTCCAGATGTGCGCACGTGTCTCCAACAGTTGTCTAATTGCCTTTTGCTAAAACTTTTCCAGGAATAAAGCTTCACTGGCTGTTGCAGTTTATAGGAAAGTGTGCGTGCGTTGTTTTATAATATTTATATATATATTACAGATATACATAGAGCTCGGAGGATGGAGGAAGGAAAGTCGGTGATCACAGCAAGTGCCACAGTTCATGAACACAGGATCCCAAAGTGTATCGACCACATTCAAAATCCTGCGCTTATTAAGGGGTTTGAGTCTTGTGGGGAGGGGGGGTGGGTGGTGAATTTGACCCTGCTTAAATACCGTATTTGCTTCTTTCTTCAAAACTACACACACAATTTCGATGAAACTTGAACCACACCTTCATCACCCGTGTGCACAAAGTATATCGACTGCATAAACAAAAAAAACCAGGGTCTGAGGTTGTTTGTGGGGGGGGGTGGTTTGAGTGAGTTTCAGGACACTCAGTCCTATTTTTATTTTTTGTCTTTGATGTGACTCAGCCTGCTCAGATTTGAATCGCCAACCTCTAAGACTCAGAACGGATGCTCCAACTATTTTTCCCAGAGTCGGACTGTTTTGCTTCTTATTTTGTTGTTGTGTCACGTCCTCTTTTGGTTTCCATTTTTTCTTCCCATCACATTGTCATATTGTGTGGACTTTGCCTACAATTTGGATGTTTGAATGCCACCTTGTGGGGAGGGTAATGCCCATGTCATTTCTTCAGGTATGGGCTAGTGGTGCAGGAATGCAAGCTAATCCACCAACCGACCTCGTGTGGAAGCAGCAGCAATCATGGGGTCTTGGTGATGATCTCCGTATTTGTCCTCATCAACCCCTCCGGCGAGGTAACATTTAACTCTCGCTTCATCGATCTTGCACTGACCTTTTGGGTTTAGGTACATTACAACTGAATTGGCAAACAACTTGGCCTACATCTTTTTCATTTTACAAATGTAAATTCAGGAACGTGGTGGATGGAGGAAAGTAGGGGTAGGAGGAGGAGGGAATGGTGCTTGAGGATTTGTGCTCTGTTGGGTGCAGTTCAAGGCAGACTTGCATTGTGATTAGGGATTATATAAATGACAGGTGTAATTCTATCCAGTCAGTAATCGACATATTTTAATTGCCAAATGTGTAAACTAACCACCCATTGTTCCTGGCACGGATGGCATCATCTCACGTGTCCTAAAAACCTTCTCTGCTGCTCTTACACATTCTCTCTCTTTCTTTCTCTCTCTTTCTTTCTTTCTTCTTTCTTTTCTCCTTTTCTCCCTTCTTCTCTTCTGTGTTCTCCCTATCATTTGCCTGAGGTCATCTTCTATCTGCTTGCTTTTAAGTCAGCCAATATCACTGCATTGCATAAAAAGGTGCAAAATCCATCCCCTTGATTCCAAACTGATTAGCTTACTTCCAATCATCAACATGTCATAGAATCCATCGTTGCAGTTTACATATGAATCCTTCCTTTTCTCCAACGGCCTCATCTCAGATTACAATTTGGATTCAACAAGGTCACTCCACCTTGGAGATGCTGCTTCGACTCTCCTAACAATAGATGGAGGCTCTCAATGTCAGACATCAGATCACGACCATCTCGCCAGACATATTCGAGCTTTCGATGGTCTGGCATCCTGCATTGCTCTCCAAACTCTCTGCCTATGGCATCCAAGGACAATTCCACCTGTGCGTTACTTGACTTCCTCTACTCTTGTAACTCATCTGTGGCTCTCAACAGAATCCTCCCATCTCTCCCTGTCAAGGCTGGAGTGCCCCAAAGCAGTGTTCTGGGCCCAATCCCATTCCGAATCTTGAACGATTTCTCTGACTCTGGAAAATCCTCTTTATCTCTGTGCTGATGATTACACCTTCTGCTGTGATATCCCTCATCCTTCAGATAGGCAGTCAGTATCCTCTTCCCTCTTCAGACCTTGATGGAGCCACAAGTTGGTCAAACAGTTGAAATGTCTTTCAATTCTGACAAATGTCACACTCTCTGAAAGGACCATCTGACAAACACTCCCATCTACTTTATTAACAATCCTCTTGAAGTTCAATTGCACAAAATTTTGGGGCTCCTCTCAGCTATGATTTTTCTTGGACAAACCACATTTTTAAAGTTTGCCTCTGAAGGCAGTCTGACTGGGGCATCCTTCATTTTGCAAAGTCCTTCCTTGGTACACCTGAACTCCTATCCACCGACAAGGTCTTCATCCGCAGTTTCATGGAGTACTACTCTCCTCTCTGGGTTGGCTCCCTAGCCTCTCACCCTGCTCAGCTTGATGCCGAGGAAACCAAACCATTTGAATCTCCTTCGATGAAGCCGAGTCCATGGACCTATCACTTTCCCATTGCGGATTGGTCAATGGTATATCTGTCTTCCATCGCCTCCTTTCTGGTTTTGCACCCTCTGCTGTTTCCGTGCATTGACACAACCCCCCCCCCCCCCCCCCCACCGCAGGTTTCTGCAGGCCACAATTGTCTTCCATCAACCCCCTTCTGGTGAAACTACCTAAATCAAGATCACTGCTCACCTCCACTCATTCGTTCCCCTCTTTTCCTTTTTTTTTTTTCTTCTTCACCTGTGGAACCAACTTCCCATTCTCTCAATCTCATTCTTCCCTCCATGTCTTCAAGACTGCTGTTCACCACCATCTCAAATTGTCATCTTTTCCACCCCCATGCCCACTTCTTTCCAAATATCCAGTCTTTCCTCCCTGAGTTTGCTTCTGAATCCATATTTCCTTCACTAGCTTCTTTCCTCCTCACTTCCTTATTTCTCAGTCTTCCTCTATTTTGTCCCTCGTCCCTGCTGTTGGTTGTTTCCTCCCCTTTTCTACTGTTGTTTATTTTTATTTATTTTGTTGTTCTGTTACATCCTGATTATGTTTGAGCTCTTCCATGAGCCTTGACTTTGTATACCAAAAAAAATGTACAGAACTGTGACATGTAGATAACTGAGTTACAAACTAACATAACAATTTTCACCAATGTCTTCCATGTTATTACTGATGATTGGGAACCTCAAGCAATGTGTTTGCCTGTCTCCAGGAATGGCAGTGCGCAAAGTGATTCGTCAGCATGGGGTGTCTGCCGAAGGTGAAGATGAGGATGAAGACATTAAGAAGAGGATGAAGCAAGAGTGGAGACTTACTCGGCGCAGGTAAAGGCCGCAAGTGAGAAGGCAGAGAGGAGATTGAGGAGAGGAAGATGCGAACAACTTCCTGAACTTTCAGCAACTCGAGGTCCTTCCCTGCACAGACCGACTTTTGGAGCCTATCTATGCTGTATTGATGTGTAATCTGAATTAGGTATTTGTGGAGGGGAGAGAAGAAGTTAGACCAAGTGATGTCCAAGGGGAAGTTGCTGTAAGGAAGAGCAAAGACAAACACTTATAAAGGATGGTAAAGGCATTGCTGCAGATTTCACCTCGTCGTTTTATTAAATGCCACCAGCCTGGCTTCATGTCTTTTGTTTGAGAAATGCTCATTTAAATCGTTTAGTTTCGTTTTTCTTTACCGAAGGCAAAAAGATAATGCTTCTGCTGTAGCCTGAAAGATGGCGTGCGTGGTGGTGCGAGTATTATGCAGCTGAGTGTTTTAAAGTGCAGTATTACAATCGGCAAACCGCGTAGCCAGCTTAGCTTCATTTTTCCTTTGCAGCTGAGAAGCCGCATAAAATAATAACAGGCTTATTGTTTCCTGTTGGAACCGCATCTGTGCAAATGTTCCACCCTTACCATCCTCCCTTGCGTCTGCCCTGTTTTTACCCAATCTGCTTTATGTTCAATAAAGCAAGAAATTTGGAGCAAAGGCTTTTAAGTGGTGATTATTTTCTTCAGTGGTGGAATGATTGTGTTGGCTCTGTCCGAATGCAGACCTTTTGTGGTGCATTACTGCTGGTAAGGTGGAGGGAGTAGGTTGGACCTTTCTCCTTGGCTTTGTCTCTAATCTTTACCCAACGTGAAGAGCTGTTTATGCTTCCGGTGTGGTGTTTTTGGCATTGCATTTGGCAATGGATTCTTGCTTATTTTAAAGTAAAGACAAATGCTTTGCTCGGCAATAATTTTGCGTTTCTGTCTGGGGAAGTGACATTAAGTGTTTGGACTTATTTACGCTTCTTATCCTCTTCTTCATCCTAACAATCTTGGAGGGATCTCTTATCTTCTTCCTCCCTTATCCTCTTCCTCTCTCACCTCCCTTCCCCTCCCCTCACCCTCACCCTCACCCTCGTTCTCCCCTCACCCTCACCCTCGTCTCCACTCACCCTCACCGTCACCCTCTCTCCCCTCACCCTCACCTCTCTCCACTCACCCTCACCCTCGTCTCCACTCCACCCTCGCTCCCACTCACCCTCGTCTCCACTCACCCTCGTCTCCACTCACTCACCCTCGTCTCCCTCGCCCACCTTCACCCTCGCCTCCCCCGCCACCTCCACCCTCGCCTCCCCTCGCCCACCTCCACCCTCGCCTCCCCTCGCCCACCTCCACCCTCGCCTCCCCTCGCCACCTCCACCTCGCCTCGCCCCTCCACCCTCGCTCCCTCGCCCACCTCCACCCTCGCCTCCCCTCGCCCACCTCCACCCTCGCCCACCTCCACCCCTCCCCCTCGCCACCTCCCCGCCTCCCTCGCCCACCTCCACCCTCGCCTCCCCTCGCCCCTCGCCCACCTCCACCCTCGCCTCCCCTCGCCCACCTCCACCTCGCCTCCCTCGCCCACCTCCACCCTCGCTCCCTCGCCCACCTCCACCCTCGCCTCCCTCGCCCACCTCCACTCGCCTCCATCCTCGCCCACCTCCACCCCTGTCCACCCTCACCCCTTTTTACTCCCTCACTTCTTCATCGCTTCTTTCTCTGGCAAGGAGAATGGCTTGGAGGGATGCACACTTGCCTCTGAGCTTTAACGTGGGTTTGAATCTGGTCCAGTTATTGTAAACTGTCATCCTAGTGTTTTGCAGGTAGGGTGAGGTGTCAATGTGTGTGCGCCACTTGGATGGACATTAGTCTGGGAGTCCTGTCTGACTGCATTAGTTGGTGGACATTAAAGATCCCACGGTGTCCTTCGCAAAGAGTAGGCAGCTATCGCTGACGGCCAAATTCCAAATTCCTACCCTAACCAACAGGGCCTCTTCATCTTCCGTCTCCCTCTTCCACTTCAACAGCACAGCCATGCCCCAGTGATGATATTACAGCCTTGTGCTGCATATGAAAGTAGTCTCCCCTTTTCGTCTTCTCTCTTTGTCCCTCCCCTATCTTTCTCCCTCCCTCTCTCTCCCTCTCATCCCTCTATCTTTTGCTGTCACCCCCTCTTTGTCTTCTCTCTTTACCCATCACCTCTCCTCTCCCTCTCATTGTCTTCTGTTTCCTTCTTCATCTCTCTTCCCTCCTCCTCTTTCAATCTTACCTCTCCATCTCTCCTCCCTGTTCCCACTTTGCTCCCTCCTCCCTCTTTGATCTCTCCTCCCTCCTCCCCTCTTGATCTCTCCTCCCTCTTCCCTCTTTGATCTCTCCTCCCTCTTCCCTCTTTGATCTCTCCTCCTCTTCCCTCTTGATCTCTCCTCCCTCTCCCTCTTTGATTCTCCTCCTCTTCCCTCTTTGATCTCTCCTCCCTCTTCCCTCTTTTCTCTCCTCCCTTTCCCTCTTGATCTCTCCTCCCTCTTCCCTCTTTGATCTCTCCTCCCTCTTCGATCTTTCCCTCTTCGATCTCGTCCCTCTTCCCTCTTGATCTCTCCTCCCTCTTCCTCTTTGATCTCTCCTCCCTCTTCCCTCTCTGATCTCTTCCCTCTTCTCTTTCTCTCTTCGATCTCTTCTCTCTTCCCTCTTTCTCTCTCTTCCCTGTCGACCCATTTCTTCCAGAGGAGAGATCAAAGAGGGAAGAGGGAGGAGAGATCAAAGAGGGAAGAGGGAGGAGAGATCAAAGAGGGAGGAGGGAGGAGAGATCAAAGAGGGAGGAGGGAGCAAAGTGGGAACAGGGAGGAGAGATGGAGAGGTAAGATTGAAGAGGGAGGAGGGAAGAGAGATGAAGAAGGAAAACAGAAGACAATGAGAGGGAGAGGAGAGGTGATGGGTAAAGAGAGAAGACAAAGAGGGGGTGACAGCAAAAGATAGAGGGATGAGAGGGAGAGAGAGAGGGAGGGAGAAAGATAGGGGAGGGACAAAGAGAAGACGAAAAGGGGAGACTACTTTCATATGCAGCACAAGGCTGTAAATATCATCACTGGGGCATGGCTGTGCTGTTGAAGTGGAAGAGGGAGACAGAAGATGAAGAGGCCCTGTTGGTTAGGGTAGGAATTTGGAATTTGGCCCGTCAGCGATAGCTTGCCTACTCTTTGCGAAGGACACCGTGGGATCTTTAATGTCCACCAACTAATGCAGTCAGACAGGACTCCCAGACTAATGTACATCCAAGTGGCGCACACACATTGACACCTCACCCTACCTGCAAAACACTAGGATGACAGTTTACAATAACTGGACCAGATTCAAACCCACGTTAAACCGCTCAGAGGCAAGTGTGCATCCCTCCAAGCCATTCTCCTTGCCCAGAGAAAGAAGAGCGATGAAGAAGTGAGGGAGTAAAAAGAGGGTGAGGGTGGACGAGGGTGGAGGTGGGCGAGGGGAGGCGACGGGTGGAGGTGGGCGAGGGGAGGCGAGGGTGGAGGTGGGCGAGGGGAGGCGAGGTGGAGGTGGCGAGGGGAGGCGAGGGTGGAGGTGGGCGAGGGAGCGAGGGAGGCGAGGGTGGAGGTGGGCGAGGGGAGGCGGTGGAGGTGGCGAGGGAGGAGGGGTGGAGGTGGGCGAGGGTGGAGGTGGGCGAGGGGAGGCGAGGGTGGAGGTGGGCGAGGGGAGCGGAGGGTGGAGTGGGCGGGGGAGGCGAGGTGGAGGTGGCGAGGGGAGGCGAGGGTGGAGGTGGGCGAGGGGAGGCGAGGGTGGAGGTGGGCGAGGGGAGGCGAGGGTGGAGGTGGGCGAGGGGAGGCGAGGGTGAAGAGGTGGGCGAGGGAGACGAGGGTGAGAGTGAGTGGAGACGAGGGTGAGTGGAGACGAGGGTGAGTGGGAGACGAGGGTGAGAGTGGAGACGAGGGGTGAGGGTGAGTGGAGAGAAGAGGTGAGGGTGAGGGGAGACGAGGGTGAGGGTGAGGGTGAGGGGAGGGGAGGGAGGTGAGAGAGGAAGAGGATAAGGGAGGAAGAAGATAAGAGATCCCTCCAAGATTGTTAGGATGAAGAAGAGGATAAGAAGCGTAAATAAGTCCAAACACTTAATGTCACTTCCCCCAGACAGAAACGCAAAATTATTGACCGAGCAAAGCATTTGTCTTTACTTTAAAATAAAGCAAGAATACCATTGCCAAATGCAATGCCAAAAAACACCACACCGGAAGCATAAACAGCTCTTCACGTTGGAGTAAAGATTAGAGACAAAGCCAAGGAGAAAGGTCCAACCTACTCCCTCCACCTTACCAGCAGTAACTGCACCACAAAAGGTCTGCATTCGGACAGAGCCAACACAATCATTCCACCACTGAAGAAAATAATCACCACTTAAAAGCCTTTGCTCCAAATTTCTTGCTTTATTGAACATAAAGCAGATTGGGTAAAAACAGGGCAGACGCAAGGGAGGATGGTAAGGGGTGGAACATTTGCACAGATGCGGTTCCAACAGGAAACAATAAGCCTGTTATTATTTATGCCGCGACTTCTCAGCTGCAAAGGAAAAATGAAGCTAAGCTGGCTACGCGGTTTGCCGATTGTACATACTGCACTTTAAAACACTCAGCTGCATAATACTCGCACCACCACGCACGCCATCTTTCAGGCTACAGCAGAAGCAATATCTTTTTGCCTTCGGTAAAGAAAAACGAAACTAAACCGATTTAAATGAGCATTTCTCAAACAAAAGACATGAAGCCAGGCTGGTGGCATTTAATAAAACGACGAGGTGAAATCTGCAGCAATGCCTTTACCATCCTTTTATAGTGTTTGTCTTTGCTCTTCCTTACAGCAACTTCCCTTGGACATCACTTGGTCTAACTCTTCTTCCTCTCCCCTCCACAAATACCTAATTCAGATTACACATCCAATACAGCATAGATAGGCTCCAAAAGTCGGTCTGTGCAGGGAAGGACCTCGGAGTTGCTGAAAGTTCAGGAAGTTGTTCGCATCTTCCTCTCCCTCAATCTCCCTCTCTGCCCTTCTCACTTGCGGCCCTTTACCTGCGCCGAGTAAGTCTCCACTCTTGCTTCATCCTCTTCTTCATTGTCTTCATCCTCATCTTCACCTTCGGCAGACACCCCATGCTGACGAATCACTTTGCGCACTGCCATTTCCTGGAGACAGGCAAACACATTGCTTGAGGTTCCCAATCATCAGTAATAACATGGAAGACATTGGTGAAAATTGTTATGTTAGTTTGTAACTCAGTTATCTACATGTCACAGTGTCTGTACATTTTTTTTGGTATACAAAGTCAAGGCTCATGGAAGAGCTCAAACATAATCAGGATGTAACAGAACAACAAAATAAATAAATAAATAAACAACAGTAGAAAAGGGGAGGAAACATACCAACAGCAGGGACGAGGGACAAAATAGAGGAAGACTGAGAAATAAGGGAAGTGAGGAGGAAAGAGAGCTAGTGAAGGAAATATGGATTCAGAAGCAAACTCAGGGAGGAAAGACTGGATATTTGGAAAGAAGTGGGCATGGGGGTGGAAAAGATGACAATTTGAGATGGTGGTGAACAGCAGTCTTGAAGACATGGAGGGAAGAATGAGATTGAAGAGAATGGGAAGTTGGTTCCACAGGTGAAGAAGAAAAAAAAAAAGGAAAAGAGGGGAACGAATGAGTGGAGGTGAGCAGTGATCTTGGATTTAGGTAGTTTCACCAGAAGGGGGTTGATGGAAGACAATATGTGGCCTGCAGAAACCTGCGGTGGGGGGCGGGGGGGGGGGGGGGGGGGGGGTTGTGTCAATGCACGGAAACAGCAGAGGGTGCAAAACCAGAAAGGAGGCGATGGAAGACAGATATACCATTGACCAATCCGCAATGGGAAAGTGATAGGTCCATGGACTCGGCTTCATCGAAGGAGATTCAAATGGTTTGGTTTCCTCGGCATCAAGCTGAGCAGGGTGAGAGGCTAGGGAGCCAACCCAGAGAGGAGAGTAGTACTCCATGAAACTGCGGATGAAGACCTTGTCGGTGGATAGGAGTTCAGGTGTACCAAGGAAGGACTTTGCAAAATGAAGGATGCCCCAGTCAGACTGCCTTCAGAGGCAAACTTTAAAATGTGGTTTGTCCAAGAAAAATCATAGCTGAGAGTGAGACCCAAAATTTTGTGCAATTGAACTTCAAGAGGATTGTTAATAAAGTAGATGGGAGTGTTTGTCAGATGGTCCTTTCAGAGAGTGTGACATTTGTCAGAATTGAAAGACATTTCAACTGTTTGACCAACTTGTGGCTCCATCAAGGTCTGAAGAGGGAAGAGGATACTGACTGCCTATCTGAAGGATGAGGGATATCACAGCAGAAGGTGTAATCATCAGCACAGAGATAAAGAGGATTTTCCAGAGTCAGAGAAATCGTTCAAGATTCGGAATGGGATTGGGCCCAGAACACTGCTTTGGGGCACTCCAGCCTTGACAGGGAGAGATGGGAGGATTCTGTTGAGAGCCACAGATGAGTTACAAGAGTAGAGGAAGTCAAGTAACGCACAGGTGGAATTGTCCTTGGATGCCATAGGCAGAGAGTTTGGAGAGCAATGCAGGATGCCAGACCATCGAAAGCTCGAATATGTCTGGCGAGATGGTCGTGATCTGATGTCTGACATTGAGAGCCTCCATCTATTGTTAGGAGAGTCGAAGCAGCATCTCCAAGGTGGAGTGACCTTGTCTGAATCCAAATTAGTAATCTGAGATGAGGCCGTTGGAGAAAAGGAAGGATTCATATGTAAACTGCAACGATGGATTCTATGACCATGTTGATGATTGGAAGTAAGCTAATCAGTTTGGAATCAAGGGGATGGATTTTGCACCTTTTTATGCAATGCAGTGATATTGGCTGACTTAAAAGCAAGCAGATAGAAGATGACCTCAGGCAAATGATAGGGAGAACACAGAAGAGAGAAAGGGAGAAAAGGAGAAAAAGAAAGAGAGAAAGAAAGAAAGAGAGAGAAAGAAAGAGAGAGAATGTGTAAGAGCAGCAGAGAAGGTTTTTAGGACACGTGAGACGATGCCATCCGTGCCAGGACAATGGGTGGTTAGTTTACACATTTGGCAATTAAAATATGTCGATTACTGACTGGATAGAATTACACCTGTCATTTATATAATCCCTAATCACAATGCAAGTCTGCCTTGAACTGCACCCAACAGAGCACAAATCCTCAAGCACCATTCCCCTCCTCCTCCTACCCCTACTTTCCTCCATCCACCACGTTCCTGAATTTACATTTGTAAAATGAAAAAGATGTAGGCCAAGTTGTTTGCCAATTCAGTTGTAATGTACCTAAACCCAAAAGGTCAGTGCAAGATCGATGAAGCGAGAGTTAAATGTTACCTCGCCGGAGGGGTTGATGAGGACAATACGGAGATCATCACCAAGACCCCATGATTGCTGCTGCTTCCACACGAGGTCGGTTGGTGGATTAGCTTGCATTCCTGCACCACTAGCCCATACCTGAAGAAATGACATGGGCATTACCCTCCCCACAAGGTGGCATTCAACATCCAAATTGTAGGCAAAGTCCACACAATATGACAATGTGATGGGAAGAAAAAATGGAAACCAAAGAGGACGTGACACACAACAAAATAAGAAGCAAAACAGTCCGACTCTGGGAAAAATAGTTGGAGCATCCGTTCTGAGTCTTAGAGGTTGGCGATTCAAATCTGAGCAGGCTGAGTCACATCAAAGACAAAAAATAAAAATAGGACTGAGTGTCCTGAAACTCACTCAAACCACCCCCCCCCACAAACAACCTCAGACCCTGGTTTTTTTTGTTTATGCAGTCGATATACTTTGGTGCACACGGGTGATGAAGGGTGTGGTCAAGTTTCATCGAAATTGTGTGTGTAGTTTTGAAGAAAGAAGCAAATACCTATTTACAGGGTCAAATTCACCACCCACCCCCCCCCCCCCACCCAGACCAAACCCCTTAATAAGCGCAGATTTTGATGTGGTCGATACACTTTGGGATCCTGTGTTCATGAACTGTGGCACTTGCTGTGATCACCGACTTTCCTTCCCTCCATCCTCCGAGCTCTATGTATATACTGTATATATATATATATATATATATATATTATTATATATATATATAACAAACGCACGCACACTTTCCTATAAACTGCAACAGCCAGTGAAGCTTTATTCCTGGAAAAGTTTTAGCAAAAGGCAATTAGACCAACTGTTGGAGCACACGTGCGCACATCTGGACTAAAATGTATGTGTGGTGAAACCTCGCCCATATATTCCATGACATTCCCAGCATGGTGACTCAAGCCAAAACCCATAAAAGGAGCATTACTCAAGTTTTAAAATAACACAAAAATGTACACGTGGGGCCCTCGGAGGATGCACGGAAACTCTTGCTCACAATCGAACAAAGTGTAGCCCATGGCCAAAAATGAATCGAGAGGATTTTAAAAAGAAAAACAAGCATATGTACATTTCACATATCTACTTCAGCTACAAAACGAATGAATTGAGATCTACGTGGAAAATCCATGCCCGATCATGATTGCGACTTCAATGAGCAACTCAATGCCACTTCGAAGATCCATTCTCTTGCCACAAATATCCTAAAAACCCAAAGCGACTTTTCATCAACTGCATGAATTTCAAAATTGTGTCCCTCAGTTAATCCCCATGCTAAAACCGCTGTCTGCAACGTGTGGGGTGGGATTACATACCGTGACCGTTTCACCGGCCTTAATAGAGAAGCGAGGTGGGAATTTGAAGGTGATGTCAGGTCGGCCACTCAGGAAACGCTTGAGAACCCAAGCACCGAGCTGTTGGTCCTAAATAGCACAAAGTAAAACAAAAAAAATTACTTGCGCATTAAACGCCAATCATTTTCACGCAACACTGGAAAGACATTCTCCACATTCCAACATGGGACGCGCATGGCCAAAGACTCATTTAAAGTCCCATAATCAGCATTCTTCAGCTCACACATTGAACAAGTTTTGCAAGCAAACGCACATGAATGCCTCGACAACATTACTGCAACCGTCGCGCAAAATAAGTTCCATGAGGTCATCTCCAAGTGAAAGTGAACACGGCACAAGAAGACAATGCCCACCTGTCTTGAGTTATTGCGCAGCTTCACAAAGTGCCCTTCCAAATCTACCTCGGCCACACTCACACCCCCAGCTGCAGAGGCTTGCTGAGTCACTCTAATGCTGCTCGTAGCTTCAGATTCTTCCACCTCACCACGCTTACGCTTTCCCTGTCGTCCGGTGATGCTGCGATTCACTGCAGCCACCACTGCAGCTGCTGTTGCCCCACCACTGCTTTTGCTAGAGCTCTCCGAGCCAGACACGTGGAAAACATGGCCACCAGATGATGAGCGCACAGTTTCACTGCCAGTGGTGCGGGACACGGTGACACGAGATGTTGGACTCGGAGACAGCCTCAACCTGACAAGGGGTAGCAATTGAAAGAGAACCCGTCATATCAAAATATAATATATATATATATATATATGATGACCAAGAGAAAGATAGAGGGAGAAGGAATAAAAACACCAAATTCATCCATTCCAAAGAGCTGGCAGGATATCTTTGAGGTATGCACAGCTGTCTAGCCTGAGTTTGAATATAGTCTCAGCTATAAACTGTCACCTTGGTGTTTCACAAGCAGGGCGAGGCATCAATGCCTGTGCAATCCCTTGAATAAACATTAAACTGGGTGTCCCACCTGCCAGCATTAGATGATGGATGTTAAATATCCCGTGGTGTCTTTCGAGAAGAGTAGATGAGCAATTGCCAAAACACTGGCCAAATTTCCAAATTCCTACTCTGACCTGCAGGGGGCACTGCATCAGCAGCACAGCCACAACCTCCTTCCACCATCTACCCCCCCTCCCCCATCCCAATCACACAAAATTAAACAAATCCATTCCCAAAAACCCACCTTTCCTCTTCACCCTCAAGCAGTTTGCGGTAAGCATTGATTTCCATATCAAGAGCAAGCTTTATCCCAAGCAGATGCTCGTATTCCACAAGCTGGGCCTGCATAGCTTCACGCATGTCCGCCAGCTCACGGTCCTTATCTACGAGTTGTTTGCGATTTGCTTCATGTTCCCTTTGTATTCTTTCCTCCAAATCCCGGATTCGTGCCTCTGCTCCCGCAATCTGCCCAACAGGCAAAGTACCATCAACAATCGGTTGATTTCTTCTTCCAGTCCTTAGAAATCAGCACTTAACAGATCAGAAAGGTCCCGTACTCAAGGGTGAGGGACTAATGTGTGCACAATAGTTGCATACTGGGTATTGGTCACTTGCTGTGTGAAGCATGAATTTGGTGTGCAAGGTGGTATACCTGGCGCTGCAATGCACTCAGCTGCGAGGTGAGGGTTTCGATGCGCATTCTCGACTCTGTAAGCTCCTCCTGAGCAGTGTCTGACATCGAGCCTTTCTGTGCCATTGCCAACCTGGCATTCTCCAACTGCATCAGATGGATGAAAGTTTGCTTCATACATACATACAAAAAAAACAAAAAAAAACACATTGGTGGCTCTCGCTCAGTTTACATTGATGCTTAAAACCGATTCGCACCTTGTTTCGGAAAGTGTTCTCCAGCTCAGTCTTGTAGAGGGCCACCTGCCCCTCATGCTGTTCCCTCAGCTCTTTCAGGCCCAGTGCGAGACGGGACTCGTAATCTTGCCGACGACCCGAGTCAATCTCCACCAAGTGGGATTCGTGTTTATCACGAGTCTCACTGATTTCCTTATGATAGGACAAAATGGTGTCTTCACACAATCCATGAACATTATCCAAGTTTGCATGCATTGCTCAAAGAAATGTTTGATTATTGTTACCAATACTCTAAAATGTTAACTGCAGTCACAAGTTTGACCAATTTTTGAAACAAAAATGAAAAAAATCACTTGTGACCGAAGTTCCAGAAGTGCATAACGAGTGGTGAGGAATATGAGGGGTTGGGGGATGGGGGGAGGTACATTTTTACAACACTTACGGTAAATCAAGTTTGTCCTCAAATGTTCAACCACAAAAACAAAAAGAAAACCTAAATGTACCAATGTGTGTTATTAATGGTCATGAGAGGACCGGTGGATGCCTGCGAGTACAAGGAGTCAGGTCACCTGCTGATAGACACCCTTGCGGAAATCCAGTTCTTCCTTGAGACTCTGTGCACGATTTTCAATATCCACTCGCTTTAGCGTCTCATCCTCCAGAAGCTTCTTGATCTTCCTCAGGCTAATTTCAAGCTGGGGTTGGACAGGACATCATTAACGGTGTACATTTGAAACACTCCTTTCGTCAGTCATGTCATGCACAATTGGCAGCCATTATTACCATAATAGGTAACTACTGTAATTTGCAATGTAGACCATCACGTGTAGTTAAGCTCAAGTTCCTTGTGGCAAAATGAAAAGAAGATCTATCTATATCTATATCTCTCTCTCTAAACGATGTTTCCTCAACATAACTCTTCAAATAAATTGTATTAAACTCAGTAATGAGAGAACTGTGAAAATTACATGATGAGGAGGTTGTATATTCATGTGCGGCCTTCATAAAACAGCCTCTTTACCAGACCCGGTGGCATAATGGTTAGAGCGGGCTTTCTGATTCTGGGAGATCGATCTTTCGAACCCCGGCCAAGTCATACCAAAGACTTCAAAATGATACGTGCTGCTTCCTTGCTCGACGCTCAGCGCTTTAAAAGGATAGAGCACAGACAACAAACCACATACATACATACATACATATAACAAATAAATCAACTCCTATGCTCTTCTAACCAAAGAAGCTGCATAAAGCAACCATGAAAAGCTACGCAAGGTAAACCCTTTGCCATTTCAAACTCTTCCCAGGTGGAAGATTGAACAGCTTCACACATCAGAGAAGAGGAAAAAAAAATAATTTGAGGAAAAAAAAAAGAGTTAAGATATTCATAAAGCCTGGATTTTGGTAGTTTAAATCAAATGAAACAAAGTAAAAAAAAAAAAAGAGAAAATATTATTTGATGCCAAATTATTGGAATCAGCAGAACTTTCTAAAAAAGAGAAGGGGGTGGCGGGCAGGGGAGGCAGATGCTTGCAAGTTAACCAAGTTAACCATTACAGCTATACGCCCAATAAATATTCAATCGCCTCCGAGCCAGCACAAACAAAAGCAGTTGCCACACCCTGAAAAAGCACGCCCAACGTTTTCATGGACAGCTTCCCATCTCCATCCCACCGCAGCGTTCTTCAAAGCAGTGTTAAACTCTCAGCCAAAGCAAACACCATTGTTTAACACAATTAATTTTGTTTTCCCAGGCAGGTTTGGCCCCAATTTGCCCACATTGTCACTTCCCTGTTTATGAAAGGGTCCCCCGTTTTGCCTTGACAATGTACTGGTTCATAAGATTAGAAATTTCACATCAAGAAGCACAAAGTATGGCTGTAGCTGGTCTTCACGGTGGCAAAGCAGACTTTAAAATGCGTTTTCAACATTTCTTTCCAAGTTGTGTTCGAAGGGAATTTAATCCAAGTCATAGTAACTTCTGGTCCTGCACAGCCACTGAGGCAGTGGTTTTGAGAAGGATCAGGTCAAATCAGAGGACAAGAGCCGAAACAACATTCAATTCACAAGATGCTCAGACGACATCATTTTGGGTCGAATAATTATTTCATGTACAAGGGACAGCAATCTGGCTTAATATCTTAAAGCAGGCTGAGCCATGGCTCGATGGATCATTCATTGCTTTCTATTTCGCATAATAGCGAATACAATGCGATTGCAGAGAATTTGCGCTCAACGAGCATTTGTGAAGACGACCAGATTTCTGGCCTTGCTCTTCCTACCTCTGCCCTCCCCAAGCCAAACCACTCATGGTCACAAATACAAGAAACTCTTACCTGTTGAACCCCCCAAAAGTCCAGGCTGGTCATCTACCTGCATTCATTCTCCCAATTATGGAATAGTCTTGTCCTCCTCACTTCAGTCTTTCTCAAATGTGCTGCACATGACTACCTCATGCGCTCACCTATGAAGTCTTCTACACACCGATTCTTTGCCATTCTGCTTTTCTCAAGGAATAATACCCATTGGTAATTTTTGTGAACCCACTAAAACCCACTGGTGATTTGTAAATCTGCAGCCCTTTTTGTTTAGCTCTTCCATGAGCCTAGACCCTTGTATTTAAAAAACAAACAAACAAAAAACCCATTATGAAATGAAAATTAATGCCAAACTGTTTTTTGAAATGGCTTGGAAACTATGTGAGACCTGCCTTGCCATCTCAGCACAGTACATCATAATTTGAAACACATGGTGCTACGCTGGCACTCTACCAACCGCCCACAAAGTTCACAAAAGGCAGGATGCCAGCTCAGATGCTCAATGACTCCAGGTTTCCGAAAGAGCACAGCCAAACCAATGGAATAATAATGTGTTCAGGCATCTGGAATCCTTTTATGGCTGGAGGTCTGGTTAAACCCACCAGTGTCCATATTGAAAATTCATATTCCCTCTTCCTTTGAAAGCATTTTAGCCTGAAAGATTGATGGTAAAAAATTAATGAATCCAAATAACTATCAAAAATAAATAATAATATTTTTTATTTTATAAATCACACTTTGGGTAATGTACAGTTCTACCCTCCCACCTCGCAGAAATGAAAATGAAAATTCTTGTTCCATCAATCATCTTTCATCTTTCATCTTTCATTCCAAGTGCGACCACACCCACCACACAAGAATTCCATTGTTCAGTTATTTGTGGCCAAGTTAGACAAATTATTAAATAAACTGAATGAGTAACTTCAACGCAAGAGGCAATTAGGCCCATCAAAGCCTACGCTGTGGTCGGTTGTCCCGTGCTCTATCCTTTTAAAATGCCGAGTGTCAAGCAAGGAAGCAGCAAGTACCGTTTTTAAAAGTCTTTTCCGGGGTTCGAACTGTCGATCTTCCAGACTCAGAACATCCGCTCTAATCGTTATGCCACCGGGTTTGGTAAACAGGCTATTTTATGAAGGCCGCACACAAATGTACAACACCCTCATCCTGTAATTTTCACAATTTCTATATACATTCCTTCCAATACACACATCTCTTAAAGTTAAAAGCTAAACTACCTTTTGTCCCACAACATGAAACCAAAGGCAGATTTTACTTGCACGGTACTAGTTTCAACTACAGGAATAACCGGAGAGTTGGTGTCAAAGCCACCCAATGCTCGCCTGTTTATACATTTATCGTTTTAAAAAGACTAGTCTAATAATATTTTATTATAAAGCATTGCAGTGAAGTCTGATCCAAATAATTTTAAAGCAATATATGTATTTGTATATTGTAATCAGTAAAAAAATAGTGTGGTAGATAAAAACATTAGAAAGGAAATAACTTGCACCAAAAACTTTAACATTTTCACGCTCACGCCGGGGGTATCGCTATAGCTCTCTGTTCTTCGAACAAACGAGCTAAAAATGGTATTCCCACCACATCTATTTTGCAGCAGAATTCACCTCCCTCAGCAGTGCGGTAAACTCAAGATATTCGATTTATAATTTTTTTGGTTTACTTCCAACCAGAAACCAAACTATTTTAACCTTTCATAAAACTAGCTAGCTATTTGAGAAAATTTATTTGTTACAAGAAAAAAAAAATTTTTGGATAAATATATATATATTTTTAAAACCCTGAAATTATGGCAAAGGTGTTTGCCACGCTCACCCATTGAATTTGAAGTTAAACTTCCCGTATGACCATAAAGTCTGACGTCTGACCATATCACAACCATTGGCCATAAAAGCCACGCGTCGATCGTGCAACGACACTCTCCAAAGGTCATTTTCCCCACAATCCTGCAGTCTTGTTTTCTGGATACCTCCTTGACGGGGCTTTCACATCACAGTTAAAAACCATACAAAGTGAACACAAGGAAAATAAAATTCTCCACGAAGACAGTGTTTCACACTTTCCGAAAAATAAATAAATACAAAAAAACAAAAACTTTACAAACAACTGCATGAATTCACTCAAATTCGTTGGTTCGAAATAAATTCCTCCACCGGATTTTAGTAATCGTAGCTAAAAGGGAGGTTAAGAAATAGAACGAGTAGAGAAACCGCAGAAGGCCCAATGTGGACGGTCTCTCTCAGTAATAAGCAGGAGACCACTGTGCATGGAAGGCGTGTGCGATTCCTTTAGCAAAGCTTTACACAACAAGCACACGTCTGCGTCGGAGCACAGTGTTAGAGCCGTCGGTGTTTGGGGATCGTTGACAAGAATACCTGTAAAATTACTAGCAGAACGATTCAGTGAGAAGTGCAGTGATTACATCAACTTTTAATCAACCGCAGGCCTCATTACTACCAAACGATACAAGGTCAACGATCAAAAAAATTTCTTCCTCAACTGGAGTTAACCCCACCGAACTACCAGTATCATTCACCTCCACAACATGGTGCAGAAACAGATCCTATTAACGAAAGACCAATGAGCTTGCTTCCATTTATAACCAGTCATAGAATCCATCACCGCTGATGACAGCCTTTCCCGTTTTCATAAAGCCCGATCTCTGGACATGCTGCTGCTCCCCTCTCTGCAATGGTTGGAAGTCTTAAATCAACAAACGAGGTTAGGACCGTCTCATTGGACATATGTTAGGCATTCAACAGTCTGGCATCTTGCTCTACTTACCATACTCGGGGCCTGTGGCATACAAGGCCAATTTCCTACCTGGAGTTCTGACTTACTCCACTCAGTCAACATGTTACAAATCAACAGAAACCACTCTTCCTCTTCTCCTTGATCCATTGTTGTTCTCAATTTACATTAATGACCTCTCCGATGCTCTGGAAACCATTTTTGCAGACGATGTCATGTTGTCTCAGAGTATCCCATTACATTGCGTCAAAACCCCAAGAGACACTGGAATGTCTGCCAATCTCACTCCGTCACTCCGAAGGATTTTCAAATGAAACCACTGATCTACTTCCATGGTCAGCCATTACAAGAGGTTCACGCCTATAGGGCCAGAGTTGTATAGACTTCGCTCCTCTATGCAGGTAGGAAGGGGAGATATAGGGCCAATGTTGTATGGAGATGCACACTGCCCGACACCTTCACCAACGAGTGGACCAATGAGTGCACCAGACTCGCCTATTAAAACTTGTGAAGGTATCAATGTGTGCGAGAAAAGTGTGAAAATTGATAAACTCGAAGGAGATGCAAGTCAGAACAAGGTATCCGGAGGGGAACCTTCAGATGGATCATGTTGTGGTGAACCAAAAGGAGTCTGGGACATGCATCATGGACTGAGGGGAAATGGAGGCAGACTTTCTAGGACTTGGCATAATCCATATGCTTGTCGATTGTCTTGGAGAATAATCGTTGACATCAGATGTTTTGTCTGTGCACTGGAGAGGGGGGGGGGAGGTCAAAACCTGGGCAGTCTTGCCCCTTTACATATTAATCGGAGTTAAGCACGTCTCGAGTTTCCATAGGATACGTGCATAACCCTGTGTTTTGGGGTTTGCTGCAAACAAATTACAACCCTGATACAGATCCGCTGCTGTGATGCCAAACAGACCGACGGCTTATTACAGTACATCTCAACCTGAGGTGAACAAAACGATTCGCTTGGCCAGCTATGGGAGAAGAATGCTGTTTTGCAACATGACAATGAAAAGTGTGGTTGGCAGAGATCAATTTTTGCCTTCATTTGCGTTTAGCATTCATGGCAGCTTGGTATTAGTGGCAAAAGCCCGTAACAACTGTGATGAGGAAGGCAAGATGGACACGAGAGATGATGGCGGATAAGAATATAAAAGGTGGAACAAAATACCCAATTTTATTTGGCAAACTTCTTTGCCACACCATGAGCCATGACCTCACCTGGGCCAACCACAGCACAAAGCTGGCCTTCAAAGTTCAAAATCCCTTTGTTGTTCCAACTGGGGCGCGCGCACACGCACACGCACACGCACGCGCAATCAAGCCAAGAATGTTGGTCTCACATAAGACTCCAGTCTATATCCCTCTGGTCTCAACAATGACCCAGCTCCTCGTAGACACACACATTCCTCTGGTGTGTCCCTTCTACTAGTTGAACTCCTAAAATCCAGGCTTTCCCCACATATCTACTCTTTTGTTCTTTTCTCTGTTTGTCGAAAAACCTCCCAAGAGGCAGTCCAAGTACACTCTTCCCTCCAGGAATTGAAGCAAGCAATAGCAAACTACAATATGACACGAGTTCCCTTACAAGGAACTTTGATGCAGGAGGTGGCCATTGGGCCCAAGCATGTGCTATTATTACTAACTTATGGTTGTTTGCCCGTGCTCTATCCTTAAGATGCCAAGTGTCAAGCAAGGAAGCACCAGATACCATTAAAAAAAAACAAATAATAATAATAAATAAATAAAAATAAAGTCTTTGGTACAACTCGGCCAGGGTTCGAACTACAGATCTCCCAGACTCTTAATTATTGGACGCTTTAACCATTACACCACCGAGGCAATGCAGTGCACTCTCGTCTCATGTCATCTCCCCTTCGTACCCGCAATCTTTACTCCCATTAACCCGATCTCACTCAACTCTTAGCTGCAGCTTAATGATTTCAGCCACCTCAGCTCATTCCACTTACTTGTAATACACACTTTGGTCAAAAGGGTGGAAGAACACAACAAAACAACAACAGCAACCTGCAATCTTTCCTCCCATTAACCCATTTAAGAATTCAAAAGGGCATGTGGTAAGGGAAGAGTATTGATTATGGGGGATTTTAACTTGCCAGGGATAGATTGGGTCCAGGAACAGTTGAAAGGGCAGAGCGAATGAGGATTTCCTAGATTTAGCCAGGATTGCTTTGTGTGGGCCCATTGAGGAATGGACCGGGAGAGTGGTTTGTGAGGAAAGTGAGATGGCAGGCTTATTAAACAGGTATTTTGCTTCAACTTTTACACAAGAACAGTCAGGAGAATTGCAAAAGCTGAGTATCTATCGAGGAGGTGAGGAAGGGCTTTTACAGAAGATCCAGGTTGGGGTGGAGGAAGTAAAGGAACAGCTCGGTAATGTAAGAGTAAGAAGGCTTCGGTCCAGATAATATGCACCTGAGAGTATTGAGGGAGGTGGCTGAGCAGGTAAGCGAGATGTTAACGGATATTTTCAATAGGTCACTGGAGTCAGGACAGGTACCGGAGGATTGGAGAGAGCAAATGTAACACCATTAGTTAAGAAAGGATCCAGAGAAGAATTGGGAAGCCATAGACCTGTTAGTTTGACTTCAGTTGTGGGGAAGGTGTTGGAGACATTAATTAAGGACCAGATGAAGAACCATTTAAACAAATACAAACTAATTAAAGTAGTCAGCTTGGGTTTACCAAAGGTAGTTCCTGTTTAACAAATCTTTTGAGTTCTATGAAGCAGTGTCTGATTGGGTGGATGAGGGAAACGCAGCAGACATCGTATATCTAGACTTTAAGAAGGTATTTGATAAGGTACCACATCGGAGGTTGTTAGCCAAAGTGAGGTTGTGGAGTGGCTGGTCAGGTGGCTAATTGGATTGCAAACTGGCTTCGTGATAGGAAGTAAAGAGTGGCTGTGAGTGGGAGGATGTAAGTTGCGTGGTACCTCAGGGATCAGTACTCGGACCATTACTATTCATCATTTACATCAACAATTCGGTAATGGGGTAAAGATTAAGCTTTCCAAATTTGCGGATGACACAAAGCTTGGAGGTGAGGTGGATAGCAGGTGATCAGATACAAGAGTATTGATACTTGTAGGATTGGACAAAAGACTGGCAGATGTAATTTAACCTGAGCAAGTGTAAGGTGTTGGGGATGGGAAAGAACAATGAAAATAGAGATTACAGGATGTAAGGGGTAATTTTGGAGCATGTCACACAGGAGAAGGATGTGGGGGTGGTCATAGATACGGGAGGTAAGCAGGCAGCACAGTGCCAGGTAGCTTTAGGTAAAGCAAATAGGGTTTTAGGCTGAAAAAGGAAGGGGATCAATTATAAATCAAAAGAGGTGGTGTTAACATTGTACAGGAATGTAGTGAGGGCCACATCTAGAATATTGTGTGTAGTTCTGTCACCACAGTTCCAGAAGGACATAGATGCCTTAGAGAAGGTTCAGCGTAGGGCTACTAGATTGATTCTGGGCATAGCTAGACTCAGCTATGAGGAGCGCCTGAAGGACACAGGGCTTTATTCACTAGAAAGGAGGCGGTTAGGGAGATATGATAGAGATGTTTAAGATAATGAAAGGTAAAGATAAAATAAGTGTAGATGAATTATTCAACAGAGTCGAGAGTGATGGGACCAGAGGCCATAGCCTGAGAGTAAAGAAGATGAGAGTTAAGACAGTAGTAAGGCAGGGGTCTTTCACTCAGAGAGTAGTTAATGCATGGAATGGTCTCCCTGGAAAGGTAGTGGCAGCAGAAAAAGTAGATAAGTTTAAATTAGAATTAGATAGGTACCTGGAAGTTATGGAGATAGAGGGGTGTGGGGATGTTGATCGGACTTTGAGGTAGTTTGAGCATTGATGGGTGATTGTGTGCGGAATGCTGTTCGTGGGGGTCTTGTCAAGGGATGTTGTGTGGTTGATGTATGTTTTTTTTACCAAGCCCATGCCACCTCCCCTGAGGGGAAGAAGAAAAAGAAAAAAAAAAACTATATAAAAACTACAAAAACCTTAAATATTAAAAAAAAAAAATATATATATATATATAAAAATAAAAAAACCCCAATTCTTAATTTTTTTATTTTTGCATCGTCTTCCTTGGATCTTGTGGCGATAAATTAGCATGGTGTTTGCGCAGGCATGATGGGCTGAAAGGCCTCCATCTGTGACAAGAGGAAGAACAAGAAGAACAACAACGATAAAAGATAAAAGAATGAGAAAAAGGCCATATAGGAACGATAGCAAAGAATGAATATAGGACTCAGAGAATGATAGGTGAGAGAAAAGAAGGAAAGGAAATTTGGGACAAGTTGGGGAGAGAAAGCAGAGAAAGCTTGAAATGACAGAAATAAGAAGGAGGATGGGACATGTATGGAAGATGTGTAGGAGGAGGAGGAAGTAAAAAACATGTGTTCCCAAGGCAAGTGGAGCTGCGAGGGGGTGTTGGAGTCGAGGTAATTGGGAAGCTTACGCCACCATCATTTTTAGTAGAATGAGAACACTTTGTTTGAGATGCTTCAACATGAAAAAATAATATTTAACCAAATAATTCATTGGATAATAACACTGGTCCACAAGTATTACTATTTAGAAAAAACAAACAAACAAACAAGCAAAAACCCTCGCGATTAAAAAATTGGAGCAAGCTTGGTTCCCCATGCAACATCTCAAAGGGAAAGCGAGAATTTCTTACCCAAACATGAGCACACACCCTTGCCTACCAGCGGGTACTTACCGCAGCAACCTTACAACGCAGGTCTTGGAGCTCCTCTTCAAGCGCACGCTTGTCAGCCAGTGCCTCGCTCAAAAGTGAGCTCTTCCCTGCCAATTTCGACTCCAAATCCTTGATCCGCTCCTGAGCCTTAGCCAGCTCCAACTCTCGCTTTGCAAGTCTGCAACATGCACGAGAGTTAATGCCATGCCAAAAATAGTTGGACAAACAAAAGTACAGTCTGCTTAGATTTGCTGCAGGGCAAGTTGAAACATCTCCCAAAAATTTAGATCTACTATCCCTCTGTTCCACAATAATTCTTCCCCTCTCCCACTTTTATAAAAACTCAAACAATTCAGCACTTTGGTTTCCACCCAGGATAGAGATATATTTTACCAAATACAATATTTGAGAATGAGTGAATGGAGAAGCATACTTCATTTCACATCACAGTGAAGTTCCTACAGACAAAAAAAAACAATATTGGCCCCAAGACGTAGTAAAAACAGACTGAAGAATGTAGCATTTTTTAAAAAAAAATTTTTTTTTTTTACCTCCACCACCGAAGGTGGAGGTGGTTATGTTTTCACCTCTTTCTGTCTGTCTGTCTGTGCAGGACATCTCAAAAAAGTTGTGGACGGATTCGGATGAAACCTGGTGGACATGTTTGATGTGAGACCACGACAAATTGATTCGATTTGGTGAAGATCCGGATCCAGATCCGATTACTAGAATTTAAGTGATTCTTCACCATTGAGAGTTCGGGCTCAAAAACGATATTTAAAAAAATGTATTGGGCCAGATATGTTCTCGTGGATCTGGCATTACAGGGCGGAGGTATGTGCTCTACCGAGTGCCCTTCTAGTTGAAGCATATATTTAATCGAAATTTGATAACGTTCCGATAAAATATTAATAATAATACACAAAATAAGCCTTTTTCAAACATCTTGACCTGCTTTTACGAAAGAGCAAGAACAGTGAAAAAGGGCAAAATCCTGCACAGTACAGTACCAAAGGTGATCAACACAATGGACTGAACCAAAACAAGCCAGAGTTGAGCGGCCCGAAAAGCTCGGGAAACCAGTAAAGTATGAAAAGTGCTCGTAAATGACAGACCGTGCATTGTTCCATTCGCATCCCCTCTTTTCTTTTTCATTCTTCTATTTATATATTTATATATTTATTTTACAATCGAGAGATTCCACATTCTGTTAAAGCAAATTTAATGCAACGTACTGTATATAATGAATTGGTTCCCGATGTTGTACGTCACAGCGAAATTCCACAAACACATGTACACTATACACGCAAAACAAACAAACACAGCGATGTCAGTGCAGTGAAAGTACAGTATTCGTTTAGCACGGCCAATTTATCACCTCAATAAGCTGCAATCACACGTGGAAGAGAAACTGTTTCTTTCTATTAGAAGTTTACATCAGAACCAGATACGAGGCCGCATGTAAAAAAATAAAATAAAATAAATTTTAAAACCCCCCCAAAAATACAACTTTCACATTATAATTATTATATATTCCAATCAACCATTTAATGTTAATAGAATGTAATGAGAAGTTCAATAAAACTCCAAATTAGCATGAACAGAAGATAGTCATCAATTTTAAATGCATGTGAAGTACGATGAAAGAATAAAAATCAACACAAAACAAGGAATGAGTAGAACTGCCACCAACACAACACAAATGCAAGTGAAAACTTAAAACATTTCCATAAAAGAGCACAACACAAGGTTTGGGGGGGGGGGGGAGGATGACATAAGATGCAAGTGACAAACAAACTTTTGTTAACTTGGAAAACAACATAGGCAAAAATCAAAAAAACAACAAATCAAAACCCCCAAGAGATCTTTGTTGAAAATGGATAACAAAGTTGTGCCTGTTCACCATGATTTAAAGCAGACAGTTTCTCAAGCTGGCAAGAATGTCTCAAGGCACTGTCACTTGTGGACTCAGCTGTCTCAAACCTGTCAATTGTGGACAACAGCTGAGTGTACCAGCTTCAACCAGAAAGCTTCGAGCATCTTTACAATGAGTTGGAAATTGCCTTATCATTCAGACTTTTAAACATTAAAACAATAACAATATCACAAGGTGGAATATCCAAACCAACCGCACCCATTTCATCCAATGCAAGAGCAGACTGATGTTTCGCTGGCTCCCAAAAGTCACTGTTTGAAGCACCAAAATCTACAGCACTGCATTTGTAATTTGGTAAAAAGATAAAATAATAAAAAGAGGTTCAAATCCTTCAACATGTCCATTAAATCACTGCTCACCTTCACTCTTTCATTCCTCTATTTCCCAATCTTCCCTCCAGGTGTTCAAAAGAAGCTGTTCACCACCATCTCTAATCTTTCCCCATTCAAAACCATGATCTTTTCTAACCCCATTAATCCACCCCAAACCCACCTCCTTCAAATTCCCTGCTTTCATTCCTGAAAGTCCCTGTAGTGTCCATCTTGTTTACCCCGTGTACTCCGCCCCATCCCTCTCCCTTCCACAGATCTCCTAATGCCTGTTCCCCACTGTTTTGTGTGTTAGCTCTCATACGAGCCTCGACAGTGGATACCAAAAAATAAAAAAAATTAAAAGAACGCCTTGCTGCCAACAACTCGAGTCTGCATAGATTGAAAAAGAAAATTCCACTGGCATCGTTAAAAGTAACGGCCTCAAGCTTTCCAAGTTCCACAGTCAAAGAGTTCTTGGCTGCAAGTTGTCATCGCGACACAGTAAAATGTTTTTCCGTTAGATTTTTGTGGTCAAACTGATCATTAGCCGAAACAAAACAGATCAGGACTTGAGGACATATCAGAATTTAAAGCAGAAGTGCACATTGCCATCTACAGTAAGATAGAGGATCTCAGAATGCAGAGGCTCACCGACATGTATCTATTAAAGATCCCCCCCCCTCCCCCCCCAATTTCATTGCTGAGAACACGTGATGTAATCTTTTTAACTACTTCGAAAGAACAACGGTATTGATTACAATAGATATAGGTGGAGACAAACATTATCAAGGATGAGCACAGCTAACTTGGACATGACCCACATTCACGGTACAGAATCAACTTGAGGTTAAATTAGACAACTTTGTCGAACTGTGCCCAAAATCAACCAAGCATGCTTATCTAGCCGATAGACCTTGCGGAGCACCTCAGGCCAAGGACCCAACGAGCCAGAACAAAATGTGACAGACGCCACCCAGGCGTGCTCAATAAGCCCGTAGTCTGAGGTGTGTTGCAAGGATTGAAATATTATCCAGTGAATGTTATGTTGAAATACAATTTGCAGTGGCTGCAGATGCTGCACACAATCTGAGTGTTCTTCAGTTGTTGTTACATCAAACAATTTGGTTCCAAATTAGTGTGTGTGTGTGTGTGTATGTGTGTGTGTGTGTGTGTGTGTGTGTGTGTGTGTGTCCTTCAGAAAGTATGCACTCCCTGAGACGCTAATCACATTTTGTTGTGACAGCCTGAATTCAAAATGGATTAAATTTTTCAAAAATTCTCACCAATCTACACAAAATACCCCATAATGACAAAGTGAAAACAATTTTTTAGAATTCTTACAAATTATTTAAAAATGAAACGCTGAAATATCTTGCATCAATAAGTATTCAACCCATTCCAATCCATTGGGACCATACTCTGTACAGAGCGTTGGTGCTGCCAAAGCAGTCTCCTGGGCTATTGGGTACAGGTCACCACTCCGACGCAGGATACTCGAATGGTTCAATCGTCCCAGCAAGCTGGTACTCATTTTGCCGGCCTCGGAAGGATGGCAGGTCAAATCAACCCCACCTGGTACAAATTCAACAGCAAAGCAGGATTTGAACTCAGGACCCTTGGATCCCAAGCCCACCACCCTAAACATGAAGCCAACTCCCTGGGCCAATACTTTGTACAAGTGCCTTTGACAGTGATTACAGCTTCGAGTCTTCTTGGGTACGTCTGTATCAGCTTTGCACATCTGAATTTGGGGATTTTCTCCCATTCTTCCTTCGATTTGCTCAAGCTCTGTCAAGTTGGATGGGGAGCGTCGGCGAACAGCAATATTAAAGTCTTTCCACGGATTCTCAATGGGATTCAAGTCTGGGCTTTGGCTGGGCCACTCAAGGACTTTCACGTTCTTGTTCTGACTCCATTCCAGTTTTGCTTTTATTGTATACTTGGGGTCATTGTCCTGTTGGAACAAAAATCTTCACTGCAGTCTCAGGTCTTTTGCACTCTGAAGCAGGTTATCCTCAAGGATTTGCCTGCATTTGGTTCCATTCATTGTTCTCTCTATCCTTACAAGTCTCCCAGTCCCTGCCACTGAAAAGCATCCCCACAGTATGATGCTGCCACCACCATGCTTCACGGTTGGGATGGTGTTATATGGGTGATGAGCTGTGCTCGGTTTCCACCAGATCTAGCGCTTTACATTCAGGCCAAAGAGTTTAATTTTCATCTCATCCGACCACAGAATATTTTGCTATATATTCTGTCTTTCACATGCATTTTTGCAAACTACAGGTGCGCTGTCATGTGCCTGTTTCTCAAGAGTGGCTTCTATCTAGCCACTCTCACATAAAACCTAGATTTGTGAAGTGTTGCAAACTGTTGCCCTTCTGATAGGTTTTTCCCCAATCTCAGCCAAAGAACTCTCTAATTCTGTCAGAGTGGTCATTGGGTTCTTGGTCATTTGACCAAGGTCCTTCTTGCTCAGTTTGCTCAGATGGCCAGCTCTACGAAGAGTCTGGGTCGTCCATATTCTTTCCATTAACCAATGATGGAGCTCACTGTGCTCTTGGGAACTTTCAACACTGCAGTTGTTGTTTTATACCCTTCCCCAGATCTGTGCCTCCTCAGAATTCTATCTCTGAGTTGTACGGACAGTTCCTTGGACTTCATGGTGGAGTTTCTGCTCTGACATGCACTGCCAACTGTGGGATTGTATATATAAAAGGTGCGTTTCTTTCTAAATCATGTCCAATCAATTCAATTGGCCACAGGTGGCCTCCAAACAAGTTGTGAAGACATTTCAAGGATGATCAAAGGAAATTGGATGCACCCGAGCTCAATTTGGAGTGTTAGGTCATTGCTACACAATAAAAGGGGTTGAATACTCAGACGCAAGACATTTCAGCTTTCCAATTTTCAATAATTCGTAAAAATCCTAAAAACGTGTTTTCAGTGTCACGATGGGATATTTTCTGCAGATCGGTGACAAATTAAAATTTAAACAATTTTAAATTCAGGCTATGAAAACAAAAATGTGACAAAAGTCAAGGGGGTGTGAATACTTTCTGAAGGCACTGTATATATGGTAAAAAAAGTAAATGGAAACACCATTGTAAAGTCACTTAATAGGGCGTTGGGGCACCACGTGCAGCCAGTATGGCCTGTATGCGCCGTGGCATAGAGTCCAACAGCGTCTGGAATTCTGCAAGAGGGATGCAGGACCATTCTTCCAAGAGAAAGTCAATCAACTCACACCTGTTTGATGGAGGTGCAAAACACCGTCTCAAGCATCGTTCCAGAATATCCCATAATAAATGCTCGATTGGGTTTAGATCTGGTGACTGAGAAGGCCATGACATATGGATAACATTAGTGTCACGATGATGACCACACCCAAACAATGCTAGGAAAATGTGCCCCACAACATTACAGAACCAAGCACTCAGGGTTGTCGAGTTCTTTAGGTTGGTGCCACACGTGCACTCGTCCGTTTGTCGAGAACATGGTGAAGGATGATTCATCTGAACATATCACATTTCTCCACTGCTCGGTGGTCCATTGCCTGTGTTGTTTGCACCACCACTGGACTCGCAAACGTACATTACCAGGTGTGATGAGCGGTTTGTGCACTGCAACCTGACTATGGTATACCACTCTGTGGAGTTTTCAGTGGACTGTTTTGGATGAAAGCTGCTTGCACCCCAGCTTGAAACTTACTGTCAATTGATCCGCAGTTGCTCACCTGCTTTGCCTTGCACTTCAAAATAATGCACGGTTATCAAGATCCTGGCGCATGCGCTTCCGCTCACTGTTGCCCTTTGCTGATGATGTCTTTCCCTCGGAGTTCCATGCTGACATCACCCAAGACACTGTTGCTCGTGAAACATCAGTAAGTTGAGCTGTCTGTCACTGAAGCTTCTGCCAAACGCACCCAAACATTCACCCCTCTTTCAAAATCACTGAGGTCTCCTCTTGCAGTCATAATTATAGGGAACTCTGCTTGTGCAGAATCTTCATACATGACCCTGAGCATGCTGGGATGTTATTTGCTTAACACATGGGCCACACCTGTGTGGAAGCTATTGATTTCAAGATATTTTGCATCCCTCACTTAACCATGTGCTTGTGAATATGTATTATAAATGTATGTATAAATATATTAAAGTCGATCTGTATGCAGACATTTACACAATAATGACATGGTCCCCTCCCCGAATAAAACAAAACACCCACATGTCCTATTACCTTGGAGGATGATGCATTGATCACTGGTTTAAACCAAGCACTACTTCGACGTCACAGACTATTCTGGTAAGATTGAAGCTCCCCTCCCTAACCCTGCAACCAACCAACACCTCTCACTTAGATTACTAATGCTTCTTCCCAAAAAACAAACAAGAAAAACCAAAACACCAGTATTATCTGGAGAAGGAAAACAAAACAAAAACAACATTCCAAGTATATGTGACCAGATGAATTCACAAAGGCAATTTTTTATTATTATTATTAGTTTTTTTTAAAGTGCGAGAACAAACTAGGTCATGATGTAAGTATCGTTAATAAAAGGGGGTGGGATATGTAGAGGGTCGCAATGGATACAACCGTCGACACCATGGCATGACGACAAGCAACTGTTAGAGCAAGATGGCCTTCTTGCGAACACATAGGCCTCATAGCAGGCCAAAATTGGGGTACATCACCTTGGCTTAACACCAATCATGACAAAGTGCAGTTGTGCAGCAATCAATCACATTACAGTGCAGGTATGACAGATGGATGCAAACAAAAGTCATCCCCTATAGGCTTTTCACACACCTTAGTATTGTACCCACATACCATCAATTTCACCCAAGCGCCGAGGGCGTTCTGCAATAAAAGATCTTATCACACTGTGTTGCAAGAAAAAGCTTGGTCCAATGAGTAAAGTTAGCAACTTCGCTGCAGCTTGTCAAACCCCATCTGAAGGCACACAGAGGCTGTACCAAGAGGCAGGCGTAAGATTCATGTGCATGTCAGTCCTAGGCTTCCAATCCATAGATACCGGTGGAACAGCCGGGCTGTGAGGAGCGGGCGCCCGTTGACCGGCCTCAACAGCCGGTTGGATGAGATTTGTGGGGTCAGCGCAAAAGCATCACATATTTGCACAGAAAACCAGATGAAGATTCTTTCCCCGAGGTTGCCTACGGCCTATTCAACAGGGGCCTTGTTCTGCTGTCCAAAGCAACAGCCAGAAATAACTCTCACTCTGTGTCAGAGCTGCTCTTTAAAATGGCTTTGTGACGGCCCTTCTGCACCATTACAAGCTTTCCACAGTTTTTCCTCATCATTCATAGATTGTCTGCGATTCAAATATACTTCAAGCAGGCACAAGCATTAACAGAATGATGCAGATAACTTTTCTTTAACAAGGTCAAATGCTGAAAAAGTACCAAAAAAAAAAAATTCATCCAAAACATGAAACAAGGCAATCAAAAGGACGTTCAAGGAACTTGTATTTTTAAAATGTTTTCAGGACGGGGAGGTAAGTTAATCCTTCCAAGTAGATCCTGAGCTGTGAAATGGCATCACTTTTAAAGGTAAAAATGTTCCGCAGCGACAACAACACGAAAAGTACACAGGGTTCCATGCTAAAACCACTACGTTCCGAGGCGCCGCCCAACTTCTCCTTGTGAACAGATACCGGCGAAGGTAAACTTGGTCTTTGAGACCAATCGTTTGCTCGTTATTCCAGCGACATTAAAGGTGAAACTACCATGAGTGTCAATGGTGATTACTTCGCTGCAATGCATGCAAAAAAAAACAACTTAATTCCACCACAAAGAGCCATGTCAATATCCTTGACAAAGCCACAACGAATTGTATTCAGAACCAGCAGCGAAACTTTTTAAAATTTAAATAATACCAAGATAAATATAACAACATGAAAGAAAAACCCAGCTCAATTAAAACCTGTGCCCGCAACCTTCGCACGTGACCTTATGTGGCAGCATACACCCCTTTCCCATACTGTCGAAGGACGTAAACAAGAACAGGCACTCAGTGGAGCGCGTACCTCCGCCCGGCTGAACAGTTTGCATTTTATATCCCACTGATAGGTCGGATCTGAATCCAGACATTAACCAAAATCTAATCGGCACCCAAGCAATCATAAATATATACATATACAGTTATACACATATACGATCGGATCCAGATCCTCACCAAAATCGAATTATTATTACACACCCAAACTGTCCACCAAATTGAGTCTGAATGTGTCCATAACCTTTTGAGATATCCTGCTCAGTGCTCACAGCCAAACATGAAAACATAACCTCTGTCCACCTTCACTGGCGAAGGTAAATATGCCATTTTTCAACTCGAATTTTATTTTTTTATCTATGTACTCTGTTATATTGAAACAGGTGAGTAAACAAAACTTAAACAACTTGTTCCTCTTCCATTGTATTGTAACACAAAAGGACACGACATATACGTGGTTAAAAATAAAAAAAACAATTAAAAAAAACATCTTGTGATCATGTGTTTACTTTGGAAGAGAAAAAGTGGTTCAATAATGGGGGCCATGAGATGAGGTGGTGTGGGGTCAAAAAATTTCAACCATACCACCCAGTAACAATAATAAAACAAACAAGATGATCCAAAACAGGAAAACTGATCGTTTCAACTTTGACCATTTTAAGAGAATGGTACATTGACCATTTTGTGCTTGTCCAAACAAACTGTACAAAACATACAACTTTCTTTTGGATGGAAGATTTCTGTTTGTGCGATTCAAAGTGTGCTATTTGCCATGTGAGCAACAAGACAGAAAATGGCCATTTTATCACGACAGATCCTACTCGCAGTTCTGGAGAAGATGGAACACCATATATGCTCCTGAGAAAGGTTTTTATGGCTGCTGAAATCTCCATGAGCAACGGAACAACCAAGCTTTCCTCACATTCCCATGATCCACCAAATCAAATACCAAAAAAAGTGCCTAGTTACCAAATTTATAGCGTGGGTGGCATCGCCAGGCCGCAAGTTCCCCATTTGGCAACAGAACTCCCATGGTTACACAGAGCGTGGCATGCCAATAAACACTACATGGCCAAAAGTATGTGGACACCTGCTTGTCCAACATCTCATTCCAAAATCATGGGCATTAATATAGAGTTGGTCCCCCCCCCCCCTGCTGCTATAACAGCCTCCACTTTTCTGGGAAGGCTTTCCATGAGATGTTGAAACACTGTTGCGAGGATTTGCTTCCATCAGCCACAAAAGCATTAAAGTGGGCCAGGCAGACCGATTATGTCTGGCTCGCAGTCGGCGTTCCACTTCATCCCAAAGGTGTCCGATGGGGTTGAGGTCAAGGCTCTGTGCAGGACAGTCAAGTTCTTCCACACTGATCTCGACAAACCATTTCTGCATTGACGTCGCTTTGTGCATGGGGGCATCGTCATGCTGAAACAGGAAAGGGCCTTCCCCAAACTGTTGCCACAAATTTGGAAGCACAGAATCTTCTAGAACGTCATTGTATGTTGTTGCATTAAGATTTCCCTTCACTGGAACTTAGGGGGCCAAGCTTGGACCATGAAAAACAGCCCCAGACCATTATTCCTCCTCCACCAAACTTTACAGTTGGCACTATGCATTCGGGCAGGTAGCGTTCTCCTGGCAACCACCAAACCCAGATTCGTCCATCAGACTGCCAGATGGTGAAGCGTGATTCATCACTCCAGAGAATGCGTTTCCACTGCTCCAGAGTGCAATGGTGGTGAGCTTTACACAACTCCAACCGATGCTTGGCATTGCGCATGGTGATCTTAGGCTTGTGTGCGGCTGCTCGGCAATAGAAACCCATTTCATGAAACTCTCGACGAACAGTGCTTGTGCTGACGTTGCTTCCAGTCAGTTTGGAACTCGGTAGTGAGTGTTGCAACCACCGACAGACGATTATGCCTCGCGACGCGCTTCAGCACTTGGCTGTCCCGTTCTGTGAGCTTGTGTTGCCTACCACTTCACGGCTGAGCCATTGTTGCTCCTAGATGTTTCCGGGGAGAAATTTGATGAACTGACTTGGTGGAAAGGTGGCATCCTATGACAGTGCCACGATGAAAGTCTCTTCAGTACAGCCCATTGTTCTGCCAATGTTTGTCTATGGAGATCTTGGATGTGTCTGCTGAGTAGTAGTAGTAGTAGTAGTAGTAGTAGCCTATGGAGATTGCATGGCTGTGTGCTTGGTTTTATACACCAGTCAGCAATGGGTATGGCTGAAATATCCGAATCCACTAATTAGAAGGGGTGTCTGCATACTTTTGGCCATACGGTGTACGAGGAAGAGATACAACATCAAGATAATATTATGGTTACCACCGACATACGCATTTAACATACTGACATGGTATATGTGGCCATGACAATGCACCAAAAACTCTACTCTTGCAAAAAGATCAAGTTTCATTCAATTCAAGATATGTGGAAAATAACTAAATAAATAAAGTTTGACACATTCAATCATATTGCAAATCTGAACTTTTACACACACACAAAAAAAGGGAAATTTTACATTCAACTTGAATCAATGACGTAGACTTCATGTCCTGAGTTTCCAGAGAATGCTGCACAAACGACCCCAAGAAAATAAACCCTCAACATTGAGCAAAAATACGTCAGATTTCCTTGGCAACCACACGATTTGAAGTCTGTGTGGGGAATTACCTGGGAGATCTCCAGTATTACAAATAGGGAAGATTGTACTGGTTGTTTTGATAGTTTATATGAAGATGAAGCATCATGGACGTTTCAGGAATGTTGCTTCACTTTTCTTCGGTACACAAGGGAAAGGGACCATTTACATCTCACATATGCAAAGGAGAAAGGGGGAAGGGGGGTAATTAAATTTGATAAGATAAATGTAAGGGGGTAAAGCTAAGGAGACTAGATGACTTAGGTGGGAGAAGAGAAAAATCTGAGAGGAGCAGGGAGTAAGAAGAGGAGATGGAAGGGGATTATGATGGGGCAAGATTTCCATTACTTCGGCGTAATGTGAGAAAGTGTTAAACCGTCTTAAACTTTTCATTTCACAGCTGGATCATAATAATCATCCTTCGTCAACCCTCCCCAAGACTTCCAAACCAAAGGCTTTGGCAAGTCTCATCCAACTTGCTCCAAGCCATGGGCTTAAAACTTCTTCATTTCATCTTGTCATTTTCCAAGAATTTTGTCTTTTTAAAAAATAAAAAAAAATTTTCTATATATATATATATATATTTATTTGGTCCCTTGTGACCTGCCTCGTTTTTCCTTGGTTTGAATGATCCAATCTTGTGAACAGACCAGGCAGCCATTTGTCACTGTAGTTTGTATACATTTTTCAATGATACCACATCCCCCCCAATTTGTTTTGCCCCAGACTCTTGCTATTCCGAGCATTCACCTTTCCACGCTTCTTCGAGTATCCTGAAACTTATTTTTACCTCCGCCACCGAACGTGGAAGAGGTTATGTTTTCACCCCTTTGTCTGTGTACAGGATATCTCAAAATGTTGAGGACGAATCCGGATGAAATTTTGTGGACAGGCTCGTGTGTGACAAGGACGAACCGATTAGATTTTGGTGAAGATCTGGATCTGGCGACTAGAAAATTTTAAGTGATTCTTCACCATTGAGAGATAGGGCTAAACTAATATATAGCACGTTACCCCCAAAAAGTTGTGGACGGATTCGGACGAAACTTGGTGGACAGGTTGGTGTGTGACAAGGACGAATTGATTTGATTTTTGTGAAGATCCGAATCTGGATAAGAGTGTTATTTAATTTTTAAAGTGATTCTTCACCATTGAGAGAGAGATCGGGCCAAAAACGATATATAGCACGATATTTCAAATATGTATTGGGCCCCGATATGTTCTCGTGGATCAGGCATTACGTGGCGGAGGTATGCGCTCTACCGAGTACCCTTCTAGTTAAATTTAGGGTCTTGGCCTCACATCCATACATTAGGAATGGAAGCACATGTTTATTGACGATTTCCTTTCAAGACAAAATACGATGCTGAAAATAGTGTTTTAGGCAAACATACAAGTTTTGTATAGTCCTGTGAAAGGTTAAATCTGGTCAACAGACCCCTTTTGAGGTATTTTAGATCATGTCTGGTATTTGCACATGAGGCCCAAGATACCACCAGCTAGCAAGGTAGGTTGTGAGACCACAAAAACAACTCCCATTGACAAAATACTCCTTAATTTACAATCCACATCACAGAGGCTTCAAAATTATTGTGCAACCTTTCTTCCAACAAATTATTCTTCCACCTGGACAGAGAAATATGGAAAAAAAAATCTTACAGCACGGTCGGTCATTTTGCTTATTTTTCGGATCAATGCAGCACTCACCGGGAACGCAGCTCATTGAGGTCAGAACACAGTTTCCCGACCTCGATCTCAAAACGAGCTTTCTCCTTCGCAATGTCATCCAGCGAAGCGCGAGCATCAGAAAGTTCACGCTCGAAAGCAGACTTGACGCCAGTGACCTCGCGAGTGCTGACTTCCTCACTCTCAGAGATGCGCACACGCAACAGTGCATTTTCCGACTCCAACAGACGCACCTAAAACACAACGCAAATGAAAAGTCTTCAGATACCTTGACTGACAAAATTAACTTACTGAGGAGGTGCGAAATTTTTTATAGGTATGTACATTAACGCAATACAATAACATGCAAGCGATGTGTTTATATACACGTGGACCCAACACAACAACAAGATGGTCAAATGGGATAGTGTATTGCAATTTCCACAAAATGAGCTGATATGAAGGATATTCGACTTCATACCACACGGATGTTCTCAAAATACCACAAGTGATGGCAATGAACGTTGCCTGGGTAATGTGGGGGGGGGGTTGAGGCTATGAGGTGAGTGGAGGATAGCCTAATATATGCAGTAGTCTGAGCTGCCAGAGTTTGAATCTTGACCCAGCCAGAAACCGTCATCCGGTGTTTCGCATTCAGCGAGATGCATCAACATGTCCACCATTCTGGTGTTTAGATGGACATCAAGCTGGAGGACCTGTCTGCCAGTACTGGTCAATTGTCGACGCTAGAGATACCATGGAGTCTTTTGCGAAGAGAGGAATCATTGCCAGCACCCTCAGCAAATACCAAATACGAGTATCCTGCATCAGAATGGCAACCCATCAAGGATTATAACCCTTGCAAAGAAACTTTCACAGCAGAATAGACACTATGAAGTGCGTGTGTGTGTGTGTGTGTGTGTTTTGAATTTTAAAAGTTAATTTCACATATTTTGGCTTGAACTCACCTTTATTACCACAATATCCCCAAGATGGATGCTCTCCTTCCTCAAAAGTATTTTAAAATTAAAGCTTAAAATGCATTTTACGCTTCATTTTAGCTTCTATTGTCACCCAATGCAAGAGCTGCACGTGATCAGCAAATGCACAAATACCATTAGAAGAAATGTGCAAAAGTCATTTTCATGCAAATTACTCAGTTTACTCGACAGCATTCATGCTGTCAAGGTCAGGTTAGATCTGTGACCTGCTACAGGTATCATGTAAACCTGTACTAACCTGTTCCATGGTTGGGTTGTCGACGACTAAACCGTCTCCCCACCAGGTTTTCTGTGAGGAGGGTGTTTGGATATGGACACCCAGCAGGATTAAAAACAAAACCTGTCAAAGGGCGGAGGACTCCTTGTGAGCCAACGGCCATCCATATTTAGTGCCCAACTGTGTCTGCGGACGTCGTCCTGCAGTTGGGTTACTTTTTATTAGGAGGTTGGTGGCAGGATTTGCACTCCAGCCACCGTAAAACCCTTCATTCCGCAAAACACAAAAACGCAAAAAAACCTGAAAACCCACTCCGTGGGAGTACCCTCCTGTGCAGCTTCCCTTCGCAGGGCAGCTCCCGGATGACGGGATTGGGGCAAAGCCTTCGGGACCCCCAATCTTTGATGAAAGGAGGGAAACCATGGGGTTTCCAGGGCATTAATATAGAGTTGGTCCCCCCCCCCTGACCCATCCCTGGGTCAGATTGCAGGAGAGTGTGTCGGAGTGGTGCTGAGGTGTCGTCCACCAGACGGCGGTCTATTGGTGGGAAGTAGGCTCGAAAACCCGTTTGGAGGGGTGCAGGAGCCCTGGTTTGACGGCTGTGAGCTGGCTCGAACGTGAGTATCGCTGGAGTGGTACCCCGGCCACCGGGGGCTTAGTCGGCCCGTGGTAGGCAAGGCATGGGGCGGGTAGCGTATGGGCACGGGTGCGCCCGCTTGGTGCGGGGCCCGGAAGCGCCGTTAGCCCACGTGGGCATTCTGTCCGTGGCACGAGGGTGACCCTCGGAAAGGGGCCCGGGGCGCCAGCTGCCAGTGTGTGCGTTTCAGGGGAGTTGCCATGGGGCACTCCCCGTGTTGTTAGGAGCTGGTAGGCTCGGAGCAGTGTAGTCCGGGGGTGGCCATAGTAGGGAATTGCGCAGAGGTCTGCCTGCCAAGGGAGCAGCGGCCGTCCCAGCACACGAACGTGCAATCAGGGCACGAGGGGAAAATTAAGAGGGCGAGGCCCGAATTTGAGTGGACACCAACACAGGCGACGGGGGAATCTGGAGTTTTTTAGAACAATGATTAAGCGAGAGGCGCTTGTTGAAAGGCCCCGGGGTAGTTTAAAAGGTTAACGGTTAGGTACGATAGGAAGTGTCCCCTCCGCACCATCCTCCCTTCGCTACTCTTGTGGCCGCTGGAACCACTTTGGGGTTAGATCGCGAGATCTGGGAGGCCATCGCTGAGCTCGAAGTTGGCTCGACACATTGCGCTAGCTCTCCCTTTTCCCCTCCGGTAGGGAACGTAGGGTTTGGGAGTAGGTAGGAGACGAGATAGGTTAGCCGAAACAAGGGACGATAAAAGGGATAGGCGATTTGTAGTGGGACGTAGGGAATAAAATAAAAGAACAACAAAAAGAAATTAGTTTTGGGGCTAAATTGGTTTACCAATTTATGGGAGTGGGTAGTCGTTACTGAACGGCAAGGGTATAGGTGGGAGGGAGACAGGTAGGGTAGGTCCCGAGCCACCTTCTGTTGGGCCAAACACCACCGCCACTCCTCCACCAAACTCCACCTGCAAGGGCCAAGGCGGCCACCTCATCGTCTGCGCTGTGTGCTTGCAAGGGCTGTGCCGGCCAACTTCATCGGCAGCTGTTGTTTTGCTACAAGCCTTGTGCCCGGTCGGATGTCGACGGCTGTTTTTGCTCAAGGCCTGTGCGGCCCGGATCGTCGCGGCTGTTTGTCTGCCAAGGCCCTGTGGCCGGCCAGTTCGTCTGCCGGCTGTGTTTGCCTGCAAGGCCTTTTCTGCAGGCTAGTGTTGCCTTTGCCTTTGCCATGATGCCACTCCCTCTGTACGCCGCAATCGCCCCCTTGTTCATCCTGTTGCCGAGCAGCACTCGGCTTTCAATGCCGTTCAGCTGAACGGCGCTGTGCGGCTTACCGTTTCCCCCTGTTTCATTTGCCATGTTTGGTTTGGGGTTGCGCCGTTTGATGGGCGTATGGGAATGGGTTGTTGCAGCTTTTTGGGACTGTTCTTGGTTGAGCTTGGAACCACTTGGGATGTTCTGTGGCGTGTGCGTTTTTTTTTGTGACGTTTTTTTGGGACTCTCTTATTCCTGCAGAGTCCATTGATCCTGGCCATGGAGTAGTGTAAAATTGTAAGTTAAGGTGTTATTATTGTAAATGAGTGCGCCCCCGGCATGTATGTGTTAGCGCCGGGGCATTTTATTAAGTCGTCTGTGTGAGTAGAGTTTGGTTTAGTTAGTACCAGCCCTCAGGTTATTTATATTTTGGGACACGATACCATGAAATGGAATAGTCGCACTCAGGGATCCGTAGGGTAAAACGTACTAGGGGAGAACTACACATGATGCCACACGATATTGCGACTCGGCGACGATGTCTGTAAAAAAGGGGAGGGTGTGTTCACAGCTCTGGAAAATCGGCAAACACCATAAAGGTCCTTAGGTGAGATATATTGTCTTAAGTACATGTGTAGAGTTAGCCCAAAACCATGTTATAGAGGAATTATGGTGGATTCATTCGGCGCTGCGATCCTTGAGTTAGGCGTTTTCTGTTCTACCTTTGTTTTCTGAGGCACCACGGCCAACAACAACACAACGCCAGCAGCCAAAACCTACCTTCACACACTCGCTACCGCAAACCTCACATCACCGCCATTCCAAACGAGCACCATTGGCCATCAACAACCGCCGAAAACCGTCCACCCACCTTCTCCTACGGCCATTCCCGCACCACCTCGTGGACGGACCGAGCGTCGGGCAGTCTCAGCGATACCGCGGAACGCGAGGAGTGCAGATGGCGGGTTTTCTGAGGAGAATTTCGGATCCAGGAATGATACACGCCCACATCTGATCCCCAATCAGGAAGCGCGGAGGCGGCTTGGCCCCGCCTCCAGACCGCCTGACGAAACATCGGCATATGGCAAATTTGAGGATTCAGGATTGATACACGCCCCTCTTTTCTGCCGTCCAATGCGGGTTGGCTCGCCCTGAGGTCGTTTGGATCCGAGAATTTGGCACATATGGTCGGGTTCCCGAAAGCGTAAAAAGGCGAGCGACGTGAGTGATTCGAGCAGTATCGTGAAGTGAAGTCGATCGTTGCAGGTCAGTTGGGCTGGGTTTGTTGGAGACGGAGCTCGGCAGATCGGTTGAGAGTGTGTCGTTGGGGCGGAGTCGGGAGACGGAGTGCTCGAAGCAGAGGGGGCAGCGGCTAGCGGAGGCGAACGCTGCGAGGGTGCGATCGGCTCGAGGAGGACCTGGAGGAGCGGGACGATGAGGTCGCGTTGATCGTCGAGCAAGCCCAGCCATACCCCTCCCCAGAGATCAACACAATTCCCCCTTTCCCCCGCGGCCTGAGAGGAGTGCGACCCAAGGGGCCACGTTCCCCTTACACCAGCAGGTTGCCCACGAACCGTCCGTTGCAGCACCATCTGCGGCTCGCCACAGGGGGGTAGGACCCACTCGTTCGTGGGCGCCTGGCCCTCATCCAGGTTCCACGCGCATTGGGCCACGGCCCAGTCTTGACTCCCTGGCTTTGAAGGGGGTCTTTTCTTTTTGCTTCGCGTTTGAATGGTGTTGTGGCGCCGTGTCTTGTACGGTAGTTACTGTATAAGTGGTCGTTGTGTCGTTGTTAGTCGTTTTAACTCCTTTTATATGTGCATTCTTTTGTTCTAGGTGATCTATGGCAAATTGCTTATTTGTGACTGTAAATACATGCTTGTTGTGTTACGCGTGCTGTATATGTGGTGCTCGCGTGCCGCGGAATTAAAATATTATTATATAAATGTGCACTGTGTGAACTGTTTTCCCGTTTCGCCATTCGTCTTTTCTTATAATTGACTCCATCCTGCTTCACGTACAGGGTTGTAGTGGGAGCAAAACGCCCGGTAATAATCTGAAACCACGTCGGGTCGACCGACGATATACACCGCTAGTTATCCCGATAGTACGGAACGGCCCCCCAAGCGGCTCGTGTCGGGTCGACCTGCGGCGAGGTACGGATCGCCCGGTTTACCATCGCGTGGGGTATTAGGTAGGTCGGTTGCGCGAACAAACCCTATCCTACCGCGGGTGGCCGTTGTGCACATTGTGGTGAGTCGAAAGCCCACCCGTGGACTGGATTCCCGGCGTTAGGCGGGAGGGTCACGGCTGATTTCCGTCCGGTGGCGAAGGGCGTGCGTTCGAGTCGCTGTGGCCGAATCGCCGCCGGACGGAGACGGCGAATTCGCAACAATATTATGGTTACCACCGACATACGCATTTAACATACTGACATGGTATATGTGGCCATGACAATGCACCAAAAACTCTACTCTTGCAAAAAGATCAAGTTTCATTCAATTCAAGATATGTGGAAAATAACTAAATAAATAAAGTTTGACACATTCAATCATATTGCAAATCTGAACTTTTACACACACACAAAAAAAGGGAAATTTTACATTCAACTTGAATCAATGACGTAGACTTCATGTCCTGAGTTTCAGAGAATGCTGCACAAACGACCCCAAGAAAATAAACCCTCAACATTGAGCAAAAATACGTCAGATTTCCTTGGCAACCACACGATTTGAAGTCTGTGTGGGGAATTACCTGGGAGATCTCCAGTATTACAAATAGGGAAGATTGTACTGGTTTTTTGATAGTTTATATGAAGATGAAGCATCATGGACGTTTCAGGAATGTTGCTTCACTTTTCTTCGGTACACAAGGGAAAGGGACCATTTACATCTCACATATGCAAAGGAGAAAGGGGAAGGGGGGTAATTAAATTTGATAAGATAAATGTAAGGGGGTAAAGCTAAGGAGACTAGATGACTTAGGTGGGAGAAGAGAAAAATCTGAGAGGAGCAGGGAGTAAGAAGAGGAGATGGAAGGGGATTATGATGGGGCAAGATTTCCATTACTTCGGCGTAATGTGAGAAAGTGTTAAACCGTCTTAAACTTTTCATTTCACAAGCTGGATCAAATAATCATCCTTCGTCAACCCTCCCCAAGACTTCCAAACCAAAGGCTTTGGCAAGTCTCATCCAACTTGCTCCAAGCCATGGCTTAAAATCTTCATTTCATCTTGTCATTTTCCAAGAATTTTGTCTTTTAAAAATAAATAAAAAAATTATTTTTATATATATATATATATATATTATTTGGTCCCTTGTGACCTGCCTCGTTTTTCCTTGGTTTGAATGATCCAATCTTGTGAACAGACCAGGCAGCCATTTGTCACTGTAGTTTGTATACATTTTTCAATGATACCACATCCCCCCCAATTTGTTTTGCCCCAGACTCTTGCTATTCCGAGCATTCACCTTTCCACGCTTCTTCGAGTATCCTGAAACTTATTTTTACCTCCGCCACCGAACGTGAAGAGGTTATGTTTTCACCCCTTTGTCTGTGTACAGGATATCTCAAAATGTTGAGGACGAATCGGATGAAATTTTGTGGACAGGCTCGTGTGTGACAAGGACGAACCGATTAGATTTTGGTGAAGATCGGATCTGGCGACTAGAAAATTTTAAGTGATTCTCACCATTGAGAGATAGGGCTAAACTATATAATAGCACGTTACCCCCAAAAAGTTGTGGACGGATCGGACGAAACTTGGTGGACAGGTTGGGTGTGTGACAAGGACGAATGATTTGATTTTGTGAAGATCCGAATCATCTGGATAAGAGTGTTATTTAATTTTTAAAGTGATTCTTCACCATTGAGAGAGATGAGGGCCAAAAACGATATATAGCACGATATTTCAAATATGTATTGGGCCCGATATGTTCTCGTGGATCAGGCATTACGTGGCGAGGGTATGCGCTCTACCGAGTACCCTTTAGTAAATTTAGGGTCTTGGCCTCACATCCATACATTAGGAATGGAAGCACATGTTTATTGACGATTTCCTTTCAAGACAAAATACGATGCTGAAAATGTGTTTTAGGCAAACATACAAGTTTTGTATAGTCCTGTGAAAGGTTAAATCTGGTCAACAGACCCCTTTTGAGGTATTTTAGATCATGTCTGGTATTTGCACATGAGGCCCAAGATACCACCAGCTAGCAAGGTAGGTTGTGAGACCACAAAAACAACTCCCATTGACAAAATACTCCTTAATTTACAATCCACATCACAGAGGCTTCAAAATATTTGTGCAACCTTTCTTCCAACAAATTATTCTTCCACCTGGACAGAGAAATATGGAAAAAAAATCTTACAGCACGGTCGGTCATTTTGCTTATTTTTCGGATCAATGCAGCACTCACCGGGAACGCAGCTCATTGAGGTCAGAACACAGTTTCCCGACCTCGATCTCAAAACGAGCTTTCTCCTTCGCAATGTCATCCAGCGAAGCCGAGCATCAGAAAGTTCACGCTCGAAAGCAGACTTGACGCCAGTGACCTCGCGAGTGCTGACTTCCTCACTCTCAGAGATGCGCACACGCAACAGTGCATTTTCCGACTCCAACAGACGCACCTAAAACACAACGCAAATGAAAAGTCTTCAGATACCTTGACTGACAAAATTAACTTACTGAGGAGGTGCGAAAATTTTTATAGGTATGTACATTAAGCAATACAATAACATGCAAGCGATGTGTTTATATACACGTGGACCCAACACAACAACAAGATGGTCAAATGGGTAGGTGTATTGCAAATTTCCACAAAATGAGCTGATATGAAGGATATTCGACTTCATACCACACGGATGTTCTCAAAATACCACAAGTGATGGCAATGAACGTTGCCTGGTAATGTGGGGGGGGGGGGTTGAGGCTATGAGGTGAGTGGAGGATAGCCTAATATATGCAGTAGTCTGAGCTGTCCAGAGTTTGAATCTTGACCCAGCCAGAAACCGTCATCGGTGTTTCGCATTCAGCGAGATGCATCAACATGTCCACCATTCTGGTGTTTAGATGGACATCAAGCTGGAGGACCTGTCTGCCAGTACTGGTCAATTGTCGACGCTAGAGATACCATGGAGTCTTTTGCGAAGAGAGGAATCATTGCCAGCACCCTCAGCAAATACCAAATACGAGTATCCTGCATCAGAATGGCAACCCATCAAGGATTATAACCCTTGCAAAGAAACTTTCACAGCAGAATAGACACTATGAAGTGCGTGTGTGTGTGTGTGTGTTTTGAATTTTAAAAGTTAATTTCACATATTTGGCTTGAACTCACCTTTATTACCACAATATCCCCAAGATGGATGCTCTCCTTCCTCAAAAGTATTTTAAAATTAAAGCTTAAAATGCATTTTACGCTTCATTTTAGCTTCTATTGTCACCCAATGCAAGAGCTGCACGTGATCAGCAAATGCACAAATACCATTAGAAGAAATGTGCAAAAGTCATTTTCATGCAAATTACTCAGTTTACTCGACAGCATTCATGCTGTCAGGTCAGGTTAGATCTGTGACCTGCTACAGGTATCATGTAAACCTGTACTAACCTGTTCCATGGTTGGGTTGTCGACGACTAAACCGTCTCCCCCACCAGGTTTTCTGGTGAGGAGGGTGTTTGGATATGGACACCCAGCAGGATTAAAAACAAAACCTGTCAAAGGGCGGAGGAGCTCCTTGTGAGCCAACGGCCATCCATATTTAGTGCCCAACTGTGTCTGCGACGTCGTCCTGCAGTTGGGTTACTTTTATTAGGAGGTTGGTGGCAGGATTTGCACTCCAGCCACCGTAAAACCCTTCATTCCGCAAAACACAAAAACGCAAAAAAACCTGAAAACCCACTCCGTGGGAGTACCTCCTGTGCAGCTTCCCTTCGCAGGGCAGATCCACCGGATGACGGGATTGGGGCAAAGCCTTCGGGACCCCCAATCTTTGATGAAAGGAGGAAACCATGGGGTTTCCAGGGCATTAATATAGAGTTGGTCCCCCCCCCTGACCCATCCCTGGGTCAGATTGCAGGAGAGTGTGTCGGAGTGGTGCTGAGGTGTCGTCCACCAGACGGCGGTCTCCTTGGGTTAACCTGAGGCGGTCCCTTCGGGTGGGTGCCTGGAATGTCCTATCCCTAAGAGAGGATGATCACTGTCTCTGTTATCATCTGAGCTCAAGCGTTTGGACATCGGTATTGCAGCACTCTGAGGTTCGGAGACCGGATTGTGGCGAGATCATGGTGGGTGGTTACACCTACTATTGGTCTGGTTGCTCTGATGGTTACCATACTCAAGGAGTTGCTGTAGCTGTGTCCAATCAGCTGACCCCAATGATAATCAGGTAACACCGGTCAACGAGCGTATTATGAGACTAAGGATTCGTCACTCCTTGGGTGTCATTTCCCTGGTCTCTGTCTATGCTCCGACTGAGGCGAGTGACCTCACCGGGAAGGACACATTCTACGCCACGCTCGAATCTGTGGTTGATCAGTGCCCCAGACGAGATACACTTCTAGTCTTGGGGATTTCAATGCATCAACTGGAACTGATAGGGATGGTTAGGAGACGTGTGTTGGTCCCCATGGGTCAGGAACTATGAACCTGAATAGCACTAAGTTCCTTGACTTTGCAAGAAGCATGGACTTAGGTGGCTGGTTCATGGTTTCAGCGCCCACAAGCTCATTGCTGGACTTTGTATTCCAACGATGGCGGTGTGGCAAAGAGATTGACCATGTCCTCTCGTTGACGGTCGCTGGAGGATGATCCAGAACTGCAGGGTCTACCGGAGTGCTCAGTTCCTCAATACTGACCACCGGCTTGTTGTAGCAACTCTAAAGCTGCACCTTAAATCCTGGGAATGGTACCATCCCAGCCTGCTGGATGTTGGCAAGCCAAGGATGAGAGGGTAGCTGGGGAGTTTGCGAACAGGCTGAGTGGAGATTTGGGGGGTCTGGGTGCTTTGGGGGATCCTGAAGAGTTGTGGAGTGCCTTCAAGACCACCGTCCTTGATGTTGCCGGTAGATGTCGTGGAACTCACCAGAGGGCAAAGAAGAATTTTGTCTCTCAAGGGACACTGGATACCATTGACCAGAGTCGCAGGGCCAGGCTGAATGGCAGAGCTGAGCTGTTCAGGGAGCTGAGGCATAAAACTGTACGTGCACAAGGGTGGACAAGGAGGCCTATGTGCGAGGAATCTGTGAGGGGGTAGAGCATCACCTGTAGACAGGTGATTCTCGTCCCGCTTACAGGGGAATTCGCGCATTGCGTTCATCCAAGCCCATCCCTCGGTGTACTGCAGTGAAAGCAGAGGTGGTAGGCTCTTGACAGAGGAGTCCGAAGTGAAGGCCCGCTGGGCCGGTTACTTTGAGCGGTTGTACCAGGCTGATCCCCAGCTGTCGAGTTGGACGTCAAGGGTGTTACAATCCCTGTTGCTGACTCTCCAATCAACTGTGGTCCACCTTCGCTTGTGGAAACACGGGCTGCGGTAACCGGTTGAAAGGGGTAAAGCTCCAGGATCTGTGCATCCATGCTGAACTTCTCAAGGCTGGTGGAAATGCCGCACTCACGTCGTTGCATGCAGTTTTGTGCTCTGCCTGGAACACAGGCATCATCCCAACTGATGGAAGAGGGGCCTTGTTGTCCCTCCTGGAAAGGGAAGGGTGATCGCCAAGACTGCAACAACTACCGAGGGTGACACTGCTCTCAGTGCCGGGCAAGGTCTTTGCTCGGATAATTCTTGATAGGGTTCGCCACCATCTGCTTGAGCACCAGCGTCCAGAGCAGTCAGGCTTTACACCAAAGAGGTCAACGATGACCTATCCTTGCCTTCGTGTCCTCACCGAACGCAGACGAGAGTTTCGGCAGGGGCTGCTGCAGCCTATGTTTATCTCTGTAAAGCGTTCGATTCAGTGAATCGGGATGCCCTCTGGAGGATTCTTGGTCTTCGTAGGGTCCACCAAAACTGATCGATCTGATGTCTGAACTCTACTCTGGTACTGAGTGCTGTGAAGTGTGGTGGTACCATCTCTGACTTATTTCCAGTTGTTACTGGAGTTCGTCAGGGGTGTATACTGGCCCCCACACTTTTCAGCACTTGTATGGACTGGATTTTAGGGAGGATGTCGGAAAGATCAAGCTGCGGTGCATCGTTGGAATGTCAAGATCTCGGACCTTGATTTCGCAGATGATGCAGTCATCTTTGCGGACACTTTAGATATCCTTTTGGGGGCCCTCGAGGTGCTGAATGAGGAGTCGGAGCCGCTGGGATTACGGGTTTCTTGGGTCAAAACTAAGATCCAGGCTTTCAATGACATCTTGGATGCTGCTGTCCTGTCTGTGTCCGTTGTGGTGAGGATGTTGAGGTCGTGGAGAGATTCACTTACCTTGGCAGTGATATTCATGTTCTGCTGGCTGTGAGTCAGAGGTCAATAGACGTTTGGGTCGGGCCTGGGGAGTCATGGATTCACTGGATCATGGGTGTGGCGCTGCCGGTACCTGTGCGGGAGGACGAAAGTCCGAGTTTTCAGGTCCTTGGTGCTTCCAGTCTTGCCTATGGATGCGAGACTTGATTCTGACCAAGGATCTGAGACGGAGACTTAATTCCTTTGGTACCAGGTCTCTTCGGAGAATCCTTGGCTATCGCTGGTCAGATTTTGTGTCCAATGAGCGGTTGCTGAGAGAGACTCGGATGAAATTTGTTACCTGCATGGTCCGTGAGCGTCAGTTGCGCGTGTATGGACATGTGTGGCTCGTTTTCCTGAGCTGATCCTGCTCACCAGATTCTCTCAGCAGGGAGTCTCGTGAGTGGAGGAGGCAATGGGCCGACCACGTGCCTCGTGGTTGCAGCAGGTTGACCAGCATCTCAAGGAGATGGGATGGGCCAGCATCTGCCTGGGAAGGCCAGACAGAGGCCCTG
>CM068963.1:31752997-31765040 GCA_035128595.1 Eptatretus atami | reverse complement strand
CCTGGAGTACCGGCGGAAAGTGGACGCAGCGACGCGCTGTTCTGGCACATGCTCTGATACCTGACCTGATTCATAATTCCATCCCCCCAAAAATCTTTAAAATAAGTTTTAAATCATCAGTGCGTTTTAAAATGTCCTCATATTGTGGATTTGCACAACAGGGCACTGAGAAGCAAAAGAGCTTTCAACATTATATAGTCTTGTACTTCCCATTATATAGTCTTGTGAGGAATTTTACAAAAGTAAAAGCATTTTTGTTTGATCAAATGTTTAATGTTGACTTGCAAGTACAATGTTCTCACAGTGGGTCATGTTTATCATCTGACAGTTACTCTGCCATGGTAACAAGTGTTCCTATAGCCTGGTTATAGTCAGAATAACTTATGAGAACCATGTTAAAACAGGACTTCAGTTAGCCGGGGCATGTTTAACCTGCCATTGTTAGGACGAGCCGTTAGGGTAGTCTTTTTTTTAAACAAAATTTTCAGCATTTAAACGAAAGAGTGAATTTCAAAATGGTTATCGACAATTGTTGTGTTCTGGATGCAAATCGAACTCGTGAAAAGAAAGGAAACACGAGAAATATCCCTGGATTAGACCGAGGTGTTGAGATCTTATCATTTCCTGTTTAAAATACAAGCGATCGATGGTACTTGCCTTATTAGCAATAGATGCAAAAATCGAATGCAATTTGTAGCCTCAGAAACAAAAAAAACAAACAAACAAACAAAAAAAAGCTCCCATAGCCACCCCCCCCCACCCCCACACCAAGATTAATAGAAAATATCTTTTTTAACTTGCCCTGCACATTCACAAGCCCCAGATATGACCTCCCCATCACTGTCAAGAGGCAACCAAACCAGATAGGGAATCTCCCTGGTAAGTCCAGATCTCATGTAAATATAGCTGGCACAACCTTTGTGTATTTTCAGGGCGTGAAGACGTCCTTTATTGAAGAGTTGGTAACGACTACTTTATTGGTTATGACAGCTTGTTTTCCAATTGAATAAAATCACCAATGTTCACACAAGGCACTCCCGCAAAGTTCAAAGTCCACTCGCTGGCAGCGATCGTAGAGGATTTTGGTAGCATGCATCCATCCACAGTTCTTCGGGCCTTGCAGTGCAGAATTCCGTCCACAGAGTCGGCAGTCGTGAGACCTCAGCCCTGTCGGCGAGCCGAGAAAGTTCCCCACTTTTTTGTTAAACAGAGGCAAAACTCTCACCGAGGTCCTTTTCCAAGTATTTTCAACTTCTTATAAAAGCTTTGTGAGCCATTTTTAGCGAAAATTTTACAATATATTTTAATGTGCCCCGATGGCCATTATTACTCGAGGTTTGTGCGCATGCATGCGACGCATCCTGGGGCAGATTGCGTCATTGCGAATTCCTGCATTGTGCCAACTCAGAACACACTTTGGTTTTTGCATAGTTTTAGCTTATGAATGTTTCATTGGCAACAAAAATGTCAACTGCTCTTTCAAGCCAACAGCATGGTACGAATAGAGATTGAACATTTCCATATCAATCAATTGCCCTGATTTGTCAGGTGAGCTCACAGGTAGCATGCCTGCCTCCGAACCATCAATTTTGGGTTTGATTCACAACACATCCATAAACGATCACCGTGTTGTTCCCCATGCAGGGAATTGCATTAAAGTGTATGCAGTCCTTTGTCAGGACATAAAACTAGGTGCCACACATGGAATTTGGTGGACATCAAAATATTCCACAATACCTGGTGGAAGAGTAGGCCGTTGTGTCCTGGTATTCAAAATTCCTGCCCTAAATAATGTTGATAAGCATGCGTCGGTCATGTGTACATGTATGTGTTTGATATTTCATGGTGACAAGATCGTACGCCAAACTTACTTGAATGATATAAATTAACATGCATTTCAAGATTCTTCATCTCGAAGATATCATTATTCCGTTCACACGAAGCGAAAAGCAGGGTTAAGCAATTGGTTCATATCCATCCGTCTGTAAACATCAGTTTATGAGGAAAAACTTCTTTAAATAGAACGTTATATTTTGAACACGAATCGGGCCAACAAACCTGTAGTTTATCAGAATTGGCAGTACTTTGGCCTGATCGCACATGCGTTGAGAGGAGCGAAATATTTTATTTGAGATGAGAGGAGCGAGGAGCGACTTTTACAATCTTTATTTTTGAACTCTGACAGGCAAACAAAATTGAAAATCATTCCAAACAGGAAATGTACTGTTTTTAAGGAGGTCATAAAGGACACAAACAGGCATGAAGCACTAATGTAACGTGTTAAAGTAGTGTAGTCCATAAACACTGCGTCAATGCCGAAATTAATTCATACGACTTTTACAATCTTTATTTTATTTAAATAGAATTACATACTTGAACAGTGTGAAACACAAATAACCTTGTCACTTTCAAAACCCGTCCATTTAGCAGTATTTGGACATGTTAAATAAAGTTTTGTATAAGACTGCTTCGATCGCACTAAACTTCCAGAAATTTATTGAAAACGAGATTTAAAAATCATTTTATTTAAATTGAAGCACCTGTACATACCTGAACACTGCACAGGGTAACATGTTCTATGAACTCTCTAGTTTGATACAATTTTGTCTTTGCAAGCATGACCATTCCACTAATAGGATAAATAAAGATAGAGAGTGAGAACAGAAATAGAAAGGCCTACACAAACGGAAACAGACTTCCATTTTTTGTCGATGAAAAGTTTTGTTTCTACTCTTGAATTAATGGAAATAATAATAATAATAATAATAACAATAATAATAGTAAAACCACAACCAGAGGTGATTTGCTATACGTGCCTTTTACTTAGAGCTGGCAAACCACAAAACAGCATTGTGGAACTATACAGAACTATGCAATGTCGAAATTAAAAAAAATAAATATAAATAACTGACAAAAACATCACAAGGCCACAAACTTGAATGACGTTATGCAGTTGAAATATATATTTAGTAGGATAATAAATCAAATTATTTAAGACTTAATTTAGGCAAGGTAGCCACTCGATATCCAGCCAAAAGATATGTATTCAGAGCCGACTCCAAAGCCATCTGGTGTACAATTATACTGCAGATGCACAAGCATCAAATGACCCTGGAAGAGGAGAATTGCGAAGTTAACAGTATCACCGAAATAATCAATCATCAAGGCTCCTCTGTTTAAAAGGGAAACTGCAATCTATTTATTCAAACATCCCATTAAAAATCTTTCATAAGAAATAACTAACAAGCACACCTCTCTCTACACCAGTGACAGATATGAAAAATTTTTAATGCAAAATGTATTTGTACAATGTTCAAGTTTCAATACTTATACCAACAAGTTTCTTAATATGATCTTCCCTCTGTTTTATACATTTTGTTTATTTGGAGCAATAGGTCATGAACCACTTTCTGAAGGGTGTCTTGCACAACTCCCACGATAATCCGAAAGACTGTCATCTTTGAAATCAGCAATTGTGGTTAGTTTCAACTGAAACACTCCCCTTGACTCATCGCCATTAAAAAAAAAATTAATAATAATAATAATCATCATCATCTCGTGGTGACTAGTTGGGATATTTGGGAAGGCGGGGAGGAGGAGGAGGAGGAGATGGGAATTCCGTTCTGTGACTGATACAGCGATTAGGAAATGTTTCCCTTAACAAAGCAAAACATTCATTTGAGGTTTAGGATGTGGCTCCTTGTTGAAACCACAGATTTTCATTATTTCTCATTCTGTTCCATAAGTAAGTATTCGGCATGTGAAGATAACTATCTGATGATATCACATTTACTGCCATTTCGGTATTAAAGTCTTCAAAAGAATAGGGACCACAGATTGGTGACAAACTCAATCCACATCAGACAGGGATTTTCAGAAGGGGAAGTGACGCTTCTTCATGTCATTGTGGCTTTTCCAATCCCCAACATCTAATTCTGTTTATTAATCAGCCCATTAATGCAAATATGGCACTTATCAGAGAAAATTATGTCATTGATACCTCGGTCATCATTTTCCAGTGCTTCAGAAAAGCGGTTACAAAATTTCATGCCGTCTTCTATGATCATTTTCATCAAGTGCCTGGAAAAGCCGAGTTTTGAAAGGAAAATGCTCAAAGTCTTCCTTCAGTGATCGTGGTACACATTACTGTTTCAGCTGAAAGTCATCTTGACTTGCGCAGACACCAATTCACCATCCTGAACATCCCTCATTACCCCCCACGCGGGCAGGTGCAAAGCAAATGCTTCACTGTCAAAAAATGTTTCTAAAAATTGAAAAATCATTACAAACATATAACTGTTTGTAGGGACTTCGTGAAAGAGACAAAAAAACTAATTTAATGTGTTAAATAACGTGGTGTAAAAGACATATCCAAAAAATTGTGTTTACAGCAAAAAAAAAAAATCGATTCGATTGTTTGAGTTTTCTTTTCCGCAGCCTTTAAAACTTATTGCAATGAAATTGTACAGTTTGAACATTGTGGAACACGATTCAGCCTGTTGGCACTTGCAAAACACTTCAGTTCAGCAGTACTTCGCTCAAGTTGGCAAAATTGCACGCCATCTGACCAATCAAATTTATTCGATTATTATAATAGCACCCAGGGATGCAACACCTGAGCTCGCTTCATCAAAAAAAAAATAATAATAATGATAATGATAAATAAATAAATAGGTTTAGTGCATCCTTTTCTCAAACATCACTCCAAAATAATCCGTTTCTCCAAAACGAGTTGGAAAGTTTGTGATTGCCCAAATGCAAACATGGATAACGCATCTCAGAGGAGCATTGTCAGATCTGGACTGTTCTGGTCGACCCATCAGCTTCCTATGGTTGCCATCACCCATTCTTCAAAGTTCACAAACAAAACTAATATAGACCGTGCTCGGAAAAGCAAAGTAATTTGAAAAGGAAAAGAGGAGATGGTGAGATGCCAAGGCAGCCAAGCAGCTGTCGGAACCCCATCAGAAAAGGCGGAGAGAATTGAGGAGAGGGCTGCCCAAAGCTCCACATATTGGCTTAAAAAACAGGGAAGGAGGTAACCCCTTCCATGTCCTTTTTCTCAAAAACTGTGCAGGGAAGGTGTTCTATGAACTCTCCAGTTTACCTCCGCCACCAAAAGTGGAGGTGGTTATGTTTTAACCCTTTATGTGCAGGATATCTCAAAAAGTTGTGCACAGATTCAGATGAAACTTGGTGGACATGTTGGGTGTGTGGAAAGGATGAATCGATTCAATTTTGTTGAAGATCCGAATCCGGATCTGGATCAGTGTGACCACTCCTTGGCTTTTTTCACAAGATCTTGGCTATTCGTTGTTCACCTTGGTGTCTTGGTTTTCTATCATCATCGCTTTTCTGAAACCTTGTGAATTCTTGGCTTTTATCATTGGCTCACCTTGGCATTTATGAAAATGAGGAGTGGTCACACTGATCTGGATACGAGAATTATTATTATTATTATTTTTTAAAGTGATAATTCACCATTGAAAGATTGGACCATAAAAGATATAGTTCTGTATAGCATGATATTTCAAAAATATATTGGGCCCGATATGTTCTCGTGGATCAGGCATTATGTGGCGGAGGTACGCGCTCTACCGAGTGTCCTTCCAGTTTGGTTTTTGTAACAAGCCGGAAAGTTATTGTTTTGGAAGCAGGTACACGAGATGCTGGGAATACTATGAACCCTCTTCAATGACACAGTTTCAATCTCAAGGTCATAAATAAAGATGTGCTGCTCAATGTTAAATTGCCCATTTTTAATACCTGTAAAAATAAAAATAAATAAATAAATAAATAATTGTGCAGGCAAATTTAAAGAAATTTGAAATCTATTCATACAGATCGTATTACTAAAAATTAAAAACAAAATTAAAAATAAAATAATTATCTCGGCATGATCACGTGTTCCATTTTCTTACATGTACCGCAGTCCACCGATGACGTCATCGGCGCTCATGACTCGTCTTGGCTGCTGCTCGTGTTCAATTGATACGTTTAAAAAGCGAGAGGGTAAACAGCAACGTCACAATGGTAAACAAAAGCAAAACTTCGCGCGTAGAGCGTTTTTTTGAAATAAGCCGTTTTAACGACCATTTTATTGGTTAAAAACGTGTGAAAAAGGGAGAACAACCCACAAGGCACAAAAGGATCATTCAGAAAGACCCGCTCCACGGTCGTGCCAGGTAGATGACGTCACGTGCACCCAAACGTGAAGGTTATTTTAACATGACGCCAAATTTAGGGCAAGGGGTGGCGGACGGGGGGGGGTGAGGGGGGGTGAGGGTGAGGGGTGGTACGATCATAGATAGTGTTCCTATTGTGCAGCACGAGGTGACGAACGCAGTGGAAGACATAGTCAGGAACATACTGCGCGCGACTCATGATTTATAATAGTGTTCGCGGGTGGAGCATGGTACACAGTACGGTACTTACCACACCGTTTTACAACCAGGTGTATAAATGTCCACACGAACAGGTATAATTAATTCAACCGAAGAAAATAATTTAAAAAGAAAGAAAGAAAGAAAAAAAAAACCATGCCATTCCCAAAGGGAGGCGCGACAAGCCCACCTTGTCGATGTACACCGCGAGTCTGTCGTTCAAGTTCTGCAGCTCTTCCTTTTCCTGTGTGCGAGTGATGCGAGTCGGGCTTAATGGCGACTTTGACGAGGATGACGATGACGTTGAGGTTGAGAATCGCGGGACCCGTCGTGCCGGTGTGTGCGTTGCAGACATCGTTAGGAAGTCGGACGAGAGAGAGAGAGAGAAAGAGAGAAAGAGAGAGAGGACTGAACGACCTCCGCAGTACTGCCTCCAATCACCCCCCGCCCCGTGCGGCGGATGCATAAATCTCAAGGGCGGAGCCTCATGAAACTACCCCTGCGTCATCACGGGTCAGCCAATAAGAGCTTAACGGGGGGCGGATATAATCATAATAATACAGCACACTCAAATTAAACGTTGCCACACCCACATCCGCACCGCACCCACACGCACCCACTCACCCGACCACATCCCACCCACCGCCCGACCACCCACATCACACGCACACCCGACATACACACCGCATCCGACCGAAGCACCACATCCCCCACACCCACATCCACATCCACACCCACACCCACACCCGCAACCCACAATCCACACCCACATCCACACCCACACCCACATCCACACCCACACCCACATCCACACCCAGATCCGCACCCCGCCCACATCCCACCCACACCCACATCCGCACCCAGCACCCACACCAACATCCACCCCCACACCCACACCCACATCCAACAGACCCCTCACCACCATCCACACCCACACCACACCACACCCACTCGCACACCCACACCACATCACACCACCACACCCACATCCGCACCCACCCACACCGACCCACATCCACCCCACATCCACACCCACCATCCACCACTCCACACCACCATCCACACCCCATCCACCCGCCACGCACACCACACCCACACCACACACCACACCCACCACACCCACACATCCGAACACCACATCCACACCACATCCACCGGCACCAACCATCCGCAACCGCACCCACATCCACACCCACCACACCACATCCACACCACACCCACATCCGAACCCACATCCACATCCACATCCCACACCCCACCACACACCCACATCCGCACACCACACCCACACCCACACCACACACCACGACCCTTGTGTTTTTTCCTTCTCCCGTTCGTGTTTAATCCAATAACTTAATAAACTGTTTTTTTTTCTCAATCGTATTACAATCTCGTACATATTCGGTTACATAATTTCGAACTTCACACACGTAAACATTTCATATTAAACATTTTATATTAAACATTCTATATTTACATATATTCCGAGAGGACGTAGTAGTAAATTTTGAATATTTACATATCTCTCCGATAGGACGTAGCAGTAAATTTGCTTTTGAGTTTATTAATCCGGTTTCGATTCCCGACCAACTGTAAACTCCCCTCCTGGTGTTTCACCATGGATCCACCGCATCGTGAAGGATGCCAACCCAGGTGGACATATTCCTTACCTGCTCCTGATACACACGATGTCTTCTTCCATCCTCGAGTCGATGATTCATTTTCCAGCAAAACCCTCAAATTCCAAACTCCTGCCACAACTTGCTCGACAAAGTACAACTCCAGACCTGGGACAATAAATAACACGTGGCGGATCCCGAATCACACCTGCGATCAACAACACCATTGACGAGTCTCTGTCTGTCTCTAGCTCTCTCTCTCTCTCTCTCTTTCTAGCTGTCTCTGCCTGTCTTTGTCTCCGTCTCGAGCTGTGTCTGTCTGTCTCTAGCTGTCTCTCTCTTTCTAGCTGTCTCTGCCTGTCTTTTGTCTATAGCTCTCTGTCTCGTTTTCTATCTGTCCCTGTCTTTGTCTCTCTCTTTCTAGCTGTCTCTCTTTCTCGCTGTCTCTGCCTGTCTTTGTCTATAGCTCTCTGTCTCTTTTTCTATCTGTCCCTGTCTCGAGCTGTGTCTGTCTCTCTTTTTCTGTTTCTGTCTGTCTCTGTCTTTGTCTCTCTAACTTCCTCTGTCTCTCACTGTCTGTATCTCTGTCTCTGTCTCTGTCTCTGTTTTTTATTTTCCAATCTTTATCTATGGGCTCGCTTTCAACACTGTAAACAAATCTGTGGTTTTTGCTTTTGAATTTTTTACTTGGAATTGCTCAGCTTGAAATTTATACGACCAGAAAAGCCAGATTGGTGACTCAGAAAGATTAAAAAAATGTACATTTTTGTTTCGAAGGGATGGTGTCTGCACGTATAAAACTGGAACATGCGTATTATGTAAACATGGGTAGTCTTCTTGTGTTTGAAGACTTTTGGTGCAAAAAGTGGTGTCTTGTGTAAATGTATTGAGAATGAAGTTTACATCTGTTTGGGAAGTTGCAACAATACTATAGACCTTTGAACCTTCATACTCAAAGTTTATACTCGGACCCCAGGACAAATACACAGACACATCAACTTAAAATGAACATGGGATTTAATGAAATTACACAAATGTTTAAAAGGGACAATAATTCAGATATAATAATAATAATCGTGGGATAAATTAAACCTAAAGTCGAGGCACCTCGACACACAGACTTAAATACAGACAAGGGGGAAACAAAATAAAAGAAAATCCTTCCTTTATTCTGGCACTTCGCTTGGTCCAGAGATGGTCTTTATGGAACGTGGAATCGAGGCGCTTCGTCTCGCACGTATAGACGCGCCTAAAAAATGGCGCCAAGCCGCTCTCTTACAGTGAGAAAAATGTAAAAATGTACGTCAGGTAATTTGTGAGCAGTATTCGACACCAAGGCTCAGAGACCCCATGCAGCTTCTTCGTGCGTCGATCGTCCTCACCAATCTGCTGCTTTTCAAAAATGGTGCCGTTCCCTTCGGTGGCATACACAAGGCTCGAGATCCGTCTCTCACGACCCAACCAAGAGCCAATGGCCAGCTTCTTGCTTCACCATGCGAGCCAATTCACCTCAGCATGAATACGATAATCGTGCCGTCTTCTTCATGCATCGAAGGAAAGCCATTTTGTCATGCAGAGAGGAGAGCAAAGTGAGATCCTCTATCCTAGCCACGTTTTCTCTTGACCGCGTGCGTCCCTTACTCCCGAACTCATGCGTTCGCTCCGTATCTCTCCTGACGTCACACCAAATAACGGTTTCACCTCCGCGGCGTGGCTTGCTAGCACGAATACCCGGGAAGGCAGGGCCTCTGCTTGCTCGGCACGTCTGGCTCGCTTGTAAATGCAAAAACGTAGGACTAGGTCACAGGGGGCAATCACATACTGGGGAACTTGTCCTTAATCCCTGTCTAATTGACACAGCACCAACCCCCCTCCCCCGTGTGGTGACATGTAACACTTAAGGTCATTGTCTCCCTACTTAATTACATTGAGATGTCTCCTACACGTCCACAGACCAAACAACTGTATTTCACTTCCCTGTTAAGTTTGTCCCGTCTACCCCCACAACTGAAACACAGCCCCCCCACCCCGGAACCGTCGCCTCTGCAAAGGTTCAATGCAGGTGTTACTATTCCGCAAAGATTCAATGCACGTGTTACTATTCCGCAAAGATTCAATGCAGGTGTAACCATTCCGCAAAGATTCAATGCAGGTGTTACCATTCCGAAAGATCTCAATGCAGGTGTACCATTCCGCAAAGATTCAATGCAGGTGTTACTATTCCGCAGGATTCAATGCAGGTGTTAACCTATTCCGCAAATGCATTGCAATCAAGCAGGTGTTACCTTTCCACAAAGATTCAATGCAGGTGTAACCATTCCGCAAAGATTCAATGCAGGTGTTACATTCCGCAAAGGTTCAATGCAGGTGTAACCATTCCGCAAAGATTCAATGCAGGTGTAACCATTCCGCAAAGATTCAATGCAGGTGTAACCATTCCGCAAGGTTCAATGCAGGTGTTACCATTCCGCAAAAGATTCAATGCAGGTGTAACCATTCGCAAAGATTCAATGCAGGTGTAACCATTCGCAAAGTTCAATGCAGGTGTTACCATTCCGCAAAGATCAATGCAGGTGTAACCATTCCGCAAAGGTTCAATGCAGGTGTAACCATTCCGCAAAGGTTCAATGCAGTGTTTACCATTCCGCAAAGGTTCAATGCAGGTTGTAACCATTCCGCAAGATTCGAATGCAGGTGTTACCATTCCGCAAGATTCGAGAGTGCAGGTGTAACCATTCCCGCAAAGGTTCAATTGCAGGTGTACCATTCGCAAATTCAATGCAGGTGTAACATTCCGCAAAGGTTCAATGCAGGTGTTACCATTCCGCAAAGATTCAATGGGTTACCATTCCGCAAAGGTTCAATGCAGGTGTTACCATTCCGCAAAGATTCAATGCCGGTGTAAGCCATTCGCCAAAGATTCAATGGCACGTTTCCATTCCGCAAAGATTCAACTGCAGTGTTACCATTCCGCAGAAGAGTTCAATGCAGGTGTAACCATTCCGAAAGTTCAATGCAGGTGTAACCATTCCGCAAAGGTTCAATGCAGGTGTTACCATTCCGCAAAGATTCAATGCAGGTGTTACCATTCCGCAAAGGTTCAATGCAGGTGTTACCATTCCGCAAAGATTCAATGCCGGTGTAACCATTCCGCAAAGATTCAATGCAGGTGTTACCATTCCGCAAAGGTTCAATGCAGGTGTTACCATTCCGGCCTTACCACTTACTGACTCACACCTAAGTAGCCTATGAAATAAATTAGGAGGGGCTGTGGGAAGTGAGCTGTAGCTAACTTACCTATTCTCCTTAACGTTCTACACCCCTTAAACACAAAACTTCTAATATTTGTAAAACTCTTGGTTCCTTGTTCCTAACTCCTGGGGCGGGTAGAAAATGTCAGAAAACGCGCAAAAATCTATCATAGCAGGCCAAAACCTGAACCAAAAAACAACTTTTTAATGTTTGTACAACCCCCTTCTAAAGACTGCGTTCACCAGTGGATGCCACAATACCCAACGTTACCTGCGGAGCCATCCGAATTTCCCTATTTCAAATTTATGCGAGTCCTGTCTCTCCAGTACAGGTTAGTGACATGGATTAAATGAAGCTTCCCTCACACACTCACACATAAACCCAATATCAATCATTCATTCCAACCCTGCAAGACCATGGCTTAAATGTTATTACACACTGTTACAACCCCCCTCTTAAAGACTGCGTTCACCAGTGGACCACAATACCAACGTTACCTGCGGAGGCCATCCGAATTTCCCTTATTTCAAATTTATGCGAGTCCTGTCTCTCCAGTACAGGTTAGTGACATGGATTAAATGAAGCTTCCCTCACACACTCACACATAACCAATATCAATCATTCATTCCAACCCTGCACAGACCATGGCTTAAATGTTATTACACACATGTGACCTCAAGCGTGGCAGTGGGGAGGTACCGTACACCAAAGATGTGGGACCACTTCCAGCTGTGGTGCCCGCAGTCCAAAATAAGTTGCCCGACTTACAACTTCTTTGCCCCCCCCCCC
>CM068963.1:31731067-31751764 GCA_035128595.1 Eptatretus atami | reverse complement strand
TGTGAAATTTCCCCTCGATCTGTCCAGCCGTTCTGGATAAATTTTTTTTAATAGGCTTTAGGGTAAATCTAATATGGCTGCCAAACCATGTGACCTATGACATCATATGAGTGAATGTTTTGTTCATGGATAGGTGGTCATACCTGTAAAGTTTCACCTCTTTGTTCAGCCATTTCAGAGAAGAAGATTTCTGAAGGTTTAAAAAACAAAAAAATAAACCAATGTCACCCGTAGGGTGATCCGTATCTTGCCAAAAGGTGACCACGTGTGACTCTTTAAGGTCACACTGAGGTGAACAGAGCTGCTATCCACCAGGAGCGACTCCTTGAGGAATATCTGCCTACGAGAGATTCCGATGAGAATCGTTCTACAGAGTAACCATGAAAAATATGCGTTTGCCTCATAACGTCACCAAATCACGTCATAATGTCTCAAGCTTGATATATCTAGAAAGCACTCATCGAGGTGTTCAATTTGAGGTACTACACGATATGGTTCCTAAAACTTGAAAATTTGACCTTGGGGTCAAATATGTTTCACCTTAGGCGTTAACCATGAAGGTCAAGGCCAATCGCCACCAAAATTTAATCAGCTGAATGCCAGACCATGAACTATATTCCCATGAAGTTTGAAGACGATCCGATCAAAATACTCAAAAAATAAGGGTTTCGTCGACTCCCCTGATTTGCGACAAAGTGACCTTGACCTTTGACCTTGACCTTCAAAATTTTATGCGCTGAAAGGGACCTCTATAGGCCTCTGATATGCGAAGTTACAAAAATTTCCAATGAAAACTGTGCTCTGCAGAGTGATTTTATACGTGATTACAGATAAAAAATTAAAAAAACAACAACAAAAAAAAACACATGAAGGTCAAGGCCAATCGCCACCAAAATTAATCAGCTGAGCGCCAGACCATCAACTATATTCCCATGAAGTTTGAAGACGATCGATCAAAATTACTCAAAAATTGAGGGTTTTGTCGAATACCCTGATTTGCGAAAAAGTGACCTTGACCTTTGACCTTGACCTTCAAAATTTTATGGCCTGAAAGGGACCTCCATAGGCCCTGATATGCGAAGTTACAAAAATTTCCAATGAAAACTGTGGTCTGCAGAATTTTTTTTTCGTGATTACAGACAAACAAAAAAATAAAATAAAATAAAAAAAACATACAGACTGACTAACATATCTTGCAAAAACTTCGTTTTGGCAAGATAAAAATGGCTGCTGAACCACATGACAGATGACAGCATCAATTTTTTTTGTGGACCAATTTATCCCTAGATGGTGCACAAAAATGTTCATACTGGTCGGATGTAATGTTCTACATATGCATTTATGAAGTCAAAACGAAGGCACCTATGACATCATAAAAAAAACTCACACTTATTCCCCATGGAGTACTTGCCACGTGTCAAGTTTCAATTTTTTCCTTGGTGCAGTTTCAGAGATATCGATGTCCAAATGTTTTTCCTTTTTTCCAACATGGCTGCCACCCCACATGACCTATGACGTCATAATCATCATTAAAACATTCTAGATGTTGTAAAACATAATTATCATTAAAACATGTCAGTTAAAAGCTAGATGTTGTGAGATTTGTGAGTAAGCATCAGTGAATGCCTGTAAATGGACGGTTACATGTTATAAGTTTTCTGGAGCACACATCGGTGAATTGTAATATAATCTGCTGGATATAATGAGCTAATTTTGACTGTGGAAAGCAGTATTGTACTGTACACTGCCTGGTGAGATTCGTGAAGGTGCTGGAACGTTCTCAGATGAAACTTCCAGGATGGACTAGAATCACATTTGCCGGAAGGCACGGGATTGTTCTGTGATACTATATAAACCCGCGAGAGGGAGGTGTAGAGACGGGTGACGTGAAAAGAAGTGCGTTTTGATCGTCCCCATGCTGGATTTAACTATGACAAGTGAACGACGTGTTATTGTCCAGAGCAGTTGTTAACAAATGGAGCCCATCATAATCAGGTTGATTAAAACTCATTAAGACTGTGTATCGGGAAAGAATTCCTTTGAGCTCTTGAAATCATCCTGGACGGGCCACCGTACGAGAGAGAGAACACCACGACAGGAATCGAAGGTTCAACAGCCCCGAAGGACGAGCTGAACACGCGTGAGTTGTGCCGGCAGGACTGGGACACTGGACGGTGGAAACAACACAACGTGGTAATCGGAGTTGGACATTGCATGTAATGGTGAACTTCCTCATTTGACGTTGTTTCTGTTTATTTGAAATACAAGTTTCAAAAACGTAATGCTGTTGATATGGTCATTGTAATGTTATTCTGAAGTCACAGACACCAACTGACAAAGATCCTGTTTGAGTGATCGCTGATCTGCAGGTTCGTTCATGACCCTGGATTTTTTTATTTTAATTTTGTATACCTTGTCAAGGCTCGTATGAGAGCTAAGAGGATTGCAGTTGTTGGAGAATGTGCTGGGTTCGGCACCACAAACAACATACGTACACCAAAGGGAAGGAAACCCCAAAGGTGTGTGTACCACCCCATCTCCTGACACACGTGACCTATGGCATCATAATTATCAATAAAATATTCTACATGAGTAGTCGTTCCTATGGTGCAAATTTTGTGTCGATCCAATTTGCGGTTGCAGAGAAAAACACTAAAGTTCTGTGCGGACAAACAGACAAACGGACCCAAATGTGATACCCTCTCCTCTGGAGAGGGCAAATTAAATCCTATATATTGTTTTTGGCCCAATCTCTCAAAGGTGAAGAATCACTTTAAAAATGCTCATATCCGGATTCGTATCTTCACCAAAATCTAATCAATTCGTCCTTGTCACACGCTCAACCTGTCCACCAAGTTTCGTCCGAATCCGTCCATAACGTTTTGAGATATCGTGCTCACAGACAAACAGACAGGGCTGAAAACATAACCTCTGCCCACCTTTGGTGGCGGAGGTAATTATGTCAAACTGCACAATGCATGGACCAACCTCCCAATGGAATTTCTGCATAAATTGCAGGAAAGCATTCCAAAACGGATATCTGCTGTTTTGAATGAAAAATATTTGTTCTCTTTCTACTGTTCCTCGTATTTTGTTGCGTCCGGATCTGTTCTGTATTCACGCTGTTTCACGAGCCTTGACTTTCTGTACCAAAAAAAAAATAAAATAAAAGTGGTCACACCAAATACGTATTGAAATTTCATGCATTGATATTCCAAAATACAATTCATTTTTGTTTCTTTAATATAAATAATCATTATAACACCTTTCATTTATCAAAATATGCCAATGTGACAATAAAAATGTTCATTTTCAAGTTGGCTTAAGTACAGCACAGTACTGTATAAACTTTTACATTGGTGTTTCGCACGTAGTTCCATCAATGTGTGCATCGTCCATCAGGAGGGCATTGAGCAGGACAGATCTGCCAGCACTGGGGGTGTTGGTGGAGTTAAACATCTCATTATGGTGAGTATCTCGTTTAAAGAACTTTATGAACATCCTTCTTAAATTTGCTGTCACAGAAAACCAGAAAATGGCACATTCTAACTGAACTCGAGCAGCTTGGAGACATTTTCATATTACGTAATCCATCAATCCATTGGGACCATACTCTGTGCAGAGCATTGGTGCTGCCGAAGCAGTCTCCTTGGCTATTGGGCACAATCCTGGATGGGTCGCCACTCCGACACAGGATATCAGCAAGCTGGCACTCATTTTGCCGACCTTGGAATGATGACAGGCAGAGTTAACCCCACCTGGTATGAATTCAACAGCAAAGGGGGATTTGAACTCAGGATCCTAAGATCCCAAGCCCATCACCCTAACCATGAAGCCAACACCAGGAATATATTACGTAATAAAAACATATGAACTCTTTTCTCCTCTTCACTCGGTCACCTCTTTACATCATCTTTCCAGTTTTGTCATCTCCTCTTCAAGCCTACCTTTCTCTGATGTACTCCCTTTCCCTTCATCACATTTATTATTATTTTCATCAATTTATACCTGTAGCTCTCCGTTGTGCACATAATGTATCGACGGTGCCTTACATTGTTACATCCACATGCAAGTCCACTTTGAAACCTCAAGTTGTATCCAACATTCAAGTATGTTTCAGTCTGTAATTACCATTTAATGTGTTGTTATATGTAATTATTGGGTATATTATTGATATAATTGGTTTATTTGTGAAACTGACTTCAGTGGTCATGTAGAATCTCTTTGCCCTTTTTGTACATTAACACCATCCAAAACATGTTGGCCAAATTATGAAAATACAGCACAAATATTTTTGAATCTGATTTCATTGTAATGAATCTTGAAAAATTAAATTATCCTGCAATTAAATTTGTGTGATTTTAGTCTTTTGTCTAGTATTCGGTACATAGCTACTAATAGCACAAGTCGCCCACTCAGGTGTGCGCTGAACAGCTGCTGCAATGTCCCCTGCAGGTTAAGGTAGGAATGTTTTGGAAATTCGTCAGGATGCTGGTGGAAACCCATCTACTCGGTCAAAAGACACCGTGGGGTGTTTAACATCCACTAGCTAATGCTAGCATATGGGACACCCAGTTCAAAGCCCATATGAGAGTAAGCACTAAGCAGTCATTGATGCAATGCACTGGCTGTGAAGCACCAATGTGTCAGTTCACAGTCATGTCTGGAATCGAATCAAGACAAGACAGCTCAAAGGTAAGTGCTCTCTCTCCCTCTGCACGTTCCTGTCAGAACTTGTGGTTTACGTTATTAAAGGTTTTATGTTAGATTACACCAGCAAGTGGGTTCATCGACAAAGTATGCAGAATATTGTTCTAAAACCCTGAAAGTATTTTAATACAGATGCTGAGGTTCAGGGAAGAGGTAGATGATGGGGGATGAGAGGTAAACATATTATCTGATGTAGGCAAGGAATGGACAGACAGGTTTCAGATAGGCACATAGACATAGACAAGAAAAGTACACACATGTATAAAACAGGTGTTCATCAAGATGCACACAACAGAGTGGGGGAGGTGGAGAGGAGAAACATTAAATTATGATGCGAGAATAGGTCATGAGTTGGGTTAGGAAAGAACATGAAATGGCAGAGGGTTGCTTTCTTAACTGACTGGAGAGAAGAAGATGAGTGAATAGGTTCAAGGAGGCAGTTCCACAGGTGTGAGAGGTGAACGACAAAGGAGCAGAGATGAGCAGTAAGCTTTGGTTTGGGAAAGGCAGTAGGGTGTGTACGTTACCGCCAAAACATTGATGCCATTGAGAGTTCGTGTTGGAATTTAAACAAATGTTTAAAAAACAAAATGTCTTGGTAAGTTTCACATAATAGCAAAAGTTCCTGGTGGAGACCTATTGGATGAGATGAGATATCATTATTGGTCTTTTAGCACATTTGCTGCTGGTAGCACCAAACCTGGTACCTTGGTAAGATTATGGTGGACCTTGTTTTTTTTATAATTTGGCAGTCCCTGTGCTGACAGTTCTCCACGATAGTACTCAGATGTGCTTGTTTCTATTTTTTGACCGTGATGATTACAGAGTGATGACATACTTCCAAATCAGTATATTGCAAGGATAGGGAAGAGGACCACCAGGTCTAAGTGCCATATTAACATCCCATCGATATTATAATACAAGTCGAGTCACCCGATCAACATCGGGTTATTTAGACTTCAGGAATACATCAAGAAGATTGATGTTTAAAGCTGTAACAAAAATTAACCCGGGAGTACACCATGGCAACGTTGGGCCAAATTGCCTCATTGAAAGTTTTTCTTGTAACTTTGACCTTCGACTTGTGAAAACAATGTGGTACAGCAGATTTCAGAGCAATTGGTGTAGGGGTATGGAATTGTATAGAAATAAAAAAGGACACACACACACACACACTAAGGGGTCGATTTTGTTTGCCTATCTCCCTTATGAGGCATCACAGGCTTCATGGCAGCCTTCCAGTTTGCCATCGATGATTTTGGGGATTAAAGAGGCGATTTTGGGGTTTACCATAAGGGGATTAAAGAGGAAACTATTTAGCCATCGTGTGCAGCCTGTGGTTGCTGGTTGTATCATTTTCTGTGGGCACAGCTGTGCCGCTAATGCGGTGCTCTCTATTACCAGTACACTGATACTCATTTCGCCGACCTCAGAACAATGACAGGCTGAGTCAACCCCACCTGGTGTTACTTCAATGGGTAACAGGGAATCAAACTCAAGACCCTAAAAAATTAAGTCAGCCACCTTAACCGTTAAGCCAACACCAGGCTTACATTTCCATATGGGCAAAATGTAAAAAATATGTCAGTACCCCTGAACACAAGCAATATCTGGCTGAACATGTTTGGGGTAAGGATGGTTGGTGGCAAGTAGCTACTGAGCAAGTACAAACTCGTTCTGGCAACTGAGCTGTTGTGGAGACAATGAGAAAGTCAAATGGTGTGTATACTGCAGCAGTTCACCACCTGCCAGCTGCTCTCTTCACCACAGCTGCTAGCACATGATCAAATAACAAACGTTTCCACTTCCATACCAGCCTCAGGGATAGAACCGAATATGCCATGGAAGCATCAGCTGTATCTACTCACATATCTTACGTGACAAGGAAATAATATTAATGAGAGACAAATCCACTTGTAGAACTCACCATGAACCATGCAATATTGCTGTACAGCAGGAAGCATTCGATGAAGGAAGGCAAGGTGGTCCAACTGTGCTTATCACCCACATGGCGTCAGCAACCTTGGACACAGTCAGGGCTCATGGATTAACTGCTTGTGGGCCTGGCACCAACCAAATCTGTGGACCCCCGTTTCTATACTTGTATATAAAATATTGTTAGTGAAAAGCCTTCTCGGGGGTAATTTTGCATAGTACAGTGATATTTATTTCCCATATTGCATGTATTAGCATAAGCATGAGGTTATTTAAATGTGATGTGGGATATGCATCGTGTATATAGAAAGATGGCGTCTTCCTTCCCCCCAAATGTGTGTGTCTAAAACCGCCATCCCTTGACACTTTATAATATTCTTCCTTTTGTAATCTGTCTTTTGTCCTTTTAAATTTTTGACAGGCCATCAGGTGCCAAGTTCAGGCGGAAAAGCCACCAACACGCAAAGCGCACCAAGAGAATTGTGTGAAAGGTCGGGGAAGGGTTCATCCCATCCACGTATGGGCCAATGGTGGATGAGCGGGGAGGGGGTAGTGATGTCATAGCTACAAGTTGGGGGCGGCAGCTATAAATAAGGGTGACACGAACAGCGGGGTGTCAAGCAGGGCTTGTGGTGGAACCTGCACACAAGCGACAATGGGGTTTCTCCCTGAACCAAGTCTGTGTCGTCGCAGCGTCCAGTCACGTCCCCCATATCAGGCCATGCCCACTTTCCATCTCGAGCCGGGCTCAGCCTGTGGCCACAAACGATTGACTGCCAGGCCGAGTCACCACCTGGAATCAAGTTGTGTCCTGCCGTTTGTGTTATTTTTGCGGTATTTCATATTAGTCAGGTTCACTATGTCAGTAAATTAATTTCCGTTCAAAATCTTGGTAGATTAGACAACCTATACATTTTCGGAAACGTTATAACATGGAGAATCCGAAAATCAATGGTACGGCTGTGGAAATTCGCAATACACCATAAAGGGCCTTAGATTAGTTATGACGATAAGTATCTGTGTAGTTAGATTTCCCCACCGTTGTTTAGAGGAATTTCCGTGTTCACCGGGCTGCGACTCTTTGAGATAGCCGTTTTTCTGTTCTGTCGTTATTTTTGATCAAACCAACAACACCACCTTCACCACATCCACCACCACCATCTTCGCCACTTCCCGCACTCCGAACGCCGTCCTCCACGGACCACGCGGCGACGATCTCCGCGGCAGAGCCATTACAGGAAGGAGCAGGATTGCTGCAAGAAAGGCTCTTGCGGGGCCTGAACGGACTTCTCCCGCCTGAATTCTTCCGCCTGAATTTTCCCCGCGCTTGGTGTGAGGGAAGGGGTGGGGCGGCTCGCTCCCGATTGGATGCGCGGCGTGGGGCGGTCGGGGTGAGGGCACGCCCCCTTTCGAGAGGCTTCTCGAAACACCTCGAAGGGAGGTGGAGCAGAGAACGGGGCGGACGACGGGCGGAGCCCCGCCTGCGAAGGGCGGAGCCCCGCTCCATAAAGGACGGACACGGGGGGGGGGGGGGCGCGCCCTCTTCCTCTTCGCTCGTCTGCTCTTGGAGTCTTTGTCGCCTGCGTCTTCGTTGCTGAGTCTTTATCGTCCGAGAGTTGCTGAGTCTTTTGTCGGCTTGGCCCTCGTCTTCGTCTTCCTGTCGTCTTGGTCCTGCGCTCGCGGCTTGGCGAGCGGCCTGTCCAGGGAGGCACGGACGGGAGACGCGGCAGCGCCGGTTGTGTGGTGGACCTGTGCGTCCGAACGAGGAGTGCCGGAGAGGGTTCGCCGGCCGTGAGAGAGGTCGGGCCAGGCGCGACCACGCTAACGGTCGTGGAGGAGGACTCGACGGCACCAAGGGAAGTCCCTACTTTCTTTTCGGGTTTTTGTATGGATGCTGTGGCCCGTGTCCTGTAAGTAGAACTGTGCAAGTGACTGTGCTGTAAATAATTGGTTTATTCGGAATTAACTCTCCTTTGCCTTTGTTTGGCTGTACATACATGCATGTTTCTCTGCCTTGCTTTGACTGTAAATACGTGCCCCTGTTTGAGTGTGTAATAAATGTACTTGGCGAACTGTTCCCCGTTTCGTTGCGTCCTTTCCTTGTTTGAAAGTTCCATCTTACATCACGGAAGGAATGGTAGAAGGGTGTAAGCACCCGGGAACTAATCACGTCCGTCGGGGCCGGCGATAACACCGCTCGGTTATCACTGAAGCACGGAACGGACCGCTTAAGCGGTTCGTGTCCTAGGCCGGCCAGCGGCGAGGTACGATCGCCCGGTTAACTACCCGCGCAGGTACTTAGGTAGGTCGAGTTTGGCGAACAACCCTATCCTGCGCGGGTGGCCGATTGGCACGATTGTGTGTGTGGTCGAAAGACCCACCCGTGACTAGCTCCTGGCGGTAGTTCGACGGAGGGTCATGACTGAATTGTCCGTTCCGGTGGCGACGCGTCACGATTTGAGTTACGTGGCCGATCGCACGCCGGCGGACCGAAATTCGTAACACTGGTGTCCGGAGTGGGATTCGGATCCATCCCGCCTCCAACAGCAATTCGTAACACTGGTGTACAGGAGTGTGGGATTCAAATCCACCTCGGTCTCCAACTAAATTTACGGGGATCGGACCAGGGGTGTGCGAAGCAACCCCCCCCCCCCCCCGTTCCCCCCAAATAGCGAGCAAAGCTAAATTATCCCTTCCGAGAAATAAGCTGGAGTTTCAAGGCGAGCGGGTGCCGGGGTAGAAATGAATATGTGTAGTAATGTAGAATCCATGGCCTGGGCGGTACTTGTAATTTTAATCCATGGGGAGCTCACCCTCATATTCTGAGCACGAACTTTGCCGGCAAACGGAGTCGCAAGATGGCGGCGCGGCCGCACTTCAGCGCGGCACGAGGCTCGTGAGCAGGCCGCTATTAATGGCGCAACGAACGACACGAGGCGAGCGCTCCCAACAACTGTTTCAAACCAGGTGGGCATGGCAGGCGAGGCAGGCGGACATTGGCAGGCTTCGGAAACAATTGGAGGAAGAATGGGAAAAAAAACCAGAGTAGAGGGGGAAAGACGGAAATACAAGTTGGAATTGGAGCAACTGAAGGGTGAGGTAGGAAGAGGCAATCAGGACAGAAAAAGCTTGGAAGAGAAGGTAAAAAGAGAACAGGAATATCAGAAACAATTGAAAGAAGAAGCAAGGTGGGAGTATGATGAGATGAGCAGGAAAAGGGATAAGATGTGCAAGGAAAGGGATGAAGAGAGTGAGAAAAATGGAAAAAAAACTTCTGAGTTACAGAAACACCAAAACAAAGAGACGGAATTACAAAACGAGTTGAGGATGGTGAGAGAAGAAAGAACGAAAACGGAGAATGAAACGTTAAGGAACCACGCTGTACAGATCGAACAGCTGGAAGCAAAGGCCAGATTAAAGAATGAGATGCAAGAAAGAGTAATGAAGGAAGAACGAATGAAACAGGAGAAGGAATCGGCCAATTGAAGGAAATAACGAGATTGCAGAATGAGGAACAAGAAAGACAGTGGAATAAAAAACAAAAAGAGTATGAACTTGAAACTGAACGACAAAAGGAAAAAAACAGGTTGGAGTGTGTGGAGATGAGAAAGGAATTTGAAAAGAAAGCTTCTGAGTTACAGAAACACGAAGACAAAGAAAGGGAACTACAAAACGAGTTGAGGATGATGAGGGAAGAACAACTGAAGCAGGAAGGAGAAATCAGGCGATTGAAGGACACGAGATTGGAGAGGAAGAACGAGAGGAACAATGGGATAGAAAACAAAAAGAACATGAAGCTGAGGTTGACAATTGGAAGAAAAGGCAAGGCGTGGAGTGCGAGGAGATAGACAAAGAACAGCGAATGAAACACAAAAGGGAAATTAACCAAATGAAGAAAACACGAAACTGGAGAAGGAAGGACAGGAGAGGAAACAAGGAAGAGTAATGAGAGAGCAGCAAATGAAACACAAAAAGGAGATTAACCAAATGAAGCAAACCATGAAACTGGAGAAGGAAGGACAGGAGAGGAAACAAGGAAGAGTAGTGAGAGAACAGCGAATGAAACACAGGAAGGAAATGAGCCAATTGAAAGAAACGATGAGATTGGAGAATGAAGAGCAGGAGAAACTGTGGGGTAGAAAACAAGAACAATGTGAGTTTGAAATTGAACAACTAAAACGGAGAGACAAATTGGCATCCACGGAGATGGAAAACTCCGGAAAGAGAACGAACAGCTAATGGGGCTCAGAGAGGAAGAACGACTCAAATGGGAAGGAAAATGGAACCAGAAGAAACAGAAATAAGGAACAAGGAGAGAAATGTATAGAGACGCGGAGACAGAAAAAATAGAGGAGAGACGGCACGATAAAGACGGGGTTAAAGGAGCAGAACACACACACACACGGAGGTAGTGGAGGACAATGGGAGCGAGATGGCAGAACGTGTGGGGACCCGGTGCAAGCAGCCGGATAGCCTCCTTCGGGAACGGAGGGAGACGCCATGCTCCCGTGAAGCTGATCACGACCAGGTGGGTCCGGTCGAGCTTCGCGGAGTAGAGGGGGCGAGTGCTGTGGACAGGTGCACGTGCAGCTTGGGGGTATGGAGGCCCCGGAACCCCTTGTGGTGCCACTAATCCCCAGTGTGATTGTCCCGGTATGTGTGGTGAAAGTGTGAGTGCGCCCCCGTGTGTGAGTGGTGTGGTCACGAGTGTGCCGCGGGTGCGTACTTCCAGCACTCCGGGTGTGAGTGGAAGCCCGTGTATGAGTGAGACACCGTGCGTGAGTGTCACCGCGTGTGTGAGTTGTATGGTGGCGTGAGTGAAGCACGACGTGTGAGTGGGACCGTGAGTGTGAGAGAGCGGTATGCAAAGGAGATGACGTTCGGCATGCGGGAGCACGCAGCCGCGTCTCCGAGTGTGAATGTCATGGATGGTGTATGAGCGTCGTGACACGCAGGTGTGCGTGGGTCGAATGCAGACGACGACGGCGACAGAGAGACAAAGGCCGGTAGCGGCCGTAGATGTTTTGGGACCGCGCCGGGTTTACCCAGCTGCGAGCGCGAGGTTCGTGCCGTGCTTCGCACGAGGCCGCCACGTGCGCGCTTGCGGGAGTGAAACCCGGTCCGGAAACGCCAGCGGTGGATGTTGCCGATCCCGCGGACGGACAAAGGTTAGGCTGGATTACGGATTTGGACCGGACGGGTTCTCCACGCGGGCGTGGTGTGTGAAGCCCCGACGGGCAGAGCACAGTGTTCGTGTGGGGAACCCCTCGAAACGCGAGGCTGTTTTTTTGATGCGCAGAGTGACGTCATGGCTGCAAGTGTGGTTGGAATCCGGCAGGAGGTTGAATCCCTGCCGGATGGTACCGTCCAAGAGGGACGAGGTACAAGGTGCGTGAACAGCTGCTATGACGTCACGGGCAAGGAGCGCAGGTTGCGAGTTGCCGCGCTGGTGGTGCGCATTTAAAAAAAAAAAAGCAAGCCTCACTTCGGGTGAACAGGATTCCCTGGGCAAGGGGTGAAGATCCCTTGGCCAGGGCACAGGATGACAACTAGTTAGGGGGAAGGGTTAGTGATAGTTAGACCGGCTTCATGGGGCAGGGGTAAGTCCTCATGGAGCCTGTGGAATGGATTAGGTAGAGGGATTGTAGTCAGATTTAGGAGGGGAAATGATTTTAGAGATTTGAGAACAGAGACGACTTTGTGATGTGTAGAGGGACGTAGCTTAGCTACGTAGTGTTAAAAGGAACGTGCTGTAGTGTAAGGACGACGAGGTAGTTAGGGGATTTAGTGAGCAGAATGGCAGGATTCAGCGGTGTGTGTGGAAAGTGGAAACATGTTGAGTGAGTGAGGCCAGCGGGTCTGAGTGAATGAAGTGATTGTGGTATGCATGGTGCGATGAGTGATTGGGGGGGAGGAGTGATTCCCGCCCAAGGGACCCCGGGTCAGAATAATGTGAGTTAGGGGGTTAGTCCAATTTACAAAATGGAGGTCGTTTTGCTGTTGGTGGGAATGTAGGCTCGATACCCATTTGGAGGGGTGCAGGAGCCCTGTTGACGGGCTGGGAGCGTGGCTATGAATGGTGAGTATCGCTGAGTGGGTACCCGGGCACCGGGCTAGTCGGCGTTGTAGGCCAAGGGCCATGGGGGCCGGATAGCGTAGTGGGCACGGGTGACCCGCTGATGCGGGCCCAGGGCGCCATAGGCCGCGTGGGCAGTGCGTGGGCACGGGTGACCCTCGGAAAGGGGCCCGCGGGCACCAGCCTGCCACGTGAGCGTTTCAGGGGAGTCGCCATGGAGGGCACTCCCCGGTGTTTAGGGAGCTGGTAGGCTCGGAGGCAGTGTAGTGCCCGGGGGTGCCATAGTTGGAGAATCGGCAGAGGGTAGTTCCTGCCAAGGGAGCCACGCGTCCCAGCCATGAGACCGTGTGAGGGCACGGGAAGAAAATTGGGGGCATGGCCCGAAAATTGTGAGGACACCAACCAGGCGACGGGAATCTGGGTTTTAGAACCAGTAGTTTAAGCGAGAGGCGCTTGTTGAAAGCCCGGGGTAGTTTAAGGAATAAATGGATAGGGTAGATAGGAAGTGTACCCTCCGCACCATCCATCCCTACGCTCTCGTTGTGGGCCGCTGGACCCACTTTGGGTTGAGATCGCTGAAATCTGAGGAGGCCATTCTGAGGCTTAGATTGGGCCTCGACACAGGACGCCAGCTCTCCCTTATTCCCCTCCGGGAAGGGAACGTAGGGGTTGGGAGTAGGCTAGGATGACGATAGGTTAGCCGAACAAGACGATAAAGGGGTTAGGGGACGATTTATAGTGGGGAAGTAAAATTAAAAATAAAAACAAAAAAATAAGTTGGGGCTAAATTGCTTTTTAACAATTAAGGGAGTGGGTATGGACAGAGACAGGCAAAGGCGATAGGTTGGGAGGAGACAGTAGGTAGGTCCGAGCCTGCCTTCCGAGTGGCCAGCACCACCGCACTCCCTCCGCCAGCCTCCATCTCAAGCAAGGTGCCGGCAACTTCATCTGTTGGCTGTTTGCTCAAGGCCTGTGCCGGCCACTTCATCGGCTGGCTGTTTGCTGCAAGGCCTGTGCCGGTCGGATCGTCCGACGGCTGTTTTTGCTTCAAGGCCTGTGCCGGTCGATCATCTGCCGGCTTTTTGCTACAACAGCCCTGTTTTGCCATGCCTTGCCTGCCCACCTTTGCCATCCATGCCTACTGCCCATGTCCACCAGCCCCGTTCGTTTTGCATCCCCCCCCCTTGTTCATTGCCATGTGCGCCAGGATCCTCGCGCAAATTGCAGGGACTGCCCTGTAGGCAGCTGCAACACGGGACTGCACCAGCGGCCCGTGCACCGGTTGTTTGTTCACTGCATTCATTTTAAAAAGGGGGGAGGCCTTAGACGTGCTTAAGCAGCCTGGCCCCCTGCTTGTGACTGTTGTTTTTCTTGCAGAGTCCATCGATCCTGGGCCATGGTTAGTGTAATTATAAGGTTAAGTTGTTAAGTTGTGTATTGTATATGAGTGCGCCCCCGGCATGTAAGTCTTAGCGCCGGCAATTTATTTAAGTCGTCTGTATGAGTGGGGTTAGTTAGTTACTCAGCCCGTAGGTTATTTATTTTGGACACGAATACACTGAATGACGCACTCAGGGATCCGAAGGTAAAACTACTAGGGGAGAACTTACACATGATGGCACACGAAAATTCGACGACTTGGGACGAGTCTGTAAAAAGGGGAGGGGGTAGTGTTACGGCTGTGAAAATTCGCAAACACCATAAAGGTCCTTAGATCAGTTATGACGATAAGTATCTGTGTAGTTAGATTTCCCACGTTGTTTAGAGGGAATTTCCGTGTTCACCGGGCTGCGACTCTTTGAGATAGCCGTTTTTCTGTTCTGACGTTTATTGGATCAAACCAACAAGACCACCTTCACCACATCACCACCACCATCTTCGCCACTTCCCGCACTCCGAACGCCGTCCTCCACGGACCATGCGGCGACGATCTCTGCGGCACAAGCCATTACAGGAAGGACGCAGGATTGCTGCAAGAAAGGCTCTTGCGGGGCCTGAACGGACTTCTCCCACCTGAATTCTTCCGCCTGAATTTTCCCCGCGCTTGGTGTGAGGGGAAGGGTGGGGCGGCTCGCTCCCGATTGGTGGATGCACGGCGTGGGCGGTCGGGGTGAGGGCACGCCCCCTTTCGAGAGGCTTCTCGAAACGCCTCAAAGGGAGGTGGAGCCAGAACGGGGCGGACGACAGGCGGAGCCCCGCGCTGCGAAGGGCGGAGCCCCGCTCCATAAAGGACGGACACGGGCAGGGCGCGCCCTCTTCCTCTTCGCTCGTCTGCTCTTGGAGTCTTTGTCGCCTGGGTCTTCGTTGCTGAGTTCTTATCGTCCGAGAGTTGCTGAGTCTTTTGTCGTCTTGGCCCTCGTCTTCGTCTTTGTCTTCCTGTCGTCTTGGTCCTGCACTCGCGGCTTGGCGAGCGGCCTGTCCAGGAGGCACGGACAGGAGACGCGGCATCGCCGGTTGTGTGGTGGACCTGCGCGTCCGAACGAGGAGTGCCGGAGAGGGTTCGCCGCCGCGAGAGAGGTCCGGCCAGGCGCGACCACGCTAACGGTCGTGGGAGGAGGACTCGACGGCCACCAAGGGAAGTCCCTACTTTCTTTTCGGGTTTTTGTATGGATGCTGTGGCGCCGTGTCCTGTAAGTAGAACTGTGCAAGTGACTGTGCTGTAAATAATTGCTTTATTCGGAATTAACTCTTCTTTGCCTTTGTTTGGCTGTACATACATGCATGTTTCTCTGCCTTGCTTTGACTGTAAATACGTGCCCCTTGTCTGAGTGTGTAATAAATGTACTTGTCGAACTGTTCCCGTTTCGTTGCGTCCTTTCCCTTGTTTGAAAGTTCCATCTTCCATCACGGAAGGAATTGGTAGAAGGGTGTAAGCACCCGGTAACTAATCACGTCCGTCGGGCCGGCGATAACACCGCTCGGTTATCACTGAAGCACGGAACGGACAGCTTAAGCGGTTCGTGTCCTAGGCCGGCCAGCGCGAGGTACGATCGCCCGGTTAACTACCCGCGAGGTACTTAGGTAGGTCGAGTTTGGCGAACAACCCTATCCTGCGCGGGTGGCCGATTGGCACGATTGTGGTGTGGTCGAAAGACCCACCCGTGACTAGCTCCTGGCGGTAGTTCCACGGAGGGTCACGAGTGAATTGTCCGTTCCGGTGGGCGACGCGTCGTGATTTGAGTTACGTGGCGATCGCACGCCGGGCGGACCGAAATTCGTAACAATATGAACCAGAACTGTGTCTGGCGACGGTAGAATATTAGTTTCCGTGCACCACTCAGTCTGTGTTGATAACCATGCTCCCCTGGACCAGGTTTTCCTGCAGCCCACACATGATAATCTATCTGAACTGAGAGAAAAGCTCATGTTTCCATTCAATGGAAATTATTGATGGATGCAGGCCTTCTTACCAAGCCGTAAACGAAAACCAATGGGTTCCAAACCCATCCGGGCTCGCTAGTTGAGTCCATGGTCCGAAGTGTCCTGTTAGGCCAGAGAGAATTTCAATCCTAAAGATGTGTATTGTCTCCGAGCAATAAACTCACATCTCATCTTCCTCTTTTGCATCCTCTCTATTATCTGTCTATTCACTGCTATTAAAATGTGCCAAATAATAGATAGGATTATCATAGGCCAAAACATGGTGTCTTTCCTTTGAGTTTGACTCAAAATGTGGAGGCCCACTCAGCATCTGATTGGCCAGCCTTCATCCGAGTACACATGCTTTGGGAAAGGGTGAGGATAAAAGGGTGAGCTCACTCTAACAGTACAAATGGAAATGCAATATCAGCGGCAGCAGTTTTCAACACGACTTGAATGGTGCATGGAAACAAGGCAGATGTGAACGAGATACACTCAAACAAAGCGACCTGACTTGAAGCTGAAATAATTCCACATTTGCTGAAACATTTGGGATATAAAGAACTATGGAGAGCTATCCCATTACAATGGACACCACCAGCTTGAGGCCCAGCCCATTCCTGTTCCAGTCAAATTTGTGAAAAAGAGATGGTGGTCAAAGTAATTTATTCGAAAATGAAATTCACATATAATTCGAAAGTTATTTCTAAATTGCAAAGCTGAAAACTTGTATTCTTACCTGAATAATGATTCAAAGATTGCACCCTGCAAATGAAGTACCATTTGCACCTGCACGTTTTACCAAATTTTATTCATCCCAGACTGCGTACCCCAACGCATAATGCGTGATCCATTCCGACTTGCCGTTGGGTGGAGTTTGTAATTGCCTCACTGTAATTTCATTGTTCAGGGTCAGTAGGAGAGGTATCTCTTGAAGTGGGATGAACAATGGAAGTGATTAAAACCATTAAGATCCAATCCAATTACAAATTAGCAGCCATGTGTGGAGAGAGGTCTTTCCACATTTGAGGGGAGGGATGGGGTTGTTGTTGTTGTTGTTGTTTCGTATGCAGCCTGTGGCTGCTGGTTGCATCATTTCTGGAAGCGCAGCTGTGCTGCTGATGCAGTTCCCCCTGTTACCAGTAAGCTGGTACTCATTTTGCCAACCTTGGAAGGATGACAGGCTGAGTCAACCCACCTGGTGTTATTTCAACAGCAAAAACAGGAGCTCAAACTCAAGACCTAAACATCTCAAGTCAGCTATCTTAACCGTTATGCCAACACCAGGTTTAGGGATGGGGGGTGATATCAGCAGAAAGTGAAAAATCACCTTGTTGCTTGGACGATTACAAAACCTACCAATGATTACGTGCTACATGGTCATGACCGAGTGTAACTCTGCCGAAAGCAACAGGTAATAAAACAGAACAGCAGCTCCTCCATATGCTTCGACACTTGTGTAAAAGCTGCCCTGTCCACAGCACAGAGAGGGAGAGAGAGGAGGATATTAGCTGCAGAGATAGCATACATTGATGGAGTCAAGTGAGCTTGCGGATTAATTCAATCATAACGGCCTGGGTTCATCGAGTAGTGGGTAAGAAATTCTGGGCGAGACGAAGGTAAGTGGACTCCTTGTCTTGTGAGACACTGCAGCAGTGCTTTGTCTATCCATAATCCAACCTTTAGCCCACTGTAGAGCAGTCTCTTCTCTGTGCCTCTTATTCCACTACTACTACAATCAGTGCTCTGTCAAACTCTGCTTCTGTCCCTCCTCCTCTTCACTCTGTTTGTAACACCTGTCTAGCTTCCCGTCACACTTCCTGCAGTACCCTCCCTTCCCTCCGTACCAACCACCATGCCTCCAAATTCTTCTTCCCCGGCACTGCCTCTCTTTGGAATGGTCTCCTCAGCAGTGTTCCCGACTTCTATCAACTTGCAACAATTCGAGTTTCATAAAGTACAGTTTATTACTGTACAACTGGTCTGGCGCATCTATTCGTTCCATACACTTCTGTGTATTAAAGGCTGATCACCGCATGGCTTAACAGCCCAGCCCTTCTTGCAAAAGGATCACAATGAGATGGTCATTAGTCTTGCCCCGAAGGGGTTGCAAGACTATTGTAATGCGTCTGTCTGTGTCCACGTCTATATATTTTCGTTGAAAAAATTTTTTTTCTCTGCAACCGCTTGTCTGATCGATGTGAAACTCTACACATAGAAGGGACTCCCCATTGAGAATATTTTATTGATAACTTTGACATCATAGGTCACATGGTATGGCAGACATATTGGATTAAAGGGAATTTTTTTTGACATCTCTGAAACCGCTCAACAAAAAATTGTGTGCTTAAGTATTGCGATGATCCTGACTGTGGGTTTATCGGTCGGCAGAATAACTGGACAACGAGGGCAGCTAGAATCACCAAATTTGGCACAGAGCGTCATATTGTGAATCTCTCAGACAGGTTTAACTTTGAAGTTACGTATCACAAGAAGAGATATAAAATGAAAATCAGTAGAGTACGATATTTAATCATGCCATGGTCATAGGTGAGAAGCTAACATCAATGCATGATTTTATCCACATATACATAGAATCAAATATAATTATTGGTGAATTATTTTTTATTTTAGAATTATAATTTTTTACTGTCAATTATAAAAGTGGTTATTTTAAAAAAAGGTACCAACAAAGGTACACATATTTAATATACACCCTAACTTAGGCATCATCTCCCCATCCTTGGTTGCATCAAATCACAAAACTATGACATATATATATATATATATATATATATATATATATATATATATATATATGTGGGAAACAACAGCATGAGTGAGCACCTCTCTCGAGTGCATTCTCGTTTAAGTGTGTGGTCATCCTGCAGCAAGATTTTCCCATTATGTTCTCCTCTCCTTCCAAATATTTAGGCCTATAGATAAATAAATAACCAAAGAATATAATGGAAAGCCTCAACAAAACCAAACAATAAAAAGGTGCAAATTGCAATAATTTATTGATCCCAAGATGGTACAAAATGCCATACAAACAGGTGAGAGTTATGAAGCAGGAAAAGGAAGAAAAGCAAGAGAAAGCGAGCACATGGGGAATTTGCACCATGTTCAGACAGGAAAGCGCTCACAATTCGAGCGGAATGATCAGTTAAAAGATTTATTTCTAATTTAATACATGCCAATCCAATTAAATTAAAATTTAAGCACCCCCCCCCCCTTGATCCCAAGAGCATCATTCAAACTGATGTCATGCAATATTTCCATTAAAAGTCCATACTCATGCACACAAACAATTCCATGACCTTTTACTTCCAAGGTCATTGCATCACTACAAAAGAAAATGTGAGTCCTTCAAAACACGAGACGTTTGTCACAGTTGCTGTAAGGGAAGTTTAGTGAAGATGCAACCCTATGGCCTTGTGATTACTTACTCTACACACACCAACATGGCTCACATGCACAGTACCATGTACCCATGCATACAAAATACAAGCATTTGTTGAGAGCCAACGTCTCATTACGGTTTGGCATTGGTGTCTTCAAGATTCGTTTTGGATCGAGTACGATGGATGAAGGAAAACAGGAACAATAAGAAAAAAGGGGATGATGAGAGGTTACAACAAAAAAGGATAAAGATGAGAGATACTGTATTCACTTTACGACGGCGCAGGATTTTGCCATAACCCTCACAGTTTTTGGCCATAGAAAGTGTTCAGACACTATCACCATGCGTCATATCAGTTGTGGACCAATGCCGCCATGGTATACAACATTGCATGTCGCAGATGTAGCAATTGTGAGAAACAAGGGAGGGGGTAAGATGGCTATGGAATGGAGATGGATCAAAATGGTGGTTTGAAAGAATGCAAAGAGTTTATTAAGGTCTTTGCTCAAACATTAGTTATGGTAAGACAGCTTCACAATTCTCTCTGGTTTACCTCCTCGATGCTATCCTGCTGCAAAACATGCAGCAGATGTGAATCAAACTATGGTATAACAAATGATAAAGCCCACTCATGTAACATACGGAATTGGTGTCTTGAATGCATGTATGTGCAGTTGGGGACATGCACACTTTGGCCATGGAAGAAGCTGACAAGCTTTTGGCACACTGGGCATTTGTCGGCATTTGGTTGAGGCAGACGTGCCTTCCAAAGCGATTGTTGTACTGCTATGGATGATGATGCCTGTTGACTTTGTCTGTTTTTTTGCAGCCCTATGTGCGATGGTAATTGCTGTTGTGTGGGCGGGGGTCGTGATGCCTTTTTTCAAGCATGAGTTCATGCAGGTGATGTTAGTGTCCCCATCACTGGTCCTCATCCAACACACATGCACTCACAGCTAAACAAACACGTATGCCATTGTTTTATGTACATCAGTAATAAATGTTAAAAAAATTTAAGTTGTGCTCAGGTTACTTGTCGCTTTTTTGTGTAATGGTTGTTTTGGCCCTGTCATACAGCTGTGTCTATTCTATGACCAATAATTTGGCTTTTTCTTCCCCAAGGAATACAAGACAGACAAAGCCAAAATGAGACTTTGGGTAAAACATTTGGGAATCTTCAGAACCATCCAAATGCCTCACCTTGTGCGGAGGT
>CM068963.1:31665917-31690770 GCA_035128595.1 Eptatretus atami | reverse complement strand
CACCTCGTCACTCTCCCCGCTCTCTTCCTCTTCCTCTTCCCCATCTTTGTCTCCCTCCCCCCTTTAGTATCAACGTCAGCAAAGTGACGGGTGGCATTTGCCAGTAAATAATATAACTACGAAACCCACATCATTAATATTCATGACCGAATAACCTAATCACATGCAATCTTCCATGTCACATGACCACTCAAGTCAGTTGCGTATGCACATAAGTCTTGTAAATATTAGCTAGCCCTTTAACTCCGTACAACGAAATTACTAAAACCACGGGGGCTATGACATTTTATTTCCTTTTCTACTTGTATCAATTGTGATGTGTTTATTTATGGTTGTCACCCACCTTCCTCCATATTTTTTTGGAATGCCGGAAACCTAAACCCCCTTATTTCCATTCAAAATGGGTTTTAACTATCGCGGCATTTTTTAGTAACGTAACTCCCGCGATATTTAATTGTTTACTGCATTCCATAAATCGAAGGAGGGGTGTATATATATATATATATATATATATATATCATGATGATGTACGTACCATGCACTATGAGGAGTGTTGGGTGCCGCCGAAGCATTTATGAAGCTACAATCCTGGACGAGTCACCACTCTGACTCAGAAAGTCAGGGTAGGAATTTGGAATTTGGCCAGGGTGCCGGCGATAGCTTACCCACTATTTGCGAAGAACATCATGGGACCTTTAACGTCCACAAACTAATACCGGCAGACGGAATGCCCAATTTAACGTCCATCCAATGGCCAGCACACACATGAATGAATCATCCTGTCTATGAAACACCGGTATGACAGTTTATAGCTGGGCAATGATTTGAACCCAGACTAGACAGGTTAGAGGTGAGTATACATATAGAAAATATATAACCGAGTTTGCTTGCTTGCTGAATGCAAGCTACACCCTTCTCCTCAGGAAGAGGGTGTGGGGTGGGCAGGAGCAAATTCCAGACAAGTGTGCATATGCAGTCCAGCAATATGTTCATCCGTACTGTATATTAAGTATGTAGAACAACGTGAGCACATTCATTAAGTACGTAGTTGAACTTCGTTTATTAAAATTATCACCTACATGCGATATATTTTCGCTTTCAGCAAATAACTTGAACTCTACTTCAAATTCACATTCTATTCCCACCTGTAGGGTCATTAAGTTGCTAGCTGGTTACTACCCCCCTCCCCCCCACCCAGCCCCATACACACCTGTTGGGTATATAAACAGCTAGTCACATAATAATTACATGCTTCGATAAACAGTAGGTAGCTTTTTAATGCCTAGGGTCCATAATAAAAATTTGGATTGGTTGTTGTTGGTGTTTTGTATGCAGCCTATGGCTGCTGGTTGCATCATTTCTGGAAGCGCAGTGCCCTTGTTACCAGTAAGCTGCTACTCATTTTGCTGACCTCAGAAGGATGACAGGCTGAGTCAACCCACCTGGTGTTATTTCAATGGAGAGGCTCAAACTCTAAAATCTCAAGCCAGCCACCTTAACCGTTAAACCAACACCAGGATTATTTGTAATGGTGTCAAAGCCAGTGAGCAATTGCAAATTAATAGAAGGATGACCTGTAAGCTACACAAATCAGAGATGATCCATATGTGCAGGCGTGCCAGGAGAGATCGAGAAAAAACACATAATGTTTATCGATGTGGTTCATCATCCATTTAAAAATGACGACTCTTTATTCAACTCTATCTCAGATAATATAGGTCAACTCATAACCAACTCTACGAAAACTCACTCGTCCTTTTATGTGGTGATTTCAACTGTCAACATGGCATTTGGCTAGGAGTTGGAGCCCAACAACCATTCATGTCATTGCTGCAAAAGTCTACAATTCCAATGGTCTGACTAATCTGTGAACTTTCCAAAATGCATCTCTGGTAACATACATCCTCCCTTTTGGACCTGGTAATGAAAAACTTTCCATCCAACTTCTCCTGTTCCTCCTCTCATCTAATAGCCCCATCTGATCATGTTCTTATGAAAAATCAGAAATATCTGGCTATTATTCGAGAGCAATCTCAATGCCACAGAATCTGTCCATTCATATAGTTCAATTGGCATGGACTTCAAAGGATTGCGCTTCCATCTTTACTCCAGATGATAATGTTTGTGCCTGGGGAATACTTTTAGAAAAGTCTATTCTCTCTGATGCACCATTTTATCCTGTCCCACCAGTGGCTGTTCTATCTATCTATACTCTCGGTCCTGGTACAATGACTCCTGTGGTTAGGCAGTTGTGATTTGCTTTCTGAAATAGGAAGGCTAACTCGATCGACCAAGGGCAATTTTAGAACACTTTATAAAGCCCCCAACAAGTGTGTGTCCATCCTTAGGAAAGCCAGAAAATATTATATTGCCTATCTCAAGGTTGAACTCTCCAACTAGTCTCCTTATTCAAGTGCTGTTGACACTTTGCCAAGTCCATCTCTGGTGGATGCTTCCCCTCAATTATCTCCATCACTTTAAAATGCCTCACCGCCGACTCTGGTTGAGATAAGACAAAGTCTCAACTGAGCGTTTGCCTCAAAATCTCGTGGACCCAATCAATTCCACTCTGTTCCCACATTGCTCCTTCAAATCACAGCCTACTGGACTTTATCTTTCACATGCAAGACGACAGACAAAGTTCTGTCCAGCCTTGACACTGCATCAGATGCCAACATTGTCGGTGTTCTCAATTGCTGCTTTTCTGCTGTTGCTTCTCCTCTGTCTGCTCGCTTTCTGTCCTTTTTTTTGTATTCATTGTCGAAGCTCGTATAAGAGCTAACACACAGAACATATAACAAAGGGAGTAGGAGACGAGGGGCGGGAGTGGGAAGCACAAAACAGTAGGGAACAGAGACATTAGGAGATCTGTGGAAGGGAGAGGGATGGGGCGGGGTACATTTTGCAAGCAAGATGGACACTACAGGGACTTTCAGGAAGGAAAACAAGGAATTTGAAGGTGGGTTAACAGGGTTTGGGGTGGGTTAACAGGGGTAGAAAAGATGGGGGGAAATATGCGATGGTGGTGAACAGCTTTTTTGAAGACCTGGAGGGAAGAGTGGGATTGAAGAGAGTGTGGGAGTTTGTTCCAGAGGCAAGAAAAAAGAGGAATGAAAGAGTGAAGGTGAGCAGTGATTCTTGATTCTTTACCTTTGACCACCTCTAACCTGGTTGAAAGACAGCTAACTTCAGTCCCATTCAGAAGAAGGGTTAAAAACAGATACTCTCTATATAATATACACACGAGCAATCTTTACCCCCTTTAACCCCACCCTTAACCCCACCTTCTTTACCACACCATTAACCCAACCCTCTTTACCCCACCCTCAACTCAACCCTCTTTACCCCACCAGTAACCCAACCCTCTTGCATATTATTGTGTTTTCTACTCTCCCTTTCTCTGAACTTTTTCTATTTGTTCATTCCCTTACTCATTGCATCCATCTATTTCTCCACTACTCTAATGTCAGCACAGTACCTTTTTGCCTTCTGTGACCTGACACTTCCTTGAACCTATATTTTCTCTCTCTCCCCCTGCCCCATAAACGTAGCTCTACACATCTTCATAATACAGAAAATTAAAAACAATTCATCTTTTCCAAAATGTCCTCATAAGGGATAGTGTGAGGGCCCAAAGTGGAGTGAGGTGGTGGTTGGGGGTGGAGGGGAGGAGAGGGAGAGGAGGGTGTGAGTTTTGGGGAAACTCAGCTTTTTGGGGGATTCTCTACAACAATCAAGTTTAAGGAAAATCAAGACGATATCTTTGAATATTGTCATGTGTACATATGTCCTGTAAGTGAATATGGAATGTAACAGCAATGCAACACATTGAGTACATATTTAAGTATGCAATAGTGGTGAATGACAGGAAATATTTTCATTGAGTGCAAAAGAGACAACAACAAACAGAGACAGGGGAAAATAAAAACCTGTAGCGATTTTGATGTTCAGTGCAGTGCGAATAAGAGAAGCAAGTGTGCTGGTGAAATGGACTTTTCCATCTAATCCAATGGGCAAATTCATTCTGGCCAAGCGCTGGGGAAGGAACAGATGTATTTCATATAACATACAATCATATGAAGTTAACATTAGACTTAAGGCAGGTGGGAGGCCTATACAATACAAGGCAGTACTTTAGTAAATATGTTTTACTGGATACAAAGAATAATTGATTCATGCATATGAAGCAACTTTGTATATTTTGCATCATTGAAATATATTTTCTACAAATAAAATTATCTGTCTAAAAGGCCTTTATAATGATATTTGTATAAGAGAGTGGCCTGAAGTCTGGAAGTGAAAGAGCCCATCAGTCAAGTGATGATAAGCAGAATAAAAGTCTGGGTAAAAAGATTAATCCTACAGGAGTTTCCCAGCTGCTTATTTGCTCAAATATCTTTTAGTTTATTGTCCACTCAACAATGGTCATATATGGTCTCCTTGTTAGCCTCCAATAAGAGATGAAATGTAATTACATTGGTGGTTTGGTGGTGAGGACACTGGACTAACATCTAAGACGTTGAGGGTGCAAACCTTGTTTTCAATGGTGATATTAAGCATGTAAGATTTCTAAAACTCTGCTAGTCTCAGGAGAATTACCATGCCACTATTGAAAGCAAAAACCATGCCACTATCAGAAGCAAGTAAAAACCCCCATCATTAACACCTTTATTGCAGGGTCAATCTGTCTGCCCCACCTTGTCTGGTCTGCATGTGATGCCAGTCGAAACACTGTGGTGGTATCTTAATGCTCTGAGGACAACTTGGGATGGGCACCAAAATGCTAACTATAAAAAGGCAGTCTAAAAAGGCAGTGGTGCATCAATTTCTCCACTACTACAAAAAGGCAGTGCTGCATCTATTTCTCCACTACTATAAAAAGGCAGTGCTGCCCAAAATACCCCAAACTGAATGGAAGAAAAAAAATAAATCACAAAACCTTATATGCAGTACGTGGAGGGCATTTCTGCCCAAGACCAAGAGGAGGAGGGATGAGCCGGAGCATCGAGCAAACTGATTCATGGGTAAGACGGCCCCTGGGGAGACATCACCAATGTAATTAAACATGAAGTAATTACACATGCATTTGCATAAAAACAACAATTAATAACATGCTCATCACCAATGACATGTTGACTTATCTGTAGTGCCACTGAATGAAACAACATGTCTTCAAAATGGAGTAGTAGTTAAACATGGGGCTGTGAAGGGGCAATGTTGAAACAGCCATCACAATCATGTTAACATGATGCTCATCCCATTGGCTTCACTGTTACTATCTTTTAAAATTTGAATTGAGCCTGTTGAGTATTAGGTGTTGGATGTGGTACCTACGTAGCAGCAGGGTCGTACTCTGACCATACTCTGACAAATTCGTCCAGGTGGTGTGGTCCCAAAATTGATGCATCTCGTGTTAGATATTCAAAATTATCCATGATAACAGCCACAAACAAATTCAACATCTGCAGACAGGAGAATGGGGACAGTGTGTGTGAGTGGGGAGGGAAGTGGGGTGGTTGGGAGGGGAGTGAACAACATGTTGGTGTTAGATTAAATACATAACAAAAATGAAGGGGTCCATGTTGTGAGCAGTCATGCAACGCAAAGCAGAAATTATCAGTGCATATGGCATCTGTAGACATACCACATGACCAGTATTCCATCATTGGTGTTTGAACCATTTGAACTCACTCTCCAATAATTACAGCAGGTCCACAACAGGTTATTTTCCAGAAGTACAAGAAAACTGTCAAATGCTCATTTCCAACGATAGTCTGATATCTCTGTAGTGCCACTGAAATAGTACATGGATACGCACTACTGTTCACATTATATGTACACACATGAACCTAATCACTGTTCCCATTACCAAAATACCAAACTTAGGAATTCAACCCAAGCACAACTTGTAATTCCCTTTCGCCTCAGCTCTTATCTTTATCCTCTGTGCAGAGTGTAATGCTTAAACATTTAACTCAAAGATGCCATTGAGAACACATAAAAGGAACCTTCTGCCAGGCCTTTTTTTCATATATGTCATCAACTAAATGTTAATCCAGGTATGCTAACTGCTGTGGGAAGCAATAAGCTCACATTTCGGGCATTAACCCTTCGGTTGCAGCAATTAATTCCAGCGATGAAGGGTTAACGCCTGAAGCATCAGCTTCTTCTTGCTTCCCACGGTGGTTGGCATACTTCGTTCAACATGCTATTGATTCCCTGAATTGTTCTACCTTCCTGTTGATGCAGATCGACACGAGACCTCAATAACAAGATTCGTTCTTAATTCTTCTTTATTTCCCTTGCCAAGGACTTTGAAGAAGTCACTTTTTTGTTCTCTTTATGGATGTAGGGTAGGAGCTCCATCTCAGTGAAAATGAGAAACACTGGGAGCACATGAAGGAGCATGCCCCACAGTGTGCAACTTGTCATGGCATGCTTTGATCCTTCGGAAGTAAAGTTGTCCCAAGCAGGTTTATGTATGGCAGTCCTCTATCTTAACCAGAAAAGGATAAGCGCAGCAGAGTCTGCATGCAGAATGCACCATGCTGTTACCAGTGATGTAAGACGACTGCAACAGATAGGCACAATCAAGCTCGTTCAATCCAGGATCCATACTGGAATTCCAGAGGCCTCATCCCACCTACCCCAGGCAGACCACACCTGCATTCATTCACTATAGCTGTTGATTGCAAAGAGTCCCAGATTGGTGTGGAGTCCCATTCGGCACAGATTTGTTCACTATAGCTGGCCTCTCTACCCTCTTAATTCCCCCCCCCCCCCCCCCCTCCAAGGTTCCCCTGCTTCAAGACTTATTCTTTCTCTCACTTTTTGCAAGTTTAAAAGACATTTTTGCTGATCACTGCAATATGGCAAAGGGAGGGGCAGGTATGTCTAAAGGGAAAACAAGGTGGTATTTTCCATCTCGCTAAGCCTCTTTCCCAGGCCCCTAATCTTGCAACTGCACAAGCAAATGGTGGTTCTTTCTGTCAAGTGCATTTCCAAGATGGAGTCAAAATCCTACATTCTATCCTTGAAAGTCCAAAATGGCATCCCCAAAGGTGCTTACTTTTCATTTTAGGTGTAAATTAAAGATGGTTTCTAGAATTTCAACAATGATGCACAATTCTCATGCAAAATGATGCAATTATATTATCCTAAACCAACTGTTCAGTGCAGATAATAGCTGAAGGAACCAGAACGTATACTTGGTTGAAGGTCAGCACGTTGATCATTCGGGACAGATTTTGTCCATTAATAAAGGCTTTTGCACCATTCAAACAAAACATTTTGTGAGACTCTTATCATTGAACCATACAGCTAAGTTGTAATCTTCAGAGAGTTGGACATTTTCTTTCAAAGTAGAAACTTCATTACACAAAGCTGTTTCACATCACATGACATATGGTTCATGACCATCTCGGAAATGTCCAGAATGCTTTGCACAGCTGTGATGCCACATCATATGAGTTGTCACTGCCACTCAACAAACTTCTTCAGTGGTAATTTTTATGATTATCTAAAAAAAAATGCAGGTAAACTTTGACCGAGCCATGGGGGGGAAAAAGTCAAAGTTCCTATTTAACTGAACAGCAAGAACGATTTGGCCAAAATATCACTTCTGGTTCGGGTTTTTTCCACACATGCTGGTGAAAGTCTGAGCTTTTGTTTCCCCTTCATTAAAGCTGAGTTTTCCGAACTGGATTCATCATGTTTTTATGTTACGTCTTGTCTAGGTGTTGCTGTGATATCCCGTGCAATACTTCATGTTAATTCGTTCATTGTTTGTGATATTCGTTTTGTTTGTTTCATATTATCCAAGGCCTGATACCGCCTTTCCTCGGATAGAAAGTGTGAAAATATCCGTGTTCCTCATTTTCCTTTCTTCTTCCCAGGTATTTGGTTCTACCTCCTCAACATTATCCTATTTCCTCTCCTTGCTTCAAAAAACAAAAAACAAAAAAAACAACAACTATTTTTCACTTCATGAGTCTCATTTCATCTGCTTCTGGTTCTAAATTTCCTCTCTCCCCTCTTTACGCATTTATATTTAATCGACATTAAATATAAATGCTTCTTCTTCCTTTAAAAGCATTTAAAATCATTTTCAAAAATGCATTTTAACCCTTGTATCTCCTTCAGAAATGCTACACATGTTCCTCTTCTCCACCATGATGTATGTCTTCTTCTTCACAATGATTATTATTTTCAGAGCTGTTTGTCAGCTAGACACTTGGTACACCAACACACCCCCTGAACAAACAGTGCTGCCTTCAACAGGTGATCTTATCTCCCATCCCATGATCTTTATCTCCATTTGTCAAAGTTGGGAATTTGGAATCAGAATAAGAACCCACCCCCCCCCCACTCCACCCCCTTATTTCCCACACCCATTGTTTGTCAAAGTCTCCCTCTATCTTGACCTTCAACTCTGTTGTTGGTGTCCCCCCCACCCCTTTCTCTTCTGTTCCGTTTGTCCTGTTGCGTCCTGATCCATTCAGTGAACTTGTACTAGCTCTTCCATGAGCCTCGACTATGTATACAATAAAGGCCCACTTTTGTGAGAACATTATGAGCTCTTTCACATCTACAAGAGTCAATATGGAACCTCTGAAGAATAGCATGTTCCAAGATGCATTGCTTTGAGCTGACATGTCAGAATTGTTTTTTTAATGTTAGATATGACTCAAAAGAAAATTTGGTTGTCTCAGCAGTTATCCCACAACAAAAGAAGTTATCCTGCTGTGTATTCTCATTGCTCAATAAAAACATGCAAGCAAAATAATGTCTAAAATGTATTTTGCTCAGATTTCTCGGTCCACATGGCTATAGAGCTACTGCATGAAAGCAAGAAAAGGACAATCGATTAATTGTATGAAAGGTCAAAATGTTTTGCTTCATGGCTCACTAAAAATGAGGAAAAGAAGATGAACGAGATGAAGTAAAGGTAAGCAAAGTCACTGCCACAGTTCTTTGAGCTTGATAGAGTATCACAATCTTGCCCAGAGACACAGGAACGCATGATCTCCTGCCAACCCTCTCCAGTCGCACTCCTGCACACATACACACCTCCTCGTTATATCAACGCTGATTGGACATTCATTAGGACCGTATTGTACTCATTCCCACAATTTTCACATGCATTTGTCTGTTTTACACTCACCGGAACAGGAGCATCAACGCTCGTGTGAAAGACCTGAAGTTGTTATGTCGGTTAATCTCCGTCTCATCAGAAAGCTCTATGTTGCCAAAGAGCTACATAGAAAAATGCAAACACAGGAATATTATTTATTTGAAAATCCATGGAATCAGTTTGGGTTTTGAAGTATCCATGGAATGACAAACAATCATGATGACGAAAGTGTGAAGTGAGAGAAGTATAGCAGTCAACAATGATCTTTACATGTGCTTTGTGGACATTGATAAAGCATTTGAATGAGCAAACTAGAGATTGTAATTGTACATGAGTCACAAGGCAGTGGTGGAAATGGTAGAGGGATAGTGAGAACCTGAAATGTCAAGCCATAAGACTGAGATGTTTGCTGTTGCAATTATACTTGAACATCTATGCAGTGGAAATGGCAAAAAAAAAAAACTACTCATGGAAATGAATAAATGTGTGAAAGATGGGCGTCATAAATTAAAATCAGACACGTTGGCTGATGACAAAGCCCCAGTCTGAGTTTTTTGGAATGCAAATCCATGTGAAGAAAAAAAACCCAAAGAAAAATATCATGTAACAATCCTGGAAAGGACAACATCAATGTGAATGACAAATAACTGGGTGGGGCAGTCGATTCAAGTATCTGGGCAGTATCTCAACTGAGAATGGCATATGCATCAAAGAGATGAGAGTGAGTAAAGTAATTTTCAACAAAAGGAAGATGCTACTATCAAGACGAATGAGTAAGGTATCGAAAAAAAACTCCTCGTTAAAACCTTAATATGAGGTGTGGTGTTGTATGTATTACAGCAGTGACATGGATGTTGAGAAAGAATAATATCAGAAAGAACAATGTTGAGAAAGAAAGAAAGAGTGGAAAGCTTTAAGATGTGGGTGTGATGATGGATGGAGAATATCATTTGGATGGAATGTAAAAACAATGAGGAAGTGTTGGAACTATTATCTTTCTCACTTTAAGATCAAGGCTCAGGAAGAGAAAAGTGATAGAGGGTATAAACTGAAAGTAGGACAGCTGGACAACTGTTGGACACAACATGCAAGGGAAAGAAGAGAGAGAGAGAGAGAGAGAGGAGAGAGAGAAGAGAGAGAGAGAGAGAGAGAGAGAGAGAGAAAGAGAAAAGAGAAAGAGAAAGAGAAAGAGAAAGAGAAAGAGAAAGAGAAAAGAGAAAGAGAAGAGAAAGAGAAAGAGAAAGAGAAGGAAGAGAAAGAAGAAAGAGAAAGAGAAAGAGAAAGAGAAAGAGAAAGAGAGAGAGACAGAAGACAGAGACAGAGACAGAGACAGAGACAGAGACAGAGACAGAGACAGAGACAGAGAAAGACAGAGACAGAGACAGAAGAAAGAGACAGAGAGAAAGAGAAAGAAAAGAGAAAGAGAGAGAAGAAGAGAGGAGAGAGAAGAGAAGAGAGAGAGAGAGAAGAGAGAGAGAGAGAGAGAGAGAGGAGAAGAGAGAGAAGAGAGAGAGAAAAGAGAGAGAGAGAAGGCAACACTACAACCTGCAAGTCAGAAGGTTGGGTTAATGTGGGTAATTAGATTGTGAATAAAGATGGGGGATGACATGGATGGGATTGTACCACCTGCTTGAAGCCCAGTTCAGGAGAAGAGAAGTTTGATTGAATGATTTGACACAGACAACATTTGAAATGGCCATATTGTGAGAGGAGAAACTTGAGCTTTTCAAAGTCCATGAAAAGTAGAAGTGACTGAAAAAGGCAAAAGGGGAAAGAGATAGGGGGTGGGGGGAAGGGGGGAGTTGCACTGTTCGACAACAAGGAAGGAGGGTCATGGTGTCAAGATGCCAAGAAGAGCAGAATATTGTGTTATAGCTGCCCGGAACTGTGCTGTCTGGTTGAATTACAAACTTTGTCGCTAGTTGCATCATCACCTTGGTGTGGATATGTTACAAACTGGAGGTATAATTATGGAAATCTTACCTGCATTCCAATTATGGCGTAGATAAAGAAAAGCATCGCAATAAGGAGACACACATAAGGTAATGCCTGCACACACAGACATGGTTCTTCAGGCCATATTTCAGGATGTGGTACTAGTAAAGACTGTTATGTTTCCAAAATGTGATTAATGAAACCTATAATTGTAATAAATATATTAAGGCATAAAAATGAGGTTTAGTTGAGAATTTTCCATCATATTTAGGTTTAGAGAGAGCAGTTATATGATTTTATTAAATAAAAAGGTAGTGCACTAGGTATGGCAGTTCAACCCCACACCTTTAAAGACTGAACAAAAGTCCAAAGCAAGACACGGATCGTGTAACCCCGACGTAGGAGCTTCACAAGTCGGGTAGCCCGGAAGAGTCGCAGGAAGCTCAAGTTTACAATATCCACCTGTTATGAAATGGAGGGAGAAGAAATAAAATAACAGAATGAGAATAATGTATAAGATTTAAATGGGATTGGAATAGTGCTCAATATGATCCCACAATGCTGGGCTTGGAAAGAGGAATATTTTACAGGGCAGTTACACTGCGACTCATTATACAGCGTGTTCCAAAAAGACCCGGACATCTTTGGTTGTTAATATATTTAGAACCACAAATGATACAATGATACAATTTGGTTTATATGAAACAGAAACTCATAAAGTTTTGTGTACACTATCAATACACTTTAATGTGAGCTCCGTTTGTCACGCGCAGGACACAAAGGTGGTACACGAGTTCTTGCCATGTTCGGTTCTCAGCATGTTTGCGTCCACCAACGTGCATGCAGCTGTGATCTGAGAATGAAGATCCTGCAGGTTTGCCACCTTGGTGTTGTAGACAACATCTTTGACAAATCCCCATGGAAAAAATATCAAGGGGTGTTATGTCTGATGATCGTGGGGGTCAGGCGGTTGGCCTGTCTCGGCCAATGCAGCGACATGGAAATTTTTCATTCAGGATGACTCGAACGACTAAGGCCAAATGAGGGGAGCGCCGTCCTGTTGAAAAATGATATCAGGTTGCAGGTCTTCAATCTGTGAGAAAACGAATCTTTCCAACATGTTCATGTAAATTATTGAGGTCAATATATCCTCCCAAAGCAAAATGGACCCCACCAAGTGGTCATGGAGAAGGCCACACCACACATTGACCTTTGGACTGTCGCATGTGTTCAATGACCACGTGGGGGTTTTCAGAGCCCCATATCCTTGCATTGTGCCGGCGGACCTTCCCCGATACATGAAAACAAGTTTCATCTGTGAACATGACCTTTTTCAGGTAATCTTCGTCATCCTCTATGCAACCGAGCATTTCCAAAGCAAACGCCTTGCATTTGGGTCCGCCATTTGGTTTGAGATCCTGCAGAATCTGCACCTTGTGTATATATAAATCTTCAGTCTTTTATGAAAAATCCTGTGTACAGTGGTGGTTGGTAGTCCCAGTTCTCTGGATGCATATCAAATTGATTTTCTGGGACTTTGTTGAAATGATTCAATGTGTGCTGCACTTGTGCTTGGTCGACCGATACTTTTCTGTTTCTGACAACTTCCAGTCTCCTTAAACCTCTTGTACCACTCTCTGATACGAGTGCATGATGGCAGATTCCTTCCATACATTGTAAGGAAATTACGCTGAACTTGCTTGTTGGATCTCGTCGTGCTGAACCATTCGACGCACTGAGCTTTCTCCTGTGGAGTCGGCATTTTCTTTTGTATTAAACCACCAAATCTGAAAATAAAGAAAACTCTATAAGTTTCTATATCATATAAAGCAAGGGGTATCATTGTGTCATTTGCGGTACTAAACATATTAACACCAAAGTTGTCCAGGTCTTTTTGGAACACCTTGTATTTACTGTAAATCACCATATATAAAGCACACCTTTTTTCAATAATATTCGGGCAAAATAGAGAGTGTGCCTCAAACACAGGCAAAGGATGCACCTTATGTCTGCGTACGTCCATTGTAGATGAGTATACATGGGCATCTTAATGAGGAGTGACAAGCCAAGCCCAGATGTCATCCACAGAGGGAAGAAGGTGCTCTGATGGAAGGCAGCCAAGTGGCCAAAAACAGAAGAGGAACTGATGGAGTGGATAAAGCAGAAGCTTGCAGAGATGATAATGGCATCTCCATAACAGTTGTCATCTCAAGGCCAGATCCATCACCAATATAGCTGGTGTCGAGGATTTCAAAGGGAGAACGAACTGGTCAGGGTTTATGGCATGCAATAACCTGTCTGTCAGGATACGCACTCATAGTTGCCCAATGTCTACCAGAGGAGGCAGCAGACAAGGTGACTCACTTCCAGAAATACATAACCAGGCTTCGATGAGAGCACAACATATGAAAGCTGCATTGGAAATGCGGACCAAACACCACAGACATTTGACGTCCTCATAGCACCACGGTCACCACAAAGGGTGGAAAGTCTGTTCACATCTGTACCATGGCTCATGAAAAGAACCGGTTTACTGTCATGCTCATATTCACTGCAGACGAGAATAAGCTTTCGCTGTATGTCATGTTTAAGTGCAAGACACTTCCAAAGATGAGCTTCCCCTCTGGCGTTGTTGTTGGCATCCATCCTAAAGGTTGGATGGACAATTATCTGCTGTGAGACTGGCTGCATACCATGTGGGAAAAGAGGAATGGCAGGCTGTCCAAGAGGTGAAGTATGCTGGTGCCGGATGCCTTCCAGTGCCGCAAAATGGAATCTGCGAAAGCAGAGATGAAGAGGATGAACATCAACTTTGTCATGATCCCTGGTGGCATGACCTCTGTTCTCCAGACATTGGTATCACCAAGCTATTCAAGGATGGCCTTTGCAGGTGCTAGTCTGAATCGATGATGACTGGAGAAAAGTTGTTCATCGAAGTTGGGCACCAGCAGAAGGTGGACTCTGCTAACAATCTGTGGCTGGATATTGCAAGTCTGGTGGGAGCTGCCAAACAAGATAATCTCCAGGGCATTCCTCAAGCACTTGACATGTGGTGTTGGCAGAGGGTATTAATCTCTAAGCACTTGACAGTACCAGTGATGATACTATCTGGAAGGAGAGGCTGTTAAGCAGCGATGCTGAGGGGAGTGACAACGAAGACGATCTTCCGTATGCTGACTCTGATGAACTCTGAGCTGTCTTCGATGAAGACACCAACGATGAGGAGTTTATTAGCTTTTGAATTAAAAGTAAACCCCAAAATACCTTTTAAGGATGACAAAATTTCAGGAAAGAATGCATAAAAAGTGAGAAATAAACATCAAACATTTATTTATGGCTTCCTTTCTCATTTCTCTCACGAACCACAGTTTTATTTTATTTTATTGGAGTGACAGATCAACCAGGCGCCTTATACACAGATACCTTACACATGAGGATTTAGAGTATTCCATCCTTCCTGTGCTGTGCCATCCCAACACTAATGATAAAGTTTTTATTTCAGAGTTAAACATTAAAATTGTCTGGCCTCTCACAAGATGGATGTCACTTGTATTATGTAAAACTATCAGAGCCTACTCGTCACTTCGCTGACGGATCACTTGTTCATCATGTTTGCCAAAAATCTTGGGCAAGAAGAGAGAGAGAGAGAGAAAGACAAATTTACAGGTGGATAGAGTGCTTTAACCTCTCCCCCTGCACCTTCTCCTCCCCATCTTCACGTCTCGCTCCCCCATCCTCTTTGCCCCCTCCCCCATTTGTCCTGATGTCCCTTCCCATTGGAAATGTCTCAAACATGATGACAGGCTTTGACAGGCCCCTCCATTTCAGGGGTTGGGGGTTGGGGGGTGGAGGGGGAGAAGGGAAGGAGGACAAATTCGGTGGTTGTTAAGGATGATAATGACATTGCCGCTCTTGTCAAGTGTTTAAACTTGTTTTGTTCTGCTTCGTCTTTAAAGTGCAACTGGAAAAAAGCAAAGCTCTATGTGTTCCCTGTGTGAAAAGCAAGTTACCTGGAATGACACAATTCCCACAGGTACATCTTCCTCAAAAGCTAAAATGGGTGGATGAAGGTGTCAAATATCTGGGGTTTTTTCTGGGGTCTCCACAACATAGCCAGAAAAACTGGGATGGTGCTGCTGAACGGGTGTAAAAAAAGATTGAGTAGTTGGAAGAGAGCCCTGCCCCACCTTTCTCCTTTTTAAGAAGCCAGGTCCTGGTCATCAACAATTTAGTTGCCTCCTTTTTTATGGCACAGGTTCATTTGCCTGCAACCATCAGAAGGCTTGTTAAAGAGAGTACAAAAGCAACTGTTGGACTTCTTCTGGGGAGGCCATCACTGGTTATGACCAACCATTATATGCCGTCCATTGGTCGAAGGTGGCCAGGGTATGGTCGACATTAGGAGCTGGATAATGGCCTTTCGGCTATACTCTGTTAAAAAATTGCTATCTGAAGAGCAATTACCAAACCATCTCCTGGCTTCTCACATTCTGCAGCAAGCGAGTGGGCTCGGATATGGCCGTGAATGTTTTCTGGTCCTGCTTCAGTGTGTTGAAGCATCTTCTTTCTCTGATTTTTATCAGTCTATTGAACGCCTGGCAGAGCCTTTCAGTGTGCCACCAGCAGGACACCTATGGAAAGAAGATGTTCGCTCAAGAACCTTTGTTCTACAATCTTCTCTTCCCCAGTATTCCCAGAAGTCGGGACTTCTGCCAACATTTCATATCAGCTGGAATCACAAAAGTATGGCACCTCCGGCATGTTTCAGGTTGGAGGTGGAAATCTGCACAGGAAATAGCTGACCTAATAGTCCAGGCAATCTAGCCCATTTTTTCACTTGATCGGGAACAAATTGCAACAGAAATGTTTTTAGCGCAATGCATTTCTATGAGGTCCCCAGAACACCATACTAAAAGTCCTAAGAAATCCCTGTTGCGAAATACGTCTAATTTGCATAAATCCAATATGGCGGCCAATTATCAATATTGTGCCATATCTTTGCTCACAGATGACATATTTGAGTGATTTCAACTTCTAGAATGGGTATTTTGTATACAAGGATGCATTTAGCATACTTTTAAACTTCCCTGGAACAAAATCTCATTTGCATAAATCCAATATGGCACCAAATATCAATATTCTTGCCAAATCTTTGCTCTCAGATGATGTATTTTAGTGATTTAAATTTCTATAATGAGATCTTTGGATCCAGGGATGCATTTGTAAAACTTAAAAATTTCTTTGGATGCATCTAGGACACACGCTATATGCAAAGTCTGCATATGTATACCTGCAAATGATGCTTAATCTGCCAGAAAGTCTTCCAGATGTCCATCAGCAATTTGAGAAAGGATACCATGTGGTGAGGCGCAGTGATAGGTACTGGGCAGGACTATCCACGGATCTCACAATTGAGCAAGTGCTGATGAGAAGTATAAAGACACATGGAGGCCTGACAAGAGGAAAAGGAATGACAGAAACTCAGCGTTTGGTGTGGGTCCTTTCCATGCACGCATGTGCAAATATCAACGAGGCCATGCAGAAGCTCAGTGGCATCTCATTTGAAACCAGTGACCAGCACAAAGACCTGTCAAAAGCTAGACAAGCTAGAGATGTCAATGACACCCTTGATGTTATCAGCTATCTCAGGGAGAGAGATCCATTCGCACGGGATCCTCCCTGTTTAACATTGAAAATGGCATGACAGCCCAGGAAGAGTCAACGTTGAAAGATCAAGAACAGTTGGAGAAAAGATTCTAGCATCCATGTTGGGAAATCTGGAGAAGAGTTCACCTTCCGGAAATGTGATCAAGCAGTGACACTTAATTCAAGATCAACTGTCAAGATCAAAGGAGAATCTGTGAAGGTAGATCCACAGTTGATCTTCCAGAGACTGGTAACCATTGGGGAGTGCTGTGAAGATCTACAGTCACTCTTCAAATATGAACTGTGTAGTTACCCCCAGCATTGTTTGAATCTTCCTTCCTTCCCTTGCAGGCAATAAGGCTGTCCTTGCCGATGTTCTCTGGAAGACCATGCAAGGGGAGCAACGAGAACCAATTGGAAATGTCCAGTATATTCTCGATGGTGGTGCGCTACTTCATCGTCTTCCATGGCCAAGAGGTTCCACATATGAGAGTGTCAGTCAGCTTTATGTCACATATGTTACACATAAATATGGGGCTGCTACCATTATCTTTGATGGATACCAAGACGGTCCAACAACAAAAGATGCCACGCACATGAGAAGGGCAGGGGCTTTATTCAGGCATGACAGTAAACTTCACTGGTGGAATGGTTATACAGTCCACGAAGGAGGAATTCTTGAAAAATGTGACAAACAAACAGCGATTTATTGTTTATCTTAGTGACAAACTAGAGCGGGCTGGGTGTAATATAGATCATCCAAGCATGATGCTGATGTGCTCATTGTCCAAACAGCTGTTGCATCTGCTAGAATCAAAGACACTGTCCTGATAGGGATGACATGGACTTGCTCATCCTCCTACTGCATCATGCTGAACTGGATGCACATGACTTGTTCCTGGCCCCAGAAGCCAGCATAGAGAGATATGGTGCATAAAGCAGTCAAAGGAATTTCTTGGTCCTGATGTTTGTAACCATGTGTTATTTTACCATGCAATCCTTGGCTGCGATACAATTTCTCGCCTGTTTGGATTGGGAAAGGGTTTAGCAGTAAGGAAGATCAAGAGTGTTGCCCTGTTCCATCAGCAAGCTAAGGTGTTCAGCCAAGAAGGACTGTGGAAAAACAGGACATTATTGCAGCAGGAGAAAAAGCACTTGTGTCATTATATGGTGGTGCCAAAGACAAAGGACTGGACACTACGATACAGGCGATTGTGAGAAGGTTTCCAAGAGCACATCTCATGTAGAACCTCAAACTCTACCCCAACCTCAGCAGCTGCAAAGTATCACAGCCTCCGTGTATATAATCAGATGATGGAGTGAAAGGAAGAAGCATCAATATGAAGCCGGAAGAGTGGGGATGGCACATGGTGGATGGACAATGTTTGCCAATACAAACTGACCAGCTTGCAGCCCATCAAAACTACTGGATGTCATTGTGGTGTATTGGCATACGCGGGCTGGGCGCAACGCGGGGAGCGTTGTGGAGGCGTGGCAGAGTGGTTTTGGTGGTCACGTGTCCGCGAGGCATATAGGTGTTCGCGCCGCTTGAGGCGCGGGGTATTTGCGCAGTAGGGCACGTCCGGATACGCAATAAACAGAGTTACAGCAGCCCTCACGACTCTGCGTGTCTCACTGCCCTCCGGGCGCTACCAATATGCAACACTTGGCGACGAGGACTGTTCGGATCGACGCGTGCAGTGTGCAGTGTGCAGTGTGCCTGGTTTTCTCGGTGTTGACTTGGTGTCGGTGACGGAGCAATTAGATTGCGGCGCACGGAGCACCGAAATCAGCGCAGCTTCGGTGCGGGACGGGGTCCTGCAGCCAGACATCTCACCGTCGCTGCAAATTCACGTGAAGTGGACAACGGGACGGCTCGAGGATGGTGGAAGGTCGCGGCACGGCGCACGGACGTGTGCCCATCTTCGTCGGAGACGACTTCGAGTTGTTTCGGAGCAGTTGGGGTGCTATTTCCACGCGAACGATGTGGACGACGAGAGCAAGCAAATCGATCTTGCTCGCCTCGCTATCGACGGAGCATTATCGGCTACTGAGTGATTTAGTGGCGCCAAGCAAGCCCAGTGACGACGGGTTGTCGTTTCAAGACGTGGTGGGAAAGATGAAAGCCAACATGGCGCCGGAGAAGTCGTGCAGCTGGCTCGATACCAGTTCGATCACCTCGCGAAAGGTGCGGAGGAACGCGTCGCAGATTTCGTGGCGCGAGTGAAGCATTCAGCCGTCGCATGCAAATTCACGGCAGAGGAGCATCCAGCTCGACTCAGAGATCGCTTCATCTCTGGCTGCAAGATGCAAAAATGGTGTCGGCGATTCTGCGGCTACGGAGTGTCGACGTTACATTTCACTCGGCGGTCGAGACGGCTTCGGCTGTCGAGCAAACTCTCGGGATGTCCGCGCCATCGCCGGCAGGGCGTGGGGGTGACCCCAACTGGGACGTGTCGGGTGACCCCGGGGTCCACGCGATGACCCAGGCGCCCAGGCCACGCGCACGCCTTTCAGTGCGAGCCGGAGCCGCACGCCGCAGCGCGGCTCGCGGCAGCGAGATGAACACACAGGGGTGCTGGGGCTGTGGTGGACAGCACATGCGGCGGGTGTGCTCGTATAAAAACACCGTGTGTTTGCATTGTCGCAAGGTGGGACATTTGAAGCGTGTGTGTCGGATGGCAGGGCCGCCGTTAAGGTCTTAGATGGTGAAGTACGGGACGACCCCAGCGACCTGGAGCGCGGTCTGCAATCTGGGCGTAGCGATCCCGGCGGCCCGGAGCAGGGAGTGCAGTCAATGTTGAGCCTGTTTTCAATTGGTCCGGAGTTGACAAGACAATGACAGTGGAGGTGGAGGTGAACGGGACACCTGTCGTGTTCCAAATCGATACCGGGGCCGCAGTGTCGATCATGGGCGAACGGACCGCTCGTGACCTCCGGTATTCACCTGGTCAAGGCGACCTTTTCGCTATACATGTACACCGGCGAAGCGATTGACCACTTGCTGTGACAGACGTCTCGGTGGTCTACCAAGGTCAACGCGCCCTGCTCTATTGTTTGTGGTACGAGGGGAGGGGCCCGCCCTGTTGGGCCGAGACTGGCTGGCTAGCCTCAGGCTAGACTGGATGGCGTCAGCCAGTGGCCTTGGACGTCCCGTGCCGGGCGGTTAGAGTTTCGGCGGGAGGAGAGGAGGGGTTCCTGTTTCGGAGTTCGTACCTCCAGCTGCACCTGGGTCTCCTTCGGGGCCTGTACCCCCGTTTGGGCCCGGGCCTCCCTCGAGACCCCAGGGCGAGGTCCGGCGGCAGGAGCCGCGGCGATGCAACATGGTTTTCCGTTCATTGCTTCCTGCAACTACGATATACAGTTCCGGAGCAACGGAGAGCATGCCAACTACGACGGACTCTCGTTGTTGAGCTGCGCTCATGATACAGTGCCCACCCGTGTCGTGCAGGCGATTTCAGCAGGGATCGGAGCGAGCCGGTCGCATTCAAGAAGTTCGCGGAACCGACCATCGGCGGTGTCCCCTGCGTCAAGGAGGTTCAGATGGGGGCCGGCAGCAAGTCTCCGCAACGTCGTGACAACCAAGAGGCGTGCGCGCGACGTGGTTCATAAATTGTTAATTGTTGTGTGTTTGATTCTCGCGGTACGAGTGATTCGACGTAGCATTATTAAAGCAAATGCCGACAGTCCGCGTGTGAGCATAATGTGTTTGTTTGGAGTCAATCAATGTGATGATCAATATGGTGGTCGATATGATCAATGTGATGTGAAGAACTTGTGGGCGATCGTGACGAATAAAGAGGTCTTTCGGATCTCCGGGTGGCGGGACAGTCCGCAGTTCGTTGAGTTTTCAGGTGTTGGATTATTCTGTGGGAGCGCGCTGTACGTGGAGGGAAGTTTGCATCTGCGCAGACGATGTTCTGTTTACTGTATGAATGACTGTGCATGCAGTGTGCGCTGATCGTCCGTGTGGACGGGCCTGGAGATCTCAACTGGATCTGATGCGCGGTTCTGGTGTGGGATGGCTGGTGATGGAACCGGCTAATTGCCTGGTTCGAGTCGATGGCGGGGAGCAGGTTCGCTGTTCAGTGTCACACCCACCCCTGATATTGTCTGGCGCCATGGAGCGCAAGCCTCTGGTCTCGCCAAGGTCAGCTGCGCTGGCACCTGGGGCTTGCAGACTCGGGGTGTTTACCTGATTCGGTCCTGTCTGAGGGAGGTGTGCCAACTTGTCTACCGGGCACCTTTGTTGGTGCCGGGGAGGTTCACTTTGGAGTGTCACCTCGACCTCGCCGACAGGCGTGTAAGCGGGGGCCGCCTGGGGGCGCTTCTACAGTCCACTGCTTTGGGATTCAGCTCGCTCGCGTCGACACGATATTTGTTGTGATGGGGATGGACTGGGGTATGATGTGCCAGGTTAAAACAACGGCATTATTGTGACGAGTTGTGCGGATGAAGCACGGGTTTTTTTGTTTTTGTATCATAGTATGCTTGCTAATTGGACTTATCGTCATGATTGATGCCGTTTTGTTTCCTTTTTGCTTGTTGTGTCATCTTGTCGTAGTTTTTTTCCTGTTTCACCAGTTGTTTTTTTGTGTCGTGATGCCAGTGCTTTTGCTAAATGCCTTTTGGCACGAGTTGCTTTCTGTATGGTAGTGCCAATGATTTTTGATTATTATCATTTTATAATCATGTTTTTAGTGGGAGGACTGTGGTGTATTGGCATACGCGGGCTGGGCGCAACGCGGGGAGCGTTGTGGAGGCGTGGCAGAGTGGTTTTGGTGGTCACGTGTCCGCGAGGCATATAGGTGTTCGCGCCGCTTGAGGCGCGGGGTATTCTGCAGTAGTGCACGTCCGGATACGCAATAAACAGAGTTACAGCAGCCCTCACGACTCTGCGTGTCTCACTGCCCTCCGGGCGCTACCAATACGCAACAGTCATCTGCTGTAACTGTAAAACAGACTGTAATACAAAGAGGTGCACATGCAGAAAGTATAGTCTGCATTGCAGTGCTGTTTGTGAGAGAATGCCGTGGGACAAGTTGTGCCAACTCACAGCTACCAGATTTAACTGATGACTATAATGATGACCTTGATGGTAATCTTCAGTAGGGTATTAATATGCCTGCAATGAAACACTAGCCAAAGAAGTGACTGTCATAAATTTGATCACAAAATATCGATATTTGGTGGCCATATTGGATTTTATTAAATTCATCCATCATTTTATTTAAACTCATCCAATCAAAATATTAAACTATCCCAAATTTAGCCTTTGATCCCCTCAAATATTCTAGAAATATAAACTGCTCAAACCTGTTGTCTGAGAGTAAATATATGGCAAAATATTGATATTTGGCACCATATTGATTTATGCAAATGAGATGTGTATCAAAATACATCCAAGACAATTGTTAAATACTCTAAATGCATTATTGTATGCAAAAGATATATACTAGAAGTTGAAATGGCTCAAATATATCATCCAAGAGCAAAGATGTGGCAAAATATTGATATTTGGTGGCCATATTAGATTTATGCAAATGAGATTTTGTTCCAGGGAAGTTTAAAAGTATTCTAAATGCATCCTTGTACACAAAATACCCATTCTAGAAGTTGAAATCACCCAAATATGTCATCTGTGAGCAAAGATATGGCAAAATATTGATATTTGGTGGCCATATTGGATTTATGCAAATTAGACGTATTTCCGCAACAGGGATTTCTTAGGACTTTTAGTATGGTGTTGTGGGGACCTCATAGAAAGCATTGTGCTAAAAAAAAATTCCTGTTGCAATTTCTTCCCGATCAAACCTTATTTTGCCTGGACTATAACAGGAACTCACCCCAAAAGAGTGGTCGGAAAAATCTTGAGAGAGGTCACACGAATGGGGTTCTGACTGGGATTAGTTTGGACCCAGGAAGATGATGCACTGTTTAATGAGTGGGTTTTTCCCAAATTATGTAAACAGTTTATTCCAAACAACTTACCCCCCCCCCCATTAGAATGGGGTTAAAACCCTTTCAAAATACGAGCAGCAAATAACTTTACAAGTCTTGGTGAAACATATGCTGAGGCATACAGCCATACACCTTTAAATGGAGCAACCCGGTGGAGAAGACTGATGCCTGCCGGACCCCCTCTGAACCTGTATGGGACTCTACGTATAACAAGCCATAAGTAAAAGGTCCGGTGATCTCCAATGGAGGTTGATCACTGGATAGTCCTTCCAAGAGGCTGATTAGTAAATTTTCTCCTGTATCTACGTGTTGCCAGTTTTGTATATGTTCGGAAGATGTGTTCCATGCCTTTATTAATTGTGTGAGATTGATTCCTCTATTTAATTGGTTTAATTTTGTATCACACAAAATGAATGTTTGGTTTCTTTGCGTTCTTTTGTTTTTGGTTTTCATGCCAAACCTAATAAGGAAAATATACTTTTTAGATTTCTCATAGCAACTGTCAAACTGGCAATATATTTCTCAAGGAGAGAAAAATTAAATGGAAAACCCATCGGGCAATGCAACATAATGTTTTTAGCCGCGTTGCGTAGCGAACGCTGGCTCTAAGAGAGCTCCGCGTTGTTCTTCTTCTTCTTGTTCTTCTGGTGAAGACAAAACCTTTCTGGGGGTGAGAATAGGGAGTGAAGCAGGCAGGGAGGCTACATGGAGGTACCTGATGCCCTGAGGCATCTGATGCCCTAAAGGCACCTGATGCCCTGGAGGCACCCGATGCCCTGGAGGCACCCGATGCCCTGGAGGCACTTGATGCCCTGGAGGCACCAGATGCCCTGGGGGTACCTGATGCCCTGGAGGCACTCAATGCCCTGGGAGCTAGCATAGCAAGGAGATTGACTGGTGGAATGACGCGGCTCTTGGACACATTTGTCCTTGTTTTTCCTATTTGTTAAATTGTATTTTAGTAATTTTCTGTAGCTTCCTTTGTTTCATTGCTTTTCTGTACCAATGGTTGATGTAACGATATCATTTTTTTGTATTTTGTGATAATAAAAGGATTTCAAAAGTGTCTGTCTGTCTGTCTGTCTGTCTGTTTGTCTCTCTCTCCCTCCATCTCTCTCGTGATACAGCTCTGCTTTCATGATGGCATGGAACTCTTCCAACAGAATATGGTGCAGTGAAGAGCCATAATGATAAAAACAAAAATGAGGTGAATTTACACAGCACAGCACAGCACAGCACAGCACAAACAGAACAGTACAGTGAAAAAGGGCCTCTTGAGAGTGGTGGAAGTAGTTAAAAGGATAATGCATTTTCAAGAGTATAAAGATAGATCCTTTCAAGAGAAAACATTGAGATAGTAATCAAAGTTGATCCTTTGGAAAAAAGATATTAGTCATGATGAATTCAGTAATCACCCAATTTGCAATAAAATGTAAAAATAGCAATGAATGAGAAATCAAATGTAGATGTAATTTAAGGTGTATAATAGGCAAATTCCACAGGAATTTTGTGGACAGGTTTGATGTGTGAAAAGGACTAATTGATTTCATTTTGGTGAAGATCTGAATCCGGATCTGGATTCGAGAATTTTTCAAGTCATTCTTCATCATTGAGGTTAGCGTGGTGGGCTTGGTTGGGATCCTCGGGTCCCGAGTTCATATCCCCCTCGACTGTTGATTTAATACCAGGTGGGGTTGACTCGGCCTGTCATCCTTCCGAGGTTGGCAAAATGAGTGCCAGCATGCTGGTATCCTGTGTCGGAGTGGCGACCTGTCCAGGATTGTGCCCAATAGGCAAGGAGGCTGCTTAAGCAGCACCAATGCTCTGCACAGAGTATGGTCCCAATGGATGGATGAATAGGCAATGGTATGTTCAACTCAAGAAAGAGCTTCAAAAGCCACAGCCTCACCTTCAGCTCCATCGCGATGATATCTGTAAGGCTGCCCAACACTGTCACAAGGTCAAAAACATTCCAAGAGTCACGCAGGTAGCCCTGGGTGAGGTGTAAGGGAAAAGGAAATATGGAAAGCAGGTAAATATTGCAGGGAGAGGGGAATGCGTCTGAGGGAGTTAAAAGGCAAAAGGAAAAAAAAAATAAAAAGGATAATGATGGTGAAAGCAAGGAATAAAGCAGACAAATCTGAGTTAAAAAAAAGAAGTAAAAGCAATCATAAAACA
>CM068963.1:31638640-31657356 GCA_035128595.1 Eptatretus atami | reverse complement strand
TGGGCCCGTCTTCAAGTAGAATTGTGTAAGTGCTTTCTTTTGCTCATTGTACATTACATTTCTTATTCGGTTAATTCTGCTCTTTGTGTGTTCCCTTCCCCCCATTGTAAATAAATCCCCTCTTGTTGAATGTCCCAGCTCGTTCCCTGTCATTTCTTTCATTGGCTTAGCATGCTGTGTATTGAGAGATAGCGAGGGTAAATTGTTCATTTTGTCCAGCGCGGCTCTGGTAACTGCGCTCGTTTACGCCGGATCCGAGTCGTTACCTGCGACTCGGATCGGACAGAGTCGGCCGAGGGTGTGGTTCCCCGGTAGTTAGATTGCGTGGGTATTTAGGTATATTGAAATTGGGCAATTAACCCTACCCCACACCATCGAAGTATTGGCGACCACGGTCCTTTGAGTGACCCGTCGGCTCCGGAGTTATGACCTATAAATTCCGGTGTGTTCGGTGGAGCCGACTCTACTGCCCCACCTAACGGTCGTGCTCGCCACCTACACCCAGCCCCACAATACTCCCGAAGAGTACTTGACTGAATCGGGAATTGATTTTTTAATAATTTTTTCATTGCCTGATTTGAATGAAACTTGATACTGCACACCGCAGGAGAATGGTGAGTAAGGCGGCACTAAAAATTTTGCGCTATCGTGTACCGTTTTGGCTGTATTTCGGGAACATACATACATACATATATACAAGATGAGAGTTTTAGTAATATATAGATAAGTAAACAGTGATGGACATGCATATTTGCAAACAGGAATGATTTATTTGAAGAGGTAGAAAGACATAGCGAAAGAGAAAGAAAACTGACCGATATGCCATATGCGATCACTTTGAGTACAGCTTCTATGGTGAAAATTCCTGTGAAAACCATATTGAGAATTCGGAGAAGGTTGTTGTAGGCATCAGGAGCTCCTTCAAACTGGACATAAGGATGAGAACAAGATGACAAAAAGATAAATTTTCATTTTAGTGGACCACAAGTCCTCTTTTGCTTTCCAAATACATCTTGTGCTATCCGTTGTAGTGGTTTCCAAAGATATCTCCACACGCTTGAAGCACAAGATCCCTATATCTAATGGAATTAGTGTGGAGTGCTCATGAACAAGAAATGAAAATTAGCACAGACCTGTAGGTATCTCATAAGTAAGCAAAGGAGGAAACAGAACTGAGGCTGATGAAAATAGCAGCACCTTCATCATGAGAGCAACCGTGTTGAGGGCGATCAGGCCAAGGACAGAGTTCTCAAAATGTCTAGAAGCCACGAAGAGCCATATCTGACGGCGAATGCCACTGTGAGTGGGGGGCATGTGTCTGGAAACAGGGCGTGCACCCACAGCAAAGTCCAAACATGCACGCTAATGGAGGAGGGTGAAGAAGGGGGAAGGGGCAGAGGATGACGAGTTCTGCTTACAATAGTGATTGTGCATCAATAAAAAACAACCTCACTCAAAATCACAATAAATGCATTTTCCTTGGCCTTTTCACTATATTTGTGACCAAAATAAACAATTTTTAACCTAGATTGGTACTTAGCAGTTACATCATTGAATATATATTTAATTATTTATTTTTAATAGCATCTAAGGTTCATGGAAGAGTTCAAACACAATTTGTGCACACACAAAGCCAAATTCATGAGACAACACTGGAATTGACTTCTGAAAAACACAGTTCCTGAGTTTGGGGGAAGTAACCACTTCACAGAGCACTATGGGTACCAACGATGACATCTTTTTGTGATGTTTCTTTTCTCTCCTCACTCAGCAGGGCAACCGAGGAGGAATTTCTTCCTCCACATTGATGCCAACCATTGGGGGTTTGTCTGTGCTGTGTCCTTTTAAATGCTGAGCTTTAAGCAAGAAAGTGTAGTGGCATAATTTTGCCTTTGATTTTATAATATGTAAATATGCTTGAGCTCTGGTTTATAGGGGGATTTCCAGGACTGGGTGAGCTGGAAGAAGGACGAGAAGGTAGGATGGTGGGGGTTTGAAAAAAGAAAATTGACTCAGAATCCAAACTTCTCAGACATCTATTCTTCCACGCTAAATTGGTGACCTTGACATGATCCAAATGGATGAACAAGGAGTTACAAGCACGTAAACAGTTGCCAAGAATAAGCAATCAGCCGTGCTCTTCTCGGTCACTCAACCAGCTTCATCGGTCGCAGCAGTTTCAATAAAACTGCCGCCATTCTGGTCTAATGACGCACAGCTGTGGCTTGACGGAGGTGAGAGATATTTCAATACAACCTCCAACAAAAAACCTATGCACGACTGAATTGCGTGCTCATAAAGCTCACAGCCCCCTCTGAGCACCACCACTTTCAACAACTTCTTACAGCCGAGGATTTAGGAGATCGAAGACGCACACTACTGCATCATATGCACATATGCATCAGATTCTCTTGCTCATGAGTGGCCTAGTCAGCAGGAACTATTGACCGTTTGAGCACAATATAAACATGCCCTTTGACCAAGGCATACTCTGTTATAGCCAAAACAATTACATGTATGATTTGTGTTGACTGATCAAATTTTGAGTGCTTTAACATAACTTTTGTTTATTGACTCTTATTTTTATGTCATCATAATCAGTGATCAAAATGAGAAGCTTAGATTTTAAGACTGTATTTTCCCGGCCACTCTTGCAGAAGACTGAGAATTTCTTGTGGAAGTCTGTGCAAGCTTTGTGGGATTAATCTTCGTGTGTTTCATGATATAAACCTTGTGAAGGTTTCGAGCTTAGAGTACACCTTTTGTATTGTGTATTGACATAACATTAGATAGAGAACTTATACAATCTAAAAATTGTTTAAATGCTTAAATATAGTGGTGTTTATAAGTTTGAAATAAAGCAGCGCTTATCGTAACATTTGCATGGCATGAGGCAAATTATGAGATTCTTAATTCTTGACTTGCAAAACAATAGCTTTCTAATCTAACATGAAGAATAATAACCTCAATTAGGTATTCAATAAGATAGTGTATAGTTGATGTCCCTTACTGTCCAAAATAGTAAAGTTGTTCCTTTTTAATTAAGGTTACAGAATACATGGGAATATATGGTGATCTGTCACGGGGAGTCTAACAAGCACTGAATGACATTGCAGTACAACTATGGCTTGAGAATCAAAAGGCAAACACACCTCATTCTTTTCGAGTGAGCAACCAACAATTGCACGGTCGCCTTGCTCTTGGAAGGTAACAATGATGAGAGCCACAAATATGTTAACGAAAAAGAAAGGGAACAGGATGAAGTAGATGACGTAGAATAGTGCAGTGGGGAGCCGGGCACCGGGACTCGGTCCTTGGCCCTCTTCCTGGACTGAATTCACCGAATGCTGCAACACACTGAGTTCAGATACAAAGTTACTCTCAACAAATTTGCTTCATAAATAAAATGTTTTGCTTCCTCTCCATTTACCTCAATTACTTCCACTACCAAATAGGTTACAGGGTGATATTATCTTGAACTCTATTTCACAAAAGTAAAAGGACATTTGGTATGAGGTGCTTACTCAGGCCATCCTTCACCAGTAGAGACAGTGAACAGGGTTAGCAGAGCCCACAGGACATTGTCGTAGTGAAAATCCCAGCGCAACCACTCTCTTGGATGTACCTTGACTTCTTGATGTGCATAATCCAAGAACGAACCTCTGCCACAATACATTACATAAAAAAATATTGCTCCACAAAATGAATGCAACTTACAACACAGCAGTATATTGCACCATTCCATTGTATATCGTACATCACAATTACTCAAAAATATAGCACAGACACTCACAGCATTATGGCCATTTGGGATCAGGATCTTATTTATTACTATTGTTTTATACAGATGTGCGTGTTTCTTGAAGGATTGCTTACAGTTGAATTAACACCAGGTGGGGTTGACTCTGCCTGTCATCCTTCTGAGGTTGGCAAAATGAGTGCCAGCTTGCTGGTATCCTGTGTCAGAGTGGTGACCTGTCCAGGATTGTGCCCAATAGCCAAGGAGACTGCTTAGGCAGCACAAACGCTCTGTACGGAGTGTGGTCTCAATGGATGGATGGATAAATATATGTGTGAGTCGTTGAACCAATGATTTTCTGTTTCAAAAAAGTGGGTTTTTTTCCTGTTTCCAAAAAAACCGAAATTCCATCTCGAAAAAGATATTCCGTTCCGTATTTCTCAATGGAAAAAAATAATTTATCTGTGCACTTGCTTTGGAAAAAATACAATTTTCCTTGAGTCTCCACACCTCGCATCCTCCATCGCACCGCTGGCCATTGTATTTTGTCATCAGGGTGTCAGAGAAATGTGGGAAACTATAAAATGAAGATTAAATTATAAATGGCAGAGAGGAAAAATGTGACAACCGAATCCACAGGATGTGGCTATTTAAACTGAATTAATCTTGATTACGATGGACATCATGCTCACCAACAAAGGATGTATGTAAACAAGGCATTGTGTACATTAACACACTCTCATGTGCAGCCTTGTAGCTTCTGGTTACATCATTGATTCGGGATGCAGTTATGCCACTGATGTGCCACAGTGCCCCTATTACCAGTACACTGGTGCACATTTCGCCAATCTCAGAAGAATGACAGGCTGAGTCAACACCACTTGGTGTTAATTCAGTGGAAAACAGAGCTTGAACTCAGGACCCTAGGACCCCAAGCCCACCACCCTAACCATTAAGCCAACACTAGGCATACACATATTGCATAAGTGTTAGAACTGTATGAAATAGCAGTAATTGTGGGGAGGGCAAAATAAATGCACGAACATGAACTGATAAGTAATCTCAGTGATGTATCTCAGAGCACACCATATTTTGAATATGGCCATAAAGCCGGCTGTCCCATCTCTCAAAAAGAGTAACCTATTGTGCACCAATACATTAACAAATTTCCTTTCCCAGAGATTAAATTAAATACAGTGGAATCTGGATAATAAGCAACGTGCTTATTTTTAGATTTCGTGGAACAGATGTGCGCTTATTTTCCATATGTACTTATACGTATTCAAAAATCCACGACCTGCCCTTATAATGGTAAATGTTCTTCAGATTGGCTGCATAGATGTCAGTTTTTACATCAACGCAATTTTAATCATCCGTACCTCAGAAACAAATACTAAATACAATTTCAGTCCTTGAGCACATACTGTATCTGTTTTAAACTCCGCGACAAGTTCGTTTTCCATGTTCGGGTAAAAGGCCCGTCTTCCACTCCCTATCTTCTTCGAATCTTTCTCACTCTGAACAAGTATTGCCTCATTCTTCACCATTTGCATCAAAGTCATCATGTTAAGTCCGAATTTCTTACACATCTGATACTGGTTCTTACAAGAATTGTAAAACGCGATGATCTCAATCTTCTTTTCATGGGTGTATGTATGATCAACACTTCACCGGCATGTCCATTTTGATCGTGATGGAAAATGGTTTTTTTACGATTCTTTATCATAAAGGGTCGTAAAACAGCCTTTTACGACCCTTGATTACAATAAAATAAAAAAAACATTGCTTTGAATATACAACTCTTGTAAGTACCAGTTTCAGACGTGTAAGAAATTCGGACTTAAAGTTTATGTGCCAAGAAAACAGGAAATACTGTCGTGTTTGAGTTGATAATATTTTTAGTTTTCAAAGCCTTACTATGAAATTTTAATATGCACTTATTGTCAATGCAGAAATAAAATAGGAAGGTCTGTGCGCGCTTATTTTTCATATGCGCTTATATTCACGCATATGCTTATTATCCAGATTCTACTGTAAGTAAGTTAACGAAAAAAGGGATGAGAAATAAAAACACACTGATTACACCTTTTGATATGAAACAGTGAATGTCTTAGTAAAATTTTCTTCAGCACACAACAGTTTCTGATGATGTCACGTGACACCATAAAGTGGATTAGGAAGGAACTAGGTTGATTGAAAGCTGGTGTTCGTTGCACATGGTACCCGCATTCAACTGCTGTTTTCTTGGACATGTCCGAGCAGTAGTAAAATCGTCCTTTGAAGAGCTGAACAGCCATGACAGCAAACAATAACATAAACAAGAAGTAAACCACCAAGATATTGACCACATTTCGTAGGGAGTTCACCACGCAGTCAAACACCGCCTGCAATGGAAGGATATTATGAATTAAAGTCATCAATATCCTTTATGGTTATTAGACAATGATCTAGAATCTACAGCATCCATGACAGTTTGCCATGCTTTTGATTTTATAGTGAAAATTATGATGATATGAATGAAGTTTTGGACATTTTAACTGGAGTTAAGACATGACATCACTTGTGACTGTGGTTCAGTGATTAACCAGCCCAAATGCAAACCAATCTGGTGGTGGAAAATGAGGAATAGTTAGCATCTGCACTGTTTCTTCATCAGCCAATTTCTGATGAGCAGCTTGTAAAGTTCAATGTTTTTATAATTTGTTGTATTTTTAGTTTTTACAAGATCTAAGGCTCGAAGTGGAGCTGCCACACATTCACATGGACATACAGACAAACATACATGACATAACATTTGAGACTTTTAGATGAGAAAAACACAGCCACTGAGCTTAAGGGGAATGCCATCACTTCTCGAGTACTCTGGGTACCAGCGACATCACAATGGCGCCGCTTTTCTCAGCACACTTAGTGGGGCATTTCCGAAGGAAGAAATTCCTCCTCCCCATGGATGCCAGCCTATGGGGATTGTCTGTGCTCTTAACCTTTTAAATGCTGAACATCAAGCAAGGAAATGGTGAGTACCATTTTTTAAAAAGTCTTTGGTATGACAGCCAGGATTTGAACTCCTGACCTCTCAGACACTCAGACACTAACTATTACACCATTGAGTAATGATGTGAAAACAGCATTATGAAGGCACAATTTAACAAGTCCAAAGTTACTTTTATAGCACAGGGGTCAAGGCTCATGGACAAGGTGAATGAGAAAGGTAACATAGATTGACAAATTGCGAGATGGATGAGAGAAAGATAAGGGTAACACACACACACACACACACACACACACACACACACACACACACCTTTGCTCATATCATCCATATAATTTTTAAAGGTCTTTCATGACCCTAAGTTTAATAGAAAAACAAGAAAAAAAATGAGTAACCTTCAGCTTGGGCAATCGCTTGATCGTCTTCAGAGGTCTAAGGACTCGAAGAACGCGCAATGACTTGATGGTTTCAATGCCCCCGTTTTGTCCACTGTGAATGCAACACAATACAGTACATGAGTTTACACATCAGATGGCGAGTGCCATGAGAGTGTCACATTTGACGTATCTGTTTGACTCATTGTGGTGGTGTTGGGATGTGTATATCCTTGTGTCCAATGTTTTGTGGGATGAGAAGTACTTTTGGCTTGTCGGTCATCTGTTGTGTGACCATTTACACTTTGACAAATTTCCTGTTGTTTTAAAACATATTGCTATTAAAGGTTTACTGGACGAATACACAGCTATCCAACTAATGACTTATGGGAAAGGAACTAACCAGCTCAGCCTATAGGTGACACTTGTCCATTTCATGGTTCACAGGGAATCACAAGGAACCTCAATGCAGCAGGAGGCCATTAGGCCCATCAGTGTGATCACTCCTCATTTTCATAATGCCAAGGTGAGCCAATGAAAAAAGCCAAGAATTCACAAGGTTTCGGAAAAGCGATGATAATAGAAAACCTATACGCCAAGAAAACCGATAGAAAACCAAGACACCAAGGTAAACAACGAATAGCCAAGATCTTGTGAAAAAAGCCAAGGAGTGGTCACGCTGAGGCCCATCAAGTCTGTGCAATCCTGCCAACACTCATATACCCCTCTATCCCCACTCCTTCTCAATTCCAGTTTAAAACCAACCACTGTCTCTGCTGCCACCACCTTTCCAAGGAGACCATTCCATGCATTAAACACCCTCTGAGTGAAACACATCTGCCTCATTGGTTGACCTTTAAAATTTTTATGCAATCTGGCTGAGCATATAAAATAATGTCAAGACCTCTTCTGTGTTTCTCAGTCTTTAACGGAAAGATTCCCCTTTACCGTTTAGTGCCTGTCTGTCGGGTTAGAGTAGAGATGGTGTGTGTTTGTCATTGAGCAGTTTGGTTTTGACTCTTGGTCTGACTACAAACTGAAGGATTGGTGCTTCACAGGCAGGGTGTTGCATCAATCCAACAGGTGGATGACAAGTTGATGACTCATCTTCCTGTCTTAGTTGGTTGATATGAAAGATCCCACAGTCTCCTTCAACGAATAATTGGTGATTTGTTATCGCTACCTCAAACAAATTCCAAATTACTTCCCTAATGTACAGGGGCACCACAGCAGCAGTACAATTGGACCTTAGGAATAATGCAACAAGTGGGTCAAATCCCTATCCACTATGCATTCATTGACGGTTTAGTGACTCTCAGATTACATTAAGAATACTTTGCACACACTGGGCTGTCAAGAAAATATGTTGCACTTAAAAAAGCTGTTTGCTGGTCGTCTGGTTTTATCCCAGTGGGCATGATATATGACAATAAAAGACTGTAATCATGGTACTCTTACATCCTGATTTTGGGCAGACATCCTGAATAAAGTTTCATTTAACAAGTTGTGGATGAGTCTTCAAAATAAATGCAAAAGACCAAATGGCCTCGTTGAGGGCATGAGCTCCATAAAGGGACACTGACAGAACAACTCTTTAGGTCTCAGTTATTCAGCTAATAATTAAATGTCTAAACAGGACAAGGCACCATTACAATTCGCCATTCTTAATAACAGCTTTGATAAAACGTTTAAACTCTTTCTTTAAAAGTTGGCTTTTTACAAGGAATATAAACTATCTCAGGACAAGTCTGTATTTGTATTTCCTTCCCACCCATCCTACGTAAGTGATTTCTCATGGTGAAAAAAGAACCCATTCTGAGGCACAAAATATATTGAGCATCAGAAGTTCTGCGGTCAAGAGTGATGTGGAGTACTTACGAGAAAGAAAATGCCACAAGAGCTGCCATAACAACCACAAAGTCGAGGATGTTCCAGAGATCTCGGAAATATGCCCCACGATGACACAACAGGCCTTGGTCCACCATCTGGACGGGGACATCAATTTAAAAAGTGCGGTCATCTTTAGTCCCAAAAGGACAGTCACAGCAAAAAATATATTCGTAACAAACCACACATTTCCGATTACAATTGTACACCATATTGGCTCATAATACACAACCACCAACAATACAACATAATATGAACAATATAGAGCCCGATAACAGAAGCATGCTTCACCAACGTTAATAATGCAATGGCAAATCATATTCACAACTCGTAATCTTTACCTTGACAATCAATTCAAAAGTGAAAACAGCTGTAAAGACGTAATCAAAGTAACGAAGAACCTGGAAGAGACAGGAACAAACATCAGATTCATCTTTCTCTCTTTCTAGTCAAACTAACATATCCTGGTAGTCATGTGCCGGTAACTATGAATAAGCATTGCTAACTGCAATTATATTAAACTTTAATGACTGCGCTGTATGTTCACTTAAATAAACCGCTTCTGGAGACAGGAAATCAGTGACTCTTTTGAACTCATTCGTGCATTACCTACAAGTAAATATATACACATAGAAACGATTAAGATGAGGAAGATACAACGAAGAAAATAAGATTATACAGTACATGGAAATGTGACAAAGTATTGATAATAAGTTATGTTCGTATAATTCCATGTGCACAATTTCCACCTCTGAAAAATACAGCATGTACAGTATAATTAAAGCTTGTTGTCATGGAAAAGAAGGTATAGCGTACTATGTGGGAGTTAAACAAAACGTGAAACAAAACAACGCGAAACAAATAGTAATGGTCATTCGGTTACACATATGTTAAACCGCTAGTACAAGTGTGGTGCATGGGTTCCATATATGCAAAGGTAAATCATTATTTTGAAAAATGAAGCTCAAAAAGCCATTGCTATGCACCAATAATTAAACCTAAACGTTAAACCACGGCATATATATGGAAATATCACCAGATAATTAAAGCATCCGTTCACAAATCTTTGTTTTTATTGATAAAAGGATGAGCTGACTGCTGGGTGGTATGTAGCACCAGGTTTATGGAATGGCATTTTTTTCCCCTTCATATATGAATGACATGACTCATGAGATGCCATTAACAAATCAGGTTAAAGAAGAAGTTAATCCCTCTCTACCCACTGCAAAGCCAGTGCAAAAAATAAAACATTTACCTTGTGAGGAAAGAATTGTGAACAACGAATGAGGTAAATTAGAATGAATGAATGAATGATAAATGAATGAATAGTGTACATAAACGAGTGATAAATGAAGAGTGAAAGACCAGGTTTCGAGTGGACTTGGAGCTGACTGGGTCCTCAGCTGCAAGGGCAAGGCTGCTGAGAGCGATGACGGACAAGACAACTGTTTCGAACCAGCGCATGGACACCACGGCATGGCAGATTCTGCGCACACTGAACATAGACAAACTCGGATGGCCACTGAAATGGATGCACACACATGGAGACACATTCAAATGGACATGGAACATATAGTAATGGTCATGATGTGACTTTTTAATCTCCCAGCAGTTGTGGTGAACAGTGATGCAAGCCCAGAGCTCGAGAAGTACAAGTATAAAACTTAATTTTCTCACGCAGTCTGTTTGCTGTTTAGACCCCCAAAAGTTTCCTCTCAAAATTAAATAAGATTTTGAAGAGTATGTGAAAATGATATACTTATACTTATGTTAACACAGGTAAACCAGCTAAATTCAGTCCACTGCAGGATGAAGACCTCCCTCAAATCATGTTGAGGGGTGTTGGGTATATTCGCCACACTTGCTAATTGTGGGATGGTAATGAGTCAATGGAAATCAAACCCACACCAGTTAGTGGAGAAATCAACAAGCACTTAGATACTCTATCAAAATGCCTGCTCTGTATTCTTACTACCGATACAAAATGACATTGCATTTGACAGGTGACATTACATAACTCGAAACCATGTTTGTCTAACATCATTTGGGGAGGAAGGTAGTTTGGTGAATGGGGAAGTTCAGTTGCTAAGTGCACTGATTGGTTGACAGGGGCTTTCTTTTTATGACATATGCAACAGCGGTAAAGTTTCTAGCCTGCTCCTCTGTCTTTTGTATGTATAATATAAGCAATACCCCACCCCATCAACTGCCTTGCACCCTGTATGCATACATATTGGAATCGTCATCATCCTCCATGCAGTTATTATAACCCGTCATTATGCCAACGAATCTATGACTGTCGGTACAGTTGGCAGAGCATCTCGCCAGAGTTGGTCTTGCATCGTTGTGCACTAGGAAGTTTAATGACAGCCCCGTGGTTAAGCATTCTTGTCTGGAGCTGTACTCTTACCTTATCTCAATGCTCTGCCCCATTTCACACCTCAATGTAATTGATGAGTGAATTATTACACAAAAGTACAGTACATGGTGCTCACGACCTCAGGGTTTATCATTCTCTCAAGCTGTGCTTAACTGCACCTGTGGGTGCACCCTCATTGATCAATGCATAATCTCTTACACAAATACTTCATCAAACATATTTTAACCTCTGTTAATGTTGCACAAAAGCTGAGATTTTTTTTTTTAAACAGTGAATATACCTATCAACGACAGGAGATGGGATGGAAAGGCATTTGATTAGACGGAAGGGTGAGTGGGGAGTTTTTGAGAAAGGCGAGAGGGAAGAGCCAAAGAACAACAACCCAGGGATAGACAACAGGAATAAAGGGAGACACCAACAATCTTGCACTACTGGGCTTGAAGCACCACTCAACTGGAATGTTGCGACATAATCTGGAATGGCAAACACTTGAAAGTTCAATGCAGGAGGAGGTGATAAGGCCGATCAAGCCTGCACAATCATGCAAATATCAATTAGTACTCCCCATCCCCACTACTTCCAGATACCTATCCAACACAATAGTAAAACTATCCACTGACTATACTGTCACTGTTCTTGCAGGGAGACCATTCCATGCATTCACCACTCTGAGTGAAAGAGCCCTGCCTTACGACCGTCTTAACTCTCCTGTTCTTTTCGAAGGGGATGCGGCAAAGGAACACATGGAAATTGTTTGTGCATATTTAAGGCATAGTTACAAAATACAAGATGTAAAAGCATTTCAAAGGTATCTAACTATATAAAATAAAGCAATTATCTGTGTGTATGTACTTTGATAATAATATAATCGAAAACAGCTTGGCTAATCTCTACGAAATTTTGCATACATGCAGGGGGTACCCAGGGTCAGGTCATGAGCACCAAATAATCCCGACTTACAATTTTTGCCTGTACACGTGGCACAGTGCAAGTGGTTTACTGACCTCTACTGGAGAGAGGGGGGATTACTCGCCACGGTGAGCATACACGGCGAAAAATACTTTTTTTATCAGTCAAAACATGACCAACTAGAGGGGGAGCACTCGGTAGAGTGCAAAACCTCCGCCGCCAATACTGCTGGGTCACTTAAGTGAACCTGATATCCTATTCATTGTAGGTCAAAACGGATCAGACTCTACTGAACCACGAATGAATAAACTAAACTAGATCGACGCGCATGTAGAAATGCCAAAAAAAAAAAAATCGAATTTTTTTTGAAAAAAAGTTGCAAAATTTGTTTTTTTTTCCTCTAACAATTTTTAATCTAACAAAAATCTAACAAAATCTAATCAGCGCTAGCCATCGCCCTCCTGAATCACTTGGTGTAATTTGACATTGGTAGCTTCTTCCGTTCTCGAGTTATCGTGCCTACAAACAAACAAACAGAAACGGAAGTGATCAATATACTTACGAAATCTTTAGATTTCGTAAGTAACAAACAAACAAGCAGTCATAGACTGGTACTTTCGAAATCGGCAACTTGACCTCTGACCTTGTCTAATAAAAGCATGAATCAGTCTGAACAATGACAGCGATCTCCTGCGCATGCGTCACTTCTCAGGCTTGTGCCTCTGCAACCAGCTACACCCCCATGTGGTAATTCACCACATCTATGTTGCGCTGCGCATAAGATATTTGTAATATATCGTTAACTGCCGCGTTTGGGGTAGATTTTCGATATGAAATAAATTGATAATATTATATAAAAAAAAATCAATATTTTGAAAAATTACACAGCATGCAAGATGCAAGGTCCAAATTAAAAAGAATAGTGCGGCGTAGGAATACCGGAAGTGACAACAAAAAAGTGGCAGCCTCCTGTCCGTCTGAGTTGGTTTTTTTAGGTCAAAAAGTAGTCCGTAGCCGTTACCAGAGATAATAATCTCCCCAGATCGCAATGAAAGGTCGCTCTGAGAGTGATGACGAGGCGAAATGTACAAATCCGCAATGTGTGAAATGTTGAGAAAGCAGGTGTTGCTGTGTTATGTTACACTAGTACGAATGTAGTTCCTAAATAAAACCGAATTGTGTCGTTTGATTAATTGACACTAAGTTGTGTTTGCAACTTTGATGCTCAATAGACTACATGGTCTCATTATATATGTAAAATGCTGCAGAACGCTTAATTTTCAAACCAAATATATCTAAGTGCAACATATGTAGGTGTACATTATGACGCCTGATACGTGAACAGTTTAACCCTTGTTGCCTTCATTCTGATCACGCAAATAGCTGAAAACTTGAACGTCATACGCTTTGAAAGCTATGCACAATTTGTACTAAGATGCATTTTGAAACATTTAGATATTCCATTGAAGTTTGTTTTGGCATCAAACAGGAAGTCGGCTACGACTTCGGTTTACTGAGTTATGTTCAAAAGCTTGTTTCTACCTTTTTTTGACGTAACGTCGTGACGTTAATTGCAATTATGACGTGGTTTGATCCATACCATTCCAGACAGATAGCCTATCAAGTGTTAAAATTTGAAAAATTGTTATCTGCAATAATAAATGAGTTATGACAAGAACTAAATCAGTAAAAGTCCCATTTGATTATAATGGGAGCAAAATGTTACATGGAAACCGTCGCTACGTCAAAATGCCTTGACCGATTCTTCTTGAAACTTGGTAACACCCATTCAGTGACCTAATATGTAGATTCAGTAAAAATGTCAAGTCAATCGGATGAAAATTGACGATTTTAGAAATTTGACCTATTTTAAAAATTTCGACCTTGACCAATCTCGAAAACGGCTGACCGGAAGTCGATGAACCATTGACACTTTTTGAAGAGCTTTCTCTAAGGAAGATAACGACCAAAACCGGAAGTCTCTATGATCATTTTTGGCCGAGTTATCATGTTTGGATGTTTGACCTCACTGTGACCTTGACCTTTGACCGATTTTGACCAAATCTAATCAGCGCTAGCCATCACCCTCCTGAATCACGTGGTGTAATTTGACATTGGTAGCTTCTTCCGTTCTCGAGTTATCGTGCCTACAAACAAACAAACACACACACAAACAAACAAACAAGCAGTCATAGACTGGTACTTACGAAATCGTCAACTTGACCTCTGACCTTGTCTAATAAAAGCTGTCTCTGGAGAAGGTAGCGACACAAACCAGAATGTTTCTAAGATGATTCTGTACCAAACCATCAAAAATCGAATGTTTTGGATGTTGACGTCACTGTGACCTTGACCTTTGACCGATTTTGACCAAAATCTAATCAGCGCTAGCCATCACCCTCCTGATCACGTGGTGTAATTTGACATTGGTAGCTTCTTCCGTTCTCGAGTTATCTGTACCCAAACCATCAAAAATCGAATATTTGACCTCACTGTGACCTTGACCTTTGACCGATTTCGACCAAAATCTAATCAGCACTTGCCATCACCCTCCTGAATCACGTGGTGTAATTTGACATTGGTAGCTTCTTCCGTTCTCGAGTTATCGTGCCTACAAACAAACAAACATACAAACAAACAAACAAACAGAAACGGAAGTCATCAATATACTTACGAAATCTTTAGATTTCGTAAGTAACAAACAGAAACGGAAGTCATCAATATACTTACGAAATCTAAAGATTTCGTAAGTAACAAACAAACAAACAAGCAGTCATAGACTGGTACTTACGAAATCGTCAACTTGACCTCTGACCTTGTCTAATAAAAGCTGTCTCTAGAGAAGGTAGCGACGCAAACCAGAAGTTTATACGATGATTCTGTACCAAACATCAAAAATCGAATGTTTGACCTCACCGTAACCTTGACCGTTGACCGATTTTGACCAAAATCGAATCAGCACTAGCCATCCACCCTCCTGAATCAGGTGGTGTAATTTGACATTGGTAGCTTCTTCTGTTCTCGAGTTATCGTACCAAACCATCAAAAATCGAATGTTTGACCTCACCGTGACCCTTGACCGTTGACCGATTTTGACCAAAATCGAATCAGCACTAGCCATCACCCTCCTGAATCACGTGGTGTATTTGACATTGGTAGCTTCTTCCGTTCTCGAGTTATCTGTACCAAACCATCAAAAATCGAATATTTGACCTCACTGTGACCTTAACCTTTGACCGATTTTGACCAAAATCTAATCAGCACTTGCATCACCCTCCTGAATCACGTGATGTAATTTGACATTGGTAGCTTCTTCCGTTCTCGAGTTATCGTGCCTACAAACAAACAAACAAACAAACAAACATACAACAACACAACAAACAGAAACGGAAGTCATCAATATACTTACGAAATCTTTAGATTTCGTAAGTAACAAGCAGTCATAGACTGGTACTTACGAAATCGTCAACTTGACCTCTGACCTTGTCTAATAAAATCTGTCTCAAGAGAAGGTCGCGACGCAAACCAGAAGTTTCTCTACGATGATTCTGTACCAAACCATCAAAATCGAATGTTTTGGATGTTTGACCTCACTGTGACCTTGACCTTTGACCGATTTTGACCAAAATCTAATCAGCGCTAGCATCACCCTCCCTGAATCACGTGGTGTAATTGACATTGGCAGCTTCTTTCCGTTCTCGAGTTATCATTTTTTGGATGTTTGACCTCACTGTGACCTTGACCTTTGACCGATTTTGACCAAAATTTAATCAGCACTAGCATCACCCTCCTGAATCAGGTGGTGTAATTTGAGATTGGTAGCTTCTTCCGTTCTCGAGTTATCGTGCCTACAAACAAACAAACAAACACACAAACAAGCAGTCATAGACTGGTACTTACAAAATCGTCAACTTGACCTCTGACGTTGTCTAATAAAAGCTGTCTCTAGAGAAGGTAGTGACGCAAACCAGAAGTTTCTACGATGATTTCTGTACCAAAACCATCAAAAATCGAATGTTTGACCTCACCGTGACCTTGAACGTTGACCGATGTTGACCAAAATCTAATCAGCACTAGCCATCAACCCTCCTGAATCACGTGGTGTAATTTAACATTGGTAGCTTCTTCCGTTCTCGAGTTATCGTGCCTACAAACAAACAAACAAACAGAAACGGAAGTCATCAATATACTTACGAAATCTTTAGATTTCGTAAGTAACAAACAGAAACGGTAGTCATCAATATACTTACAAAATCTTTAGATTTCGTAGTAACAAACAAACAAACAAACAAGCAGTCATAAACTGGTACTTACGAAATCGTCAACTTGACCTCTGACCTTGTCTAATAAAAGCTGTCTCTAGAGAAGGTAGCGACGCAAACCAGAAGTTTCTACGATGATTCTGTAACAAACCATCAAAAATCGAATGTTTGACCTCACCGTGACCTTGACCGTTGATCCGATTTTGACCAAAAATCTAATCAGCATAGCCATCACCCTCCTGAATCACGTGGTGTAATTTGACATTGGTAGCTTCTTCCGTTCTCGAGTTATCTGTACCAAACCATCAAAATCGAATATTTGACCTCACTGTGACCTTGACCTTTGACCGATTTTGACCAAAATCTAATCACACTAGCCATCACCCTCCTGAATCACGTGGTGTAATTTGACATTGGTAGCTTCTTCCGTTCTCGAGTTATCGTGCCTACAAACAAACAAACAAACAAACAAACAGAAACGGTAGTCATCAATATACTTACGAAATCTTTAGATTTCGTAAGTAACAAACACACAAACAGAGAAGGAAGTCATCAATATACTTACGAAATCTTTAGATTTCGTAAGTAACAAGCAGTCATAGACTGGTACTTACGAAAATCGTCAACTTGACCTCTGACCTTGTCGAATAAAAGCTGTCTCGAGAGAAGGTAGCGACGCAAACCAGAAGTTTCTACGATGATTCTGTACAAAACCATCAAAAATCGAATGTTTGACCTCACTGTGACCTTGACCTTTGAGCGATTTTGACCAAAATCTAATCACCCTAGCCATCACCCTCCTGAATCACATGGTGTAATTTGACATTGGTAGCTCTTCCGTTCTCGAGTTATCATGCCTACAAACAAACACACAAACATACAAACACACAAAACACACAAACACACAAACAGAGGACGGAAGTCATCAATATACTTACGAAATCTTTAGATTTCGTAAGTACCAAACAGACAGGGGTGAAAACAGTAAACCTCCGTCCATCTTCGATGGCGGAGGTTAACAATGACCTTGGTAAAATGAAGATCAAAATAATAAAACTGTGCATCCAACAAGCCAGTGAGGATAAATAATAATTATCTGCCATCTGAAAGCAGAGTGGAGAACTTATGCTCCATGGAAGGAATCTTCCATCCAAAAGTTCGATGACAACATGTGGTTTCTTCCTCTGGGAGACAAAACAAAAAATAACTAATTATGCAACATTTTAAGCCGCTGTCACACCTTGACGATTTTGCCAGCGTATGCCGATTTATGAAAAATTTGTCTAAAACGCTGGCACACGTCGAATACGTTATGGTAAGTTTTGTATACGTTAAGAGCACGCTGAAAAACACTGCCATACGTCGTATACGCTGGCTTTAAAACGTTGTACTTTTGGGTTGTCCTCAAATTTTTGGCATGCTTGAAATTTTACGACGTATTCCGGCGTATGACTCACACGTTCCGCTACGCTGGCCATAAGTTGTAGGCACGTTATGCGATGGTTGACACACGTCGACACACGTTACTTGTAAGTTACTCATAAGTCGAAAACACGTCGAGGTAATGTTTAGCGTACCGAAACTTGTTTCTAACCTATGAGTAACGTTTTGTAAGCACGCTACACGAACGTTGTTCACACTTCGCAACACGTTACTTGAAAGTTCCTCATACGTCGAAACCAGTCAAAGTAATGTTTAGGGTACCCGTGACTTATTTATAACCTGAGTAACGTGCTTGGAAATTATTTGTAAAGCATGTCCTACGCACAAATACGTATGTAGACGTATTTGACGTCTTTCAGGACGACCACAGAACTTACTGAACGCGTTTCTAACTTACAGATACTGTATAATGGCGTATTGGCAGCGATTAGGGGAATTGGTATATAAAAAAAGGGGCTTCGCAGGAGGAACCCGTTCTTTTTTTTAGACTTCGTGGTGAGTACATGTCCATGTCATTCCGAGAGATGGAGGATACGACGGCAAGGCTGAGACGACAATACCTACCTGTCCTCCAACATCAACATGACCTCATCGAGTTGACACTGCACCAGTTGCGTGCCAATAGAGCCGGGAGAAGAAGACGTGAATGGAGGAGAAGGAACTGGTCAGACCATGGATCGGGAGGCGACGCCATTACGGCATATATGACCAGCTCATGGTGGAACTCCGA
>CM068963.1:31618148-31637640 GCA_035128595.1 Eptatretus atami | reverse complement strand
GCGATTTCGTCATTCACGGATTTGCCATTTGCAGCATTTTTCATGAATCAGGAACCGCAGCGAACCTATCCCCCCTTTTTCCATTGAAACCAATGCCCCGCTATTTGCGGCATTTTCCAGGAACGTATATCACCGCAAATAGCGGTTCACCGGAGGATCTGGTTCAATTCCCAGTATGGGCGTGTGTGTGTATATGTGTGTGTGTGTGTGTGTGTGTGTGTGTGGTGTGTGTTGGGTGTGTGTGTGGTGTGTGTGTATATGTGTGTTGTGTGTTGTGTGTGTGTTATATGTGTATGTGTATATGTGTGTGTGTGTATATATATATATACATACATACATATCCAACCTTAATTTTTCATAATAGACACTACATATCCAACCTTAAAAAGTATCCAACCTAATTTTTCGTGCGTAAACAAATGAAGCTAGGGAGGCGTGGTTTGGTGCACGTATGTAGGCCTGTATGTAGGCGATCCTAATCGTATGCGTGAATATTTTCCCGCCTGCAGAAGCTGTCAGTCGCCGACAGACCGCTGATGAGTGAGGAAGTGTTAGTGAGGCCTGGTCGGATATTTTCCGTTGTTGACAAAATTGCCGGAAAAACTTGACATACGCATACTGCCAATCATTTTGTTGTAAAGCTTGTGCGATTCCCCCCCTCAAAGTGGAAACCGATTCTGCAAGATTTTCAACAGGCTCTCCGGGAACGAAACGCAATCGGGCACCAACAAACAGATAAAAGAGTGTGTTACAGACCGTCTTCAAAGAATATGGTTCCGCACATCAAGTGGGGAAAGTGAAAAGCCACGTTCTGGTGTGGCCCTCAATAATCCGAAATGGAGGATACGGCAATTGGACTCAGTGAGGACCCTGTGCACTGATGCCAGGAATCGTTCGAAATCACGATCCAGAGAATTTGCAGACGAGGCGGGCGTCCAGCATTGGAATTCCGTTCATTCCCATTTGGTGACGTGAGATTTTGGGCTTAAAGGAGAATCTTCAGCGAAAGTTCGTGGCAACATAGCTTGCTACCCACGATCGAGCAAGAAGCAACTCCGTTTGGAGATCCGCACAGGGACATGCTGGAGACTGTGAACAGCAATCCCAACTTCTTCAACACAGTGGAATTCACTGGGCGATGAGAACCTGGGTTTATGGGTTACGACCCAGAAACCAATTCCGATGTCATCAAATGGAAGCATTCCAAACATCCCCGAGGCCAAAAAAGCAAGAAGGTTCCTGCCTCAGCAATGTACAAGTCAATACTGGAAGCGTCTTTCCTTTGACTCCATGTGGCCGTGGTTCCCATCACGAGGTTACCCCAACTCACACGGCACAAACCATCCCAAAGAGTAACTACCAGAGGTACTTGCTCCCCGCCTTCGTGAAATGGCTGTGCGACGCAAACGGCCGGAACCGTGGGCAGCGGTTCAATTGGCAGCTCCATGTTCACGATAACGCACCCGCCCATTCTTCACATTGATACATGAGTTCCTGGCCAACCACAACACACTGTGCTCGTCAGGCTCCCTACTCTCTCCGACATGGCTCCGTGTGACTTCTGGCTTTTTCCCCAAGCTGAAAATGCCGCTGATGGACCAGATTTCAGCCAGAGTAAAGACATATGCGGAATTGTGACGGACCAGCTGCGCGCCAGTCCAAAAGAGGCTGTTCCAGCGCTTGCTTTCCGACAGTGGCAGAACCGTTGGGGAGAGTGTTATGTGGCACAGCCCATAGGATACTTTGAAGCGAGATTAAGTGAAGTTTGTTGTATGGATACGAGTATTTTATGAACAAAAGGTCGGATACTTTTTGAACCACACCTCGTATACAGGGTGAGTCAAAAGTACGCGCCGATTTTCTGTTTTCGGCTGTCAGATTCTTTCTGGGAAGCATATTGTTAATAATTGTCTTGCAGATTATTATTCTGTAATTTATTTATTTTATTTTGTTTGCAGGTCTTATTGCTGCGAGTTGGAAGTTACTGAATTTCACAAATTGAACCATGAATTGACTTTCAATGATCAACGCATTGCCAGTCGTGTGAAACATTAATTACCAAATGTCATGAACAACCCCAACGATGGCGCACGCCGTTTGACACAGGAATTCGATATTAACCCACCTCAGGAAGAAAACATACGAATTGATGTCGAGAAATTTGAAGCAACAGGGTCGGTAGCCACTGCCAAAGAAGTCCGGTCGTCCAAAAACAGGCAACGAATGCAGCTGAGGCTGAAGAAGCCATCAGAAGACTGGCACAAAGTCTGCAAAAGTCAACTCCGCCGTTTATCTGCAAGTTGGAAGCTTGAGCTAATCAAGTGTCTATCCGTATCCTTCACCAGAAAAAAATGGAAACCTAACATTCCACCTTCTGCAGTTGCCCTTCATGACAGCCGGTCACACTCTTTGCACGATTAGCCAGCGTTATGCCGATTTAATGAAAAATTTGTCTAAAACGCTGGCACACGTCGAATACGTTTATGGGTACGTTTTTGTATACCTTAGAAGCAGCTGAAAAAACCTGCCATACGGTCGTAGTATGCTGGCTTTAAACGTGTACTTTGGGTTGTCCTCAAATTTTTGCATGCTTGAAATTTTACGACGTATGCCGCGTTCATACTCACACGTTCCGCTACGCTGCCATTAAGTTGCAGGGCACGTTATGCGATCCGTTGACAACGTCGACTACACGTTACTTGTAAGTTACTCATAAGTTGAAAACAGGCGTCGAGTAATGTTTAGCGTAAACAGAAACTTATTCTAACCTATGAGTAACGTTTTGTAAAGCACGTACACGAAACGTTGTCACACTTCGCAACACGTTACTTGAAAGTTCTTTCATACGTCGAAACACGTCAGTAATGTTTAGGGTACCCGTGACTATTTATAACCATGAGAACGTGCTTGGGAATTATTTGTAAGCATGTCCTACGCCAATACGTATGTAGACGTATTTGACGTCTGCAGGACGACCACAGAACTTACTGAACGCGTTATCGAACTTACAGGATACCGTATAATGGCGTATTGCAGCGATTTAGGGGACATTGGTATATAAAAAGGGCTTCGCGGAGGAACCCCGTCTTTTATTTTTTAGACTCGTGTGTGAGTACATGTCCATGGTCGATTGAGAGATGGGAGGATTACGGCAAGGCTGAGACGACAATACCTACATGTCCTCGCAACATTCAACATGACCTCATCGAGTGACACTGCCACAGTTTGCGTGCCGCAATAGAGCCGGGAGAAGAAGACGTGAACGGAGGAGGAAGGAACTGGCGTCAGCCATTGGATCGGGAGGCGACGCCATTACGGCAATATGGACCCAGCTCATGGCTGGAACTCCGGAACGAGGACCATGCATCACTTCATCAATTCCTGCGAAATGCCCCCAGCAATGTTCAGAAGAAGAGCTGCTAGCCAGAGTGGTTCCAGGATAACCAAGCAGTACACCTTCTACAGGATCGCGCTTGACGCCTGGCATGAGGCTGGCACTGAAGCCTTGCTGCTGTTTGGTGCCGTGGGACTGCAGTTGCTGTGGAGCGATTTAACTCGTTCATGAAAACGTTTTCAATTGCGGGATCACCATCGGTTCTCCAAAAACAATAGTGCGGGTGACAGCCATTTATTTAAATGATTCAGTGATAAATCATTTCAATAGTCGGAGTGGAAGCGATTTTAACTCGTCAATGAAACGAATTTCAATGCAAGCACCAGCGTCCAAACAATAAGGCGACGTGACAGGCATTTATTAAAAAGTGATTGCAGCCTAATGAATAGGAAAACCTCACGTAATCGTCGACGATACGCTGCCACGCTATGCATACGTAGACTATCGTGGGCATAGGTTGTGGAGGGCCTAAACACGCTAGATCAATCGTTGGTATAACTATCTGATATGTTATCGAAGCGTTTCTGTGTTCCATTTACCAGACATTATGCATTTGGTCCCAAGTCGTTTTGAATACTTTTAAAACTGAAAACAAAAAATAGCTTCATCGTGGGAATGAGAAAAAAAAATTAGCCTTGAAAAGAAAAATCGAACAATGGTGCGACGTGTCTCCATTCGTGGACGCAACGAGGATCCATCATCACCGACACCCTCCCATCACGCTCACCTACTACTACATGACAAGGACCTACTACTACTACCATACTACTACTACTACTACTACTGCACGCTCACCTAATACTACCACTACCAATACCAATCTACTACTACTACTACTACTACTATTACTACCAATACCAATACTACTACTACTACTGAACGCTCACCTAATACTTACCATACTGATACTACTGACATTGACATCGACTCATATGGAGTCTGAAACACTGACGGGTTCCTCTTGTTGAAAGGCCCATTTGTATATACCAATTCCCTAAACGCTGCCAAATCGCCATTATACGGTAGAATGTAAGTTAGAAACAACTGTTCAGTAAGTTCGTGGTCGTCCGAGAGACGTCAATCAAATTCGTCTACATACGACAATGGTGCGTTTGAGATCGTTACACAATAGCATTCAAAGCACGACTAACCATAGGTTCAAAGCATCGTTACTTCATACGTTAAAAATTAAGTTTTCGGTGTCTGCTTAACATTACCTCGACAGCTTTCGAACTTATAGTTAACTTACAAGTAACGTGTGTCCGACGTGTGACAACGATCGCGGAGAGTGCCAAGCAACTTATGGCCGGCGTATGCGGAAATTGTGAGCCATACGTCGCAGCACGTCGTAAAATTTTCAGCATGATTGAAATTTCACGACGTACTAGCGTACCATGGAAGTATGACAGCGTACTTCATTGTTTTCAGCGTGGCTCCTAACGTATACACAAGCTTACCCATACCGTTATTCGACGTTGTGCCAGCGTTTTAGACACATTTTTCATTAGGTCGGATACGCTGGCTAAATCGTTTCAAGGTGTGAGCTGCGATGTTTACACTTCCAATTTTCAGGCGGTTTGATTTAAATCGGGCGGTGCGGCAGTGTTTTTTAACAGGCTACGTCCACGAGTTCGTCGGCCATACGTGCAGCTGCTATGCCTAAGTTAAAACTATCGTTGGGCCATAGGTTTGTGAACGCCGACACAGGCCTAAAGGCATTCGTTGTATAAGTTTATCTATAAGACAACGAAACGTTCTGTGCCCATTACTAATATGTTATTGCATACGACCAACACGTTATGAATCGACCAAAACTTTTTTAAAAACCTCAAAACTTCAAGCGTACGCCAACGTTTTACATAATTTTTATACGTTGCCAGTGCTGGCTAAATGTAAGCTGTGGACAGCGCTTGATGAAGATGACGACCACCGTCTTCAATTGTGAAGAGTTCTAGCTAAACTTATGAAGAGGACACAATGTGAGACAACATCTTGGTGGTCAGTATGAAGGCATTTTTAAGCTTAATGGCCACAATTAAACAGACACAATTGTGTCTACTGGGCTGCGAATAACCCAAGTAGTGACAGTAGAGAAGAGGTGGTTAAAATTTACCGGAGTGACAGTTTGGCAGCCATGTCGCCAATTATGGATAATATTCATTGGACCCTTGTTCTTTGAGATCTGTCACTGCAGAAATTACCTGGATTATGCTGCAAACCTTCTTTGCGCCCAGGCGTACAATATCAGGACTGTTATTTCCAGCATGATGGAGCTCCACCTCATTATGGACGTATGTTCGTAGTGGCTTTTGATGAAAACTTTTCCAGGGAATGGATCGGCCACCGCGGTCCGATGAGTGGCCGGCACGCTCCCCAGACGTTACACCTTCCAGATTTCTTTCTTTGGGCTCATGAAAGACGCTTGTTTACTCGGAAAAAGGTCTACAGTTACCATTCAGGAATTGAGGCTGAAATCACTGCCAAAAGTTTAGAGGAAATTGATATCGAACTCTGCAGACGTGTGTGCCGCTCTGTGCCTGCTCGCTGCAATTGTGCATCGATCACGAGGGAGGGCCTTTGAAAATTGCAAGTAAAACAGCTTCGTACAGTTCCTAATATTTTCTTGAATAAATGTTAGATAAACATGTCATTCATTTTATTTTCTACCTTCTTGTACACTGTTAATACAAATGGCAAACAAACAATCAACTTTGACAGAAATTCAGGGCGCTACTTCTGACTCACCCTGTATGTTAATATATTACATACATACATACATACATAAATATATTACATACATATATAAAAAAAATACACAACATAATTATATTTTATATATATATATACATATAATAATATACAATGGTGCTTTCTAAAAAATGTAAAGTTTTTTTAATGCGCAGAACCCGCCATATCAGTGAGTTCCTACTAGAAATCATGGTGTTTAAAATATTTTTTTCTTCTTGAGTTAGTGTCTTGAACTTGCGCAAGCGATGCCAAAGCTGCACAAAGGGCATTTTTTTCCCCAAAAACTGCCAAAATGATTTTTTCCTCTTTTCGCAGATCAAATTAAAGTTTATTTTGAGTCATCTGAATTTACTGTTTGGAGGGTTTAATTATATATCGTATAATTTAAATGCATAAAAATGTATTAAATATGATGTGAAGAAATTAAAATAGCTCCATAAAATGCTAAGGTCTTAAAAATAATGAAGTCCCAACTCGGTCCAAAAATTCGGAAAACGGAAGATTTCTGTTGAAAGTTGCGCAAAATCGCACAGCAGTGAGCAGAGCATTTCTTTCATGCGTGCATGAATTAACGCGCAAGGCTTGGGCAAAACTTGTTACTTTTCAACGTGTTACTTAACCACTCTGTAACATTTCCCACTTAAACCATGATGTTTTCTCTCTTTTTTTCAGACCAGAAATTCTGCATATATTTGGGGTAAGGCCTCCAGAACTAGAATCGGAAAGGCCTTTGGCTGATTGGATCCCTAATCCAACACTTCCTGGCCAGAAGTCCTTCTAAGGCCGAAGTATCTCCGCTTTTTGATGTTCCTTCATGTCGGAAATAATGAGACCCATGTAAGGGTGAACTCAAACATCACTAGAAGCTAATGAACATCTGGCTCCACGAGGGGAATTCCTTACGTAGCACCTTCTGAGTGGGTAGTCCATGTGCGAAAATTACACACAACGTGGCAGGGTTGAAGAAAAGCATCAATCGGAGACTACTACCAACATTAGAGAAACAAGACAATTTCAAGGCCGACGGATGAGCTGTTTGACATAGCTCCGCTGTGCTATGAATCTTATAAAAATCGATGCAGGACAAGGAGTTTCTTGCTTCTCAGCGTCAAAAGGGGTGTCCAGGAAAGATCGGTGAGGTCTTTGACTTACAGACTGCCAGGAACTTAGAGAAAATTATGAAACGTAAAGGATGAAGAGAAAAAGAGGAAACAAGAAGGCGCTTTTGGAGATGCGCCGCAACTTCTGAAACAGCCAACCTCCAGTCTTCCTCCTCCTCCAGCTCTACTGATTTAGTCCAAGTCGACAAACCATCTTCTTCCATCCATCCAACCACCTGTGATTCCCAGCCTCCACGAAGAGAAAACGTGGGACAACTGGATTAACATCGTGCAAGTAACTGAGGCCCTGGATAGAACTCTCCTTAGCAATCTCTGCAAGTCGGGTTCTAAATTCCATTTGCCAAGCAATGGACAAGACATCATAAACTTTCTCCTCAGTACCAAGTGCCATTCGTCCGCTCCGTGTTAAGCACAGGGAAGGCAACGCGCTGAAGAGATAAAGCAGAGCTTAAGGTCGACATCACCATCTCTCTCTTAAATGTCATGCTTTGTTTCAATGGTAAAAGGGGGATAGGTTCCCGGCGGTTCCTGATTCATAAGAGAAACGTTTATAAGTTTAAAATCTTTTTGACCATGATTGCATATGATTACAGTTTCATAAAAAATGCTTACAAATAAAAAAAAGACAACACCAGGCACTGTTTCCAATGTTTATTGAAGGAATGCAATTTACAGTTTATTAAGAGTGATTCACCAACTATACTGCAAAAGTTTAAAAAACAAACAACAGCAGGTACTGTTTGAAATTTTTATTTGCACAAACACACGTAACTTTTCAAATGATGGTGATAATGATTATAATGATGATTTTCAAATCCAGTGAACTCAGTGGAGTGGTCTGAAGACCACACAGGTGAGGGTGCTGATGAGTCGTGCACTGAAAGGAATGTCAGTGAGGGCGCTGAAACAGGTGAGGATCCTGATGAGTCGCTCACTGAATGGGATGCAGGAGAGGCAGGTGAGGGTGCTGATGTTCCTGAGATGGACAGACCAGGGTGGAATAAATCCATGAGTGAGAGCTGCCTTGCAGATTGCCGCAGGTTTCGATGTAGCTCCTTTTGTATGGGAGCATCACATCATCCAACCCCCTCTTGCACTTGAGGTAACGCTCCATTACCGGATCGGCCTCTAACAGCCTCTTGGTAATTGACCGCATGTCCTGCAGTATCTCACCGAGGAATTTGACCGTGAATTTGGTCCTCGACATCTCTTCCTCTTCATCACTGCCCACTTCCTCCTACTCAGACACCTTGATAATGCCTCCCAACCCCTCCTCATTGAGCTCTTCAGCATGCGAGGCGATAAGGTTCATGTCGTCAAAGCCTTCTCCTCCCACCTGCCATGCCAACCCGACAATTCCCTGCCTCTGAAGTTCTTCACTGCCTGTGGCCACAGGTTCTGCCAGCAGGCATTCATGCATGGTGAAAGCTCTCACCTCATCCAGCAACTCTTTGATTGCACTAATGCAGTGAGCTATGTTGAACTCCTTCCGACACTGCCCGATGGTGAGCCCGGTGTCCAAAATGCGGTGAAAGGTGTGGCAGGTATAATAGATTTTGAGAGTGGAGATCACCCCTTGGTTAAGCAGCTGGATTACGGAGGTCGTGTTGCATGGCAGGAAGATCACCTCGACGTTTGGGTGAGCCACCTTTAGGTCCCCGGGGTGGCCAGGAGCATTGTCGACGAGCAGGAGAACCTTGAACATTAGGTTTTGTTCCGCCACGTACCTCTCCACCTGAGGGACGAAACAGTTATGAAACCAGTCCATGAAAATTGCTGCCGTCACCCATGCTTCCTTGTTGGCCCTCCAAAACATGGGCAGCGTGTGCTGTTCTTGCCCTTGAGAGCACGAGGGTTCAGGGAATGGTAGAGCATCGTGGGCATTTGCTCAGAGAAGAAGAGATACCTGGTCCTTTGCGGCCTTGAATCCCGATGCTGTCCCATCTTGCTATGAGAAAAAAGTTTGCGTTGGCATTTTTTTCCAAAACAGGCCAGTCTCATCAGCATTGAACACCTGCTCTAGCAGATACCCCTTCTCCTCAATGAGCTGTGCAAGTTTAGAAGGGAACGTTTCAGCCACCTCGTGATCCACGGAGGTGTACTCGCCTGTCAGTTTGACTTTGTAGAAACCTTAGCGCTTCTTGAAGTGGTCAAACCATCCTCTGCTCACTTGCAATGGAAATGGACACTTGGAATGGACTGGGGCTGCTCATTTCCGCATCGCTCATACCTGTGTCACTCGTGCTAACGCCACCCATGCCAGCAAGATGGGCATACAGTACATACGCATTGCCCTTGTGCAAATGAGACCTCCACTTAAAGGCATGTTCTTCTGCGTGTTATCCTTAATCCATACACTGACAGCCTTCCCCATCCTCTCTATGTGGACATCCCAGATGTGGGTGACCACTTTGGTGTTCGGTACAGCGCTCACCGCAACACTTTGTCGGATCGCCTTCTCGTTCTTCCATATGTAGCAAACAGTGGATTTGTTTACTCCATACAGTCTGCCCACAGAGGCCACACTCTGTCCACTTGACAGCCGGTCCAGCAGATCCACTTTGTGATTCAGGCTCATCACTTTCTTCTGCCTCTTGGCAGTCGACACATCTCCAGCACTGGGTTTGTGCTTGCGAGCCATGTTTGATCAATGAGCAAATGAGAGGCAAAGCACCGGTCAAGGCAGCGGAACGAGAATAATTATTGAGACCCAGGACACGCTTTACAAGAGTAGTCATGCGGGAATTGTGGGTAGCTGCAGGAGGGGTGAGTAATCTGTCCACACTGTTTGTGGCGGATGTTGGCGGATCTTCACGTTTTACTCAGCTGAGGATAGATGTGGTGAACACTTTAATTATGTAACTCGGGGGGCTGGGTGGGGGGGAGGGGGGGGTGACATCTTCAACGACTCATAGTAATGCAGTGAAGCATTTTAATTATGTAACTTGTGGATGTAAACGTTTTACTCAGATTGAGGTGGATGTGGTAAAACATTTTAATTATTTAACTCGTGGATGTAAACGTTTTACTCAGAGGGGGTAGATGTGGTGAAACACTTTAATTATGTAACTCGTGGGAGGGGGAGGGGGGTGACATCTTCAGCAGCTCATAATCGGTGCAGTGAAGCATTTTAATTATGCAACTTGTGGATGATAACAGTTTACTCAGATGAGGGTAGATGTGGTGAAACGTTTTAATTGTGTAACCTGTGGGAGGGGGGGGGGCTAACATCTTCAGCAGCCCGTAATAGATGCGGCGAAGTGTCCTTATGGGGCTAATGGTGGAACAAGCTGCACAGCTCGGTTTAGAGTGTGACTTCTGGACATGCCACGCAAGCTCAACTACAATGTGGCTGGTGGAAGATATGTTTTAGAACTGTCATGTGCGTGGCTCGTGGAAAATATGTTTTTGCGTACCGTACTATACTATACTATACTGCACTGTACTGTATGTACATACAGCTCGCTTATAGCGTGGCTCTTGGAAGATATTTTTGCGGACCCGGGGTCGGGGGCGAGAAGACCACGAGGGGGTGAGCTACCTCGGGTCCCCACCAGACTCTCCAGATTTGCAGGCCGTCACACATGAATAACTTTGTGACGCGGCGGGCCGCTAATCGACCGTGAATGCAATAACTCAACCACGTGACTTAGGGTCCTCCATCTGATTCCGTTTACCTCAAGGTCATGTGGTTTAATTACCGGTGGACACCCCCTCGGTACACACTTGCTCAAACCGGATCACCTTACCGGATAAGATGCAGCCAAGCGTGACTCCCAAGGACGTATCGGCTAGAAAACAGAACGATGGGGGATAACGTCCCGGCTAAGCTGGAATTCGAACCATGCTGGACCAATGAAGGAAAAGACGAAAATGAGCTGTGAACATTTCTTTACAAGCATTTATTTACAATTAAGCGAGGAAAGGTATTTATACAATAAACCCACAGTAAATTGGGTTTATTGGTATATACAGCAGGGATAGCAAGGAATTCGTGGGGTGCAGCAAAAGGCAAGCAATTTACAAAAGCAGACACGGAGCAGACTTATCCCGTAAGAACTTCGACAATCTTAACTTAAACTATGATAGGTGTCATCACACACACGCACACACGCACGCACGCACGCACGCACGCACGCACGCACACACACACACACACGGGATTAGATGTCGTCCAGAAAGAAAGACAGCAGATGAGGACAAATGGCCTCGCAATACCTGGCGCGGTCGGCCGACCAACGCAACCCAGTACATTTAGGGAGAGGTAGCAGGGATGAATACTGGTGTCTAAGGTGTAGGAGTGGGAGGTTTGTGTACTATATGAGGGGGGGGGTGCGGTGTCGTGCCAGAGGAAAATGGGATTGCGAGCCAGTAGTGATGCTCTTTTGTGTGTCCAAAGGGGACGAGATAGGGAGGTTGAAAGAGAGAGAGGAGAAAAGATGCGTGAGGTGAAAGTTCCTTAACCTAGTCTTGTGTAGGTCTATTAGTGTAGCGTGTACCTCTGTGGGATGCTCCACTTGAGCGTTCCCACCTCGAGAGTTGACCCATTATCTCCGGGTTAGTCACTATGCCGGGGCTCGTGGCAACGTGCGCTCCGTACTGCTCCTCAAGAAGAAGAACGTCTCAGTTGCACACCAACCACGAGTGAAGAGCCAGCGAAGGGCAGAGGCAACGAGGAGCAGCCAACGCATAGCCGAGAGGAGCAAAGAAGAAGAGGGTGAAGCAGAGAGTGAGCGGCTCCACGCTTCGCCTTTTATAAGCCCCGGGTGAAGGGTGGGGTGACAACCCGAAAGCGATGCGCTGTGACCTTAATCTCGCCTCTCTACTGGGCCACAGTGGCCCTAGCCACGCCCTACCAGGCTCCCACAGCCGGAATCGGTCTCATTTGTCCATCCGGCTCAACACGGCCCGGAGCTCCTGACTCAACATAGGGTATGAGCCGCAACCCTGGCTCCGAACGTGCTCCGAGTGCAGTCTGAATGCCGAATGGCAATGCACACCCGCCACCCACGGGCCCACTCTCATTAGCCAAAATGCACATCCCGGCCCCGTACCAAACTCCTGGATCGCCCTTCCACCAACAATCCCCTCCACCAACAAGTGAGGACCCCTCCTCACCGCCCCTGTCTTGCTATGTTCTGGCGACTGGACGAAGGTCGTATCAATCCTACGTGCTCACCCAATACATCCCCGGCGAGATGCGGTCGAGCTATTAATGTCCGTTGCTCGGCCCCGCTTCGCATGATTAGAGGACAGCCCGAGTTGTGCAGTACTGCTCCGCATAGTGGTGAATTGTTGCGATGCAGAGGCACAAGGGGGTGTGGGAATATTTTTTCCCATGTGCGGGAGGTGTTGGTGGTCGAAGTGGTGAGTTTTTGGTGAGTGAGGGGTGAACAAGATGAGATGCCGGTTAGAAATTGGCATGCAGATTTGAATGAAATAATGACGCACGATGCGTGTGCTGTACAGTATCGATTGTGCAGCGTGCCCCATTTATTCCCAGCCACGGGAGGCTGCTTGCTATTGTGTGCTCATTCAATCGCATTTTGCATGGCTTGTGTGCTTGCTTGTTTGATTTGTACCATGTCTAAAAGGAAAGGGTTGCAATAGAAATCAGAATAGAAGATAGAGATATCGTTTTTTCACCTAGCTATTAGACCCACACAACGCACTTCATCCTGTTAACCCACTAGACATGAGGGGAAGGTCTAACTGCACGAAGATTAATGAGATAACTGCCTGGGGATCACTGTATGTTGGGTGGCATTGCCTTCGAGACATGCGGTTTTGTAGAACCGCAACAATATGTTTTGGAACTGTGTTATGTGTGTGGCTCGTGGAATTTTTTTTTCGCCGTTCGCACTGGCAAATACGCGAAGCACAGGGCCGTGAATGTCAAAGCAAGTCGCAGTATATAAACCGCAAATATACAGGTCTGCGAATAGTAGTCCGACAAATAGCGGGGTCGATAGTAATAATATGTTTGTTTATATATATATATATATGTTTGTTTATATATATATATATATACATAATCTAACTAAAACTAGGCAGCTCAGGAGACATATTTATGCAAAGAGTAAAAGCCACTGAGCCTAAAGAATCATAAAATCCTTCATTAAAACCTGACGTTCTCAGGCACACGGTGCATTAACCGTCACATCGACCTGCATGCTGCCTACAGAGGATTACACAATCGCCCACAGCCCCACTCACAGGTGCAAAGGCCAAACCCAGTGCACAAACCCAGATCAGATATGGAACACGTGACACCAACCATGACCCAAACATCCAATCCGGAAGCAAATCCACCCTCCAATCCCACTCTCTTAATTAAATCTATCACAACCTCATGCTGATTGGTCCCCTCGCAGCCCAATCGTGACACGCAGTCGTTCATGTTGGATGTAAGTACAGCGAGGTTCGTACGGGTCCTTAAAACCCATAAAAGTCCAACATTTCTGAGTTGTACAATTTAAGTATTAAATGTCCTAAATTTCAGGAAAATGTTCAAAAGTCATAAAAAATCAGATTTCCTGTTATTTGGTGAAGGGTGTTTCATTTTCCATCGCGACTAGTATTCTAAACAAGAACAAATGTGTCCAAGAGCGCTCCTAAAGGTTTTGTACTTCACACAGAAAAGAAGAACAAGAACAAGAAGAGGAATAAGAAAAAAACCAAAAAAAAAACAACAACTTCCGATATTTCGTCACGTGCCTTGATTAAGCCAATAACCGAGACCCGTCATAGTGTATTTACGTATTTACGAAATAAATAGTGTATTTACGAAATTAGAATACATTAAATGAATAATCTTTAAATGTAACGTGAACTTTTCGAAACTTTAAAGCAAATGTCCGAATATATTTAAAAGTTCATGATAGACGCTCTCAAAGGCACCCTCAATGCGAGGATGTGTACAGGTGTTTAGTATTTAAGGAGATCCGGATCCTGTATATAAAAGAGCCGAGTCCTAAAGGTTTGTCTTCACCAGAGAAGAAGAGAAGAACAACAACGCCGAGCTCTCTTAGAGCCACGTTCGCTACGCGAACACGGCTAAAAATGATATTTTATTGAAAAAAAATGTTTACCGGTTAAGCTGCATGATCACATTTCATTCCCGCCTGCCCTCATGCCAGAGCATCTGGCTTTATTTTTGCGCGGCTGCCGAAGTGGTCACTGTCTCATTCGGTCATCTCGGCAAACTTCGGCCGCCATTGTGATCGCTGTCATCACGAATAAAGAGCTGAAACATACGCCTATTAATCCTTATCATCGGCATTTATAGAATTTGTTGACCCAAATTTATATGCACAATACATCAAAGGATGCCTGGACAATGCTATTTCCAAGCTACCTGGCTTGATAAACGCGGAATTCAAAGATGGTTGGAGAAAGATCCGCGATGTCGATCTTCTGCTCGTTGTCGTGGTGTGCCGCAAATCTTCTCTCTGTGAAAAGCTTGGGAGTTTCTGCCGTCACCGCCATGGTAAAGGACAAACATCTACAAGGTGAGTGAAACTGTGTTTGCCTATTCAAATATATGAATCAACGATCTTTTGGGATTGAGGTGATTGACCGAATTGTCTCGCAGTATGCATGGTATCTGGTATGTATTTGAATACAATGTAAATACATACCTGGTACAGTATGAGGTTTTCTATTTTTCAGCTATGAGTCTGTAGGTCACTTTGGGTGAATGGGGATTATTTTAATACGGGAGCTGCGACACCTCAGATGCAAATCCAGCACGTACTGGGTTGAGAATGTCCTGTCTGCAGCAAGTTATTCTATTGTGGCCTCACCTGAATTATTTGTTGAGGCATGTGAAAGCAAGAAGAAGCCGAAACCAACCAGCAACTTCTTACAAAACTCTGCATGATGCAATGAATGATAAGCTATCTGTCGCAAAAATGTCTTTTTTTCAGGTCAGTAGCCAGTGCAGTTGAACCATTTTTAGCCTTGTACCAAACAGACAAGCCAATGGGTCCTTTTCTTGTTCATGATATTGAGAGACTGTCAGAAATTTGTGAGAGAGGTGTGTTAAGCCAGTTGGCATTACAAATGCTTCTACTGCATATGACTTGTAAGCTGGATCTTGAAAAGGAAAGGGTAGAAAACAAAAAGATTGAAGTTGGTTTCAAGCTGAAGTGAACTGAAGTCCCTCCTGAGACCAAGCCATCAGTGAACGCCAGGTGTTTCAGTTCAAAGAAGAATGTAGGCTATTTGGGTGAAATGTGTCAACAAAATCTTTGAAAGGTCTCCTCTTAAGTATAGTTTAGCCAGAATATGGCTTCTCTGGATCCCAGGTTGATGTGACTGATCAGAACACTCAAAGTCCAATTCAATGCCTGTTGAAAATTGGTGACTCTGAAACAGAGTTGATGTGTGATAATGTAGATATGTTGGTTGCGAGTTACAAAGAATTACTGCAGGATTGTAGCAGGGTGTGAACTGAAGTCTAGTTCAAGGACTTCAAGTTGAAGATGACAGGTAGATGTGTTACTCTATGAATGTGTGGGTAAAAACAAGAAGTTTGAGAAGTTGTGGGGGTAGTTCGTAAAGTGTGCTAGTTTCCCATGGTCAGGCATCTGTTGAGAGGGTATTTCGCTCAGCAGACAGATAGCGAAGGACAACCTGGGTGAAGCATGCTTGTGCACTGAGGCAGATTATTGATTAGTTTTGTACTGGTAGGTGATATGCAAAGTTGAAATCACAAAAGGAACTCCTATCCAAGGATGGTTCTCGACATAATACCATCATATCTAAAGAAGAGAAAAGAAAGAAAGGGCAAGAAGCCATCCAAAGAAACGAAAAAATGGTTGAAGATGAAGTGGATGGTTTGAAAAAGAGAAAGAAGGTGTTGGAAACTGACATAGAAGGTCTGACACATTGTCAGAAATTATGCAACGAGGCTGAGGCAAAAGGTGGCAAAACTAGCCACAGTCTTCTGGTAAAATCAATGCTCTCAGGCACTCTGCAAGCAAAAACGGGGGAACTCAAGTTCTAGAAAGAGAAATTGAGAGAAGAAGGCTAAATCCTGCCTGCTATGTCCTAATTGGATATTACAATGACAATGTAGTTTATAAAATGTACTGTTCTATAGTGCAGAAGCAGTCAGGGCTGCTTGCAACTTTGCAGGTGGTAGCATCTACAATACATTTTAACATAACAACACATTACATTGAGAGTGCTGCATCTGAAACTTGTGACTGCTCCTGGCTATTCTACAGTAACTGTGAGTGAATTTGCCAATTGGCTGTGTGGCGCGTTGTGCTTGTCGACTGACATAAGCTCGCTGTGTTCTGTATGTTCATTATTAAAATAGATTTTTTGTAAACTTTACTATCTTTGTTAATTTCTAGGTGACTCACCTCAATTACCCCTGGAATTTCTAGGATGTGGTCCTTAAAAGTGGTTATTTTAGCCCTTAAAAGTCCTTAAGTCCTTAAAAAAGACATCTCAAAATAAGTGGAACCCTGTAAACAGTCATCTCTGCACATGAGTTGTGATTAAAAAATTTTTTTACTTCTGAGGACGGAAAGTAGTGGTCTTATGAAAGTCAGGGTTTTAATAAGAATTTTACTATTCTTTTAGACTCAGTGTTTTTTACTATTCATATGAATATACATAAATATATATAATATATATATATATATATATATATTGTTACGGCTGTGGAAATTCGCAATACACCTTAAAGGGTCCTTAGATCAGTTTGACGATAAGTATGTGTGTAGTTAGATTTCCCCACCATTGTTTAGAGGGAATTTCCGTGTTCACAGGCTGCGGTCCTTTGAGATAGGCCGTTTTCTTTTCTCTATCATTATTTTGGACCAATCATCCCCAACAACCAAATCGCCACCACCAACAGCACCCCAGCAACCAAATCGCCACCACCACCTTCGCCTCTTTACCTCCACAACTCCATCCGCGCAAACATCGCTTCACGCGCCATTCTCAAACGACGCCGCCAACAACCAAACTCCCACCACCTCCGCCTTTCTACCACACGTCGTGCCATGGGCTGTGAATGCGTTCCTTTCGCCTCAAAAAGCGGATCAGGAATGCTTCACGCCCCCTTTTCATCCGCCCAATGGCTTGAGCATCGGTGGTGTGGCCCCGCCTCCGAACCGCTGTGATCCAGAAATTTACATAGACGCCCCTCCCCCGGGCTATATAAGCACGAGCACAACGCAGCTCGCGGTGCAGTACGTCGGCAGAAAGTCAAGAACCAAGTGGGAGCAGTGGAGTGGCAGCAGCAGGTGTCGGCGGGGCAGTCAAGTCAGCAGTGTCGGCAGGCAGTCGAATCGGGGGACGGAGCTCGAAGCTGACGGGAAAGGCAAGACGGGGAGCCGGAGAACGCTCGCGCGACCACGCCAGGGCACGAAGCCAGGCCGCAGCTACGCTACATCGCGGCTTGCCCGCCATCAGCGCCACGAGGCGGGTAGGACCCTTTCGGTCTGTGGACCTGGCCGCTCATCCAGGTCCACGCGCATTAGGCCCACGGCCCAGTCTGACTCCTTGTCTATGAGGGGGTCTTTTCTTGTGTTTTCTTTGAATGCGTTGTGGCGCCGTGTCTTGTAAGATAGAAAACTGTTTAAGTGCATGTAAATAAACATTGCTTTATTCGGTTGTAACTCTTGCTTGTAAATTGCATTCCTACTGTATGGCTGTGAATACATGCTTGCCTTGTCTGAGTGCGTAATAAATGTGCTTGTCGAACTGTTCCCCGTTTCGTTGCGTCCTTCCTTTGTTTGAAAGTTCCATCTTGCATCACGGAAGGAATTGGTAGAAGGTGTAAGCGCCCGGTAAATATCACGTCCGTCGGGGCCGGCGATAACACCGCTCGGTTATCACTGAAGCACGAAGCGGACCGCTTAACGCGTTCGTGTCCCAGGCCGGCCAGCCGGCGAGGTACGATCGCCCGGGTTAACTACCCGCCGGTACTTAGGTAGGTCGAGTATGGCGACAACCCTATCCTGCGCGGGTGGGCCTTGCGCACGATTGTGGTGTGGTCGAAAGACCCACCCGTGACTACTCTGGCGGTAGTTCCACGGAGGGTCACGACTGAATTGTCCGTTCCGGTGGACGCCGGTCCGATTGGAGTTACGTGGCCGATCGCACGCCGGGCGCCGAAAATTCGTTAACACTATATATATATATATATATATAGTATATGTATGTATGTATGTATGTATATAATATATATATATATATATATATATATATATATATATATATTACGACATACATACATAATACATACATACATATTTATATTGTTATGGTTTCCACCCATTTGGCGTAGCGAGCGACGCTGTTATCTAATCACAGCCGCACGCGCCCACGCGACGGGCAATCCAGTCGTAGCTTTCCAATCAACGCAGAAAATCCAGCTACGGGTGTGTTTTAAAGCACACCACAACCTTGTCAATACTCTACCCGCGCGCTACAGGGTCCGATTTTACCTAATTATTCGCACGGGCAGACTACCGAAAGATTGTACCTCAATGGGACCTGCTTGGGAACGAGCGCTTAAGCAGCTCGCTCCGTTTGCGATTTGCAGAGCGTATATTAGTGCGTGACCCGATTATATCTTATCGCTATAAAAGCCAGCATTATTCGAACGCAAAGTATTGCGCAGTTCAATAGAAGGAAGAGGACGCAACGAGCAGTGAACATTCAAACAAGGACATTTATTTGTCACACGTATGCAGTCATGCAGTCAACGAAGCAATGCAGGTATTCCAAACATGAATGCAATGCAATGGATGGGGGCGGTCGGGACAAGACACGAGTAAACAAAGACCTACAGTCGTTTGTTTTTTATTATTTACATGCACTTAACAGTTCTACTTAGCGGACATGGCGCCACAACTTTCATACAAAGAAAACCCCAGGAAAGGAAAGGGCAAGAACAGGGCCCGTAGGCCTTTAATGTTCGCCGAGCTTTGGAGACCGGGCCCCGTGAGACCATGCTGGTTACCTGCCACCTCGTGGTGACGTCGCTGAGCGACCCTCGATGTTCCGTCAACACAGTGGTTTGTGTTATGGCGACTCGGTTGGTCCGGGCCTTGCGTGCGGCCTGGTCGATCGACCTATCCGACAGACGCCTCAGAGAACGAACGGGCTTTGCTCTTTCCAAGAGTTGATGCTCTTTTACGAGCCCGCCTGTTCTCAGCGTTTGCTCCGTCGTCTGCATTTTGCTGCTGGCGACCCCTCTCCG
>CM068963.1:31565792-31582932 GCA_035128595.1 Eptatretus atami | reverse complement strand
GTCCCGAGAAAAGACAGTTGTAACTGAACACACACACACACACACCACACACACACACACACACAACACACACACCACACACACAACACACACACACACACATGTCTTTTCTGGATTGTCATTGACAGTCATAGTTCCACCCACCACTCTGTTGCCTTCCTATTCTTTACAAAGGAATAGTTTTGCATACTTTGTGGAATCCTTTCAAGTTTTTTCCTAGATCACTTTTTTTTCTGAGAAAAAAAAGAAATTTTCTAGATCACTCTTTTCTCCAGGTGTGGGGTCTACAAGGGCAGAGGTATTTGCATGAAAATATGGTACTGCACTTCATACATCGTTGAAGTTCATCAAAGCTGAGTTTACGACCGCATTTTTAGTGTCTTTATTTTATCGTTTCATTTCTTGTTGTTAATTGTGCTTTCTTCAATTTCCATATCTTTAATTGTCCCTTGTTGGTGTGTATTATTAAAATTTGTGTTTTTGTGAAAGTGTCGAGCCTACTGTATATAGCAAGGCCTCTGCTAGCGAACTGCTCATACTGTCTCTGTTGACACAGACCTAATTCAGCTTATCTTTTACCCAAAATGTGGTATCCTTCATGCTCCTCAGCTGAACTCTCGACTTTATTTCCCACTCTTTGCTTCAAAATAAATAATTAAAACCATTTAACTCCAAAAAAATCACAAACTCATTCTGCCTGTTATTTCCTTCCTTCATTCATCATTATACTTCTACAATCTCAATACCTCCTAAAGGCCTGTCACACTCTTGACGATTTACCCACGTATGCCGACGTATGAAAAAATTTGTCTAAAACCTGGCACACGTCGAATACGTATGCGTAATTTTGTATACTTAAGACAGCGCTGGCATACGTCGTAGTACGCTGGTAACGTCGTAGTACGCCGAGCTTGTCGACAAATTTTAACATGCTTGAAATTTTTCGACGTATCCAGCGTTAGACTCACACGTTCCGCATACGCTGGCCATAAGTTGTAGGCACCTTACGCGATCGTTGACACACACGTCGACCACACGTTACTTGTAAGTTACTTTCATAAGTTGACAAACACGTCGCAGGTAATGTTTAGCGTACCCAAAACTTATTTCTAACCTATGAGTAACGTGTTGTAGCACGTTACGCGATCTGTTGACACACGTCCACACACATTACTTGTAAGTTACTCCATTAAGTCGAAACACGTCGAGGTAATGTTTAGCGTCAGCTGTTCCAGACTCCTGGGTTTTTTTTATTTTTTTTTTCTTCGTATGACGGTGATGTTGACACTTCGATTTCTAGTGCGGTTATAATATAATATAATTAATAGGCTGCCGCTCAACGATTTAAATCATAACCGCACTAGAAATCGAAGTGTCAACATCACCGTTGATGCCGAAGAAAAAAAAAAACCAGGGAGTCTGGAACACTGACGCTAAACATTACCTCGACGTTGTTTCAACTTATAGTAACTTACAAGTAACGTGTGTCGACGTGTGTCAACGATCGCTTAACGTGCTACAACTTATGGCCAGCTATGCGGAACGTGTGTCATACGCGCATACGTCGAAAAATTCAAACATGCTGAAAATTTGTCGACGTACTCGGCGTAACTACGACGTATGCCAGCGTGCTTCAGCGTGCTCTTAACGTATACAAAACTTACCCATAACGTATTCGACGTGTGCCAGCGTATTCGGCAAATTTTCATATGTCGGCATACGCTGGCTTAACGTCAAGGTGTGACAGCGGCATGACACTTAATGTTCTTAGTGCGGTTATGCATTTAATCGTTCGAGCCGCACCTTTTAATAGGCTACCGCCACGTGATCGTCGGCGATACGCTGCCGCACGCTATGCATAAGTTAGACTATCGTTGGGCATAGTTGTGAACGCCGACAACACGCTCAGAATTTCTTTGATATAAAGTTATCTATCCATCGTTATCGAAACTTTTGTGTACGTTTACTGATACGTTATGGCATACGTCCAACTCGCTTTATGAATACGTCCAAAACTGGAAAAAAAACATCAATAGCTTTCAGCGTATACGCCCAGCTTTTACATCATTTTGATACCCTGCCATACGCTGGCTCAAAACGTCAAGGTGTGACAGGGCCTTAATTGAACGAAATATTTCTCCTAATTGAACTAACTTGCTTAAAAGCTTTCAGTAACTTTATAAAATCTTAATTTGCCATATCTCTCTCAGCCGAAACACCCCAGTTGTTCTTCTTACATCTTTGACTTCTTCCTCTTTCTTCAAAGTTCTTTCTCAAACCGTGGTAATTGTAAACGCTCAGTCCATCGACCGTCCCTCCATACTTAACAGCATGACTTTCCTCCATGCATTTAATATCTCCTCTTTTCACCCCTCAAGTGAGATATCGAATGGGGATTACAAGAAATACAGTCTGCAAAGGTTGCCTACAATGACCATCAACCTCACATGACCTTCACGTTCCATGAACATGTCAAACCTCTCCACGTTAGTAACCTCCCCCTCATCATCACATCCATTGCCCACATCCTTCCCACCCCAACCCCTTCTCTGTGTCCCCAACTTAGCCGTCATTCCACTCCCATGCCCCCTCTCTGCATACCCCTATGCACCGCATCTTACTCACCTTCACACTCACCCTACCCCCTCTCAGCCTTCACAACTCCGATCTACCTCCCTTCCAGCTTCCCCCTCTAGCGGCCACATCCCTCCTCTATATTCCCCCTTGCCTCACCTCTCCCAGCTTTCACCCCTACCCCATTCACCTCTTCAAAGTCATTCCCCAGACCCAATCTCCAATTTCCCCCCACGCCCCTCTCCACATCCTAGCCTACCCTGGCCAAACAGCCCTTACTCCCCTCTTCTCAATTGTGTGCGGGACCTTCCAAACATCCAAGGCCTCTGCCCTTGGCAGATCTCTCAATCCAGGCCATTGCTGATAAACCATGACATTATACTGCTTTAACAGAATCCCGTTTCTCCGACCAGGGGCATCCCAAACTCTTTCGTGTCTCTTCCTATGGCTATTGCTCTCATTTGCGTTCGATAGGTCGAACCTTGTCGCCTGCCAGCGCGAGATGCACTTTACTTATCACCAACTCAATTTCTCACTGTCATGTATCTGCCCTCTTTAAAACTTCCAAACCCTCCAGCGAGTACCTGTTGGCTGCAACTTCCCCTACTGCACACACCTCTTGTGTTTCATATTTGTGCTGCACGTGTCCTAATGGTGATGACTCCATTTATGCTATATCTCCTCCGATCTACTTACCAATAACGTGGACCAATTTTGTAATCACCGCACAATCTCAAAATCCTCTCTTCCTCACGTATGTGGCGATTACCTCTGCCCACAAGCTTTGTGCGTGTTGCGCTTGAGCGGTTAAGGGTAGCTGGCTTATAGATCTTTGGATCTTGAGTTTCCAAAGCCCTGTTGTGCTGCTTCGCACTAACATTAGGTTTGAGGTTTACCCAGGGCTGTTATTCCTGCTTGAAGTACCAAAATGAGTACAAATACTGATAACAGAGGGGCATTTCACCAGTGAGTACAGGTTCCACCCCCAGTGAAAATGATGCAGCCAAGCAGACAGAGGCTGCATTGAATAAAATAAAATTAACACCACCACTGAAGGTGAAATGGAGGTTATGGTTTTTCACCCCTGTCGTTGTCTGTCTGTCTGTTTGTTTGTCTATCTGTGGTTGAGCGAGGATGTGGCAAAAAAATGGTGGATGGATTCGGAGAAATTTGGGTTGGGACAGGGCCTGTGTGTTGTGCTGACAATGACAAAATTATGGACATTTTGTTTGAAGACCCATGATCTTGGATCGCCGATACTCCGATGAATTGTTAAAGCAATTCTTCACCATTGGGAGGATAGGGCCAAAAATGATTTTATAATAGTATAGCTACGATTATTTTCTAACCAAACGTTGGTCGATGGTATTCGGAATGAAACTTGGTGCGAAAGCGTTGGGGGTATGTTAACAATGGAAAATTTGATTCGATTTTTGGTTGGAAAATCTGAACTCTGCGATCTGATTTCCGAGAATTTTTATAGTGATTTCTTCACCATGAGAGATGGGGCCAAAAACGACAGTATAGCATTGTATTTCAAAAAATTGTTGGACGCGAGTTACTAAGCAAATACTTGCGTGGATGAGGTTGGTGAGGTGACAACAAGCCGGATTTCGATATTTTTTATTTTTTTTCTGTTATACCTGTGTCTAGCGCTCGTATGATGAGCTAAAGGGCTTGTCACACCTTTGACGATTCTAGCCAGCGTATGCCGATTTATGAAAATTTGCTATTTCCCTAAAACGCTGGCACACGTCGAATACGTGGTGATGGGTACGTTGTCGTTGTACGGTTTAGGTTTGCACGCTGAATAAAACACTACCATAGGTCGTATTACGCTGGTTTAAACGTTGTACTTTTGGTTGGTCCAAAAAATTTTGCGTATGCTTGAAATTTTACGACGTCACTTCGCGCTGTTTGCTCACACGTTCCGCTACGCTGCGCCAGTAAGTTTGTAGGCACGTTAATTGCGATTCTCGTTGACACACGTTTAATTGTATGTTACATCATAAGTTCGAACACTGTAGACGGTAACATTCGCGACCCGAAACTTTCATTTCTAACCTGATGCAGTAACGTTTTGTAAGATCTCTATCTCCTGGACAACCATTATCCAAAGAAAGATGGAGGGACGGTTGCACATGATAATTTCTCATGACCATCCCTACCTTGTTTACATACTTTCTGGAGAAACATCCCTATGTCCTTTTACATTTAAAAAAAATGTGTTTATCACTTGTAAATATTACAATCAAACTTTCAAAAGCAAACTGCCTCTTTTTGTATCTCCTTCATAATTTACGGTAACTTAGTCACTTGTGGTTATGCCATGTGCTGTATCGTAAAATACTGTTATGTATAATCCGCACATGAGTATTGCCCGCAGTTGGAATTTTTGGAACTTTTTTAGTGTATAACTACTGGGTTATTTGCATGAAAATATGGTAAATGTCAAACACACTCAGACCAGGAACCATAAGTCTCATCATTGCAATGAAGTCTTTGTTATCAAGTCTTCTGGTTGGACTCTGGTGTTGTTCGCTCCCTGTGCCAGCATTATATGTCCTTCTGACTTAACAGACTTTGTGAATCCGCATTTGCACTACTTTCCCTTTGTGCAGTTTTGCTTCTATGAATTTCTCATTTCTTAACCTCTTTTCTCCTCATTGATTTCCCCTTTACATTCCTGTTTATATTGTTATGGTTCTTGGAACCGTATGCATACAAACATACAGTTGTCCCGAAGTTAGTTATTCCATTAATATTTGTGTAAGATAGATCCCTACCTTGTGTGTAGTGGGAAGACACTGGGGTGCGTTGCGATGTTTTTTTGGTAGATTAATAAATCTTTATATCCCCCTCATAATGACCACAGTACCTTCTTCTCGCCTTCTGAGGCAGATCTTTGTGTAGTACCTTTTTGGCGAATCCAGAACACGCGTGGAGTGGGCGGCTTCCCGCATGGCCGAAACCCTCCCAGAAAGGGCGGCCCCATGGAAGCCATCCAATCAGGGCGAACAGTGACGTCGGCTTCACCAAGGCCCCTCCCCGCTGAGGGAGATCTTATAAATTACGACACCGTTCGTTCAGAGTGGTCTGGTGAGCTGGAAAGTGAGTTGTCTTGAGAGTGAGCTGGAAAGTGAGTCGTCTTGAGCGGAGCGTTGGAGTGAGACAATCCGTCGGCTGGTAGGGAAAGAAAGGAGGAAGGACGTAGAGTGGTTGCGCTCTTTGGGGGTCGTTCGTTTCGAGTGTGAGAGAGCTGGGAAGACCTCGACCCACCTTGACCGGGTTCTCGTAGGGTCCTGTCTGCAGCCCTGATCCCGCCTCGGACTCCGCTCTACTCGACCCAGGCTCCTTCGCAGACACGGTCTCCACGCGGGCGGCCGTGGACCGAGCCGAATGACCATTGACAGGTGCCGCACCACGGAGCAATCCCTTCCTTCCAATGTTCAGGTACCCGAAAGAACTGCGATCTCAGCTCACCTCCCTCTCTGGCTGCAAAAGGTCCTTTGCCATACATCTGGGTTTATTTCGTCTGAGTGTGTGGCGCCGTCTTTAAGTCGAATTGCATAAGTGTTTTTATTAGATCATTGTAAATCTTGCCTGTTTTATTCTCTGCGAAAGTCGCTTCTGTGTCTCCTTTGTAAGTTGCTGTAAATTTGTCGCACTACATCTTTCTCTCATCTTCACCTGCATAACACCCATAAACCTGTTCCTGTGCCACATAAATTTCCTCGCTTAGTGTAAATAATTATTGTAGAAATGTTCCCAGTTCGTTTTCATTTTTCCTTCATTGGTCCAGCATGGTTCGGATCTGAGTTTTAGCCGGTCTTTATTCCCGATATTCTGTTCATTCTAGCCAGTAGTCCTTGGTAGTTCCGCTCGGCTGCATCCATCCGGAAAGGTGGTTGGTAGTTTGTAGAGTGATCCGGATCGGGCAAGGTGTACCGAGGGTGTGGTTCCCGGTAGACGACACCGCGTGGTTAATTAGGTAAATGTGGTTCTAGACAAAAAGACCCTATGCTACGGGTGGAGGTATTGGCGTCCACGGTCGTTAAGCGACCCGCGCCTCACGGAATTATGCCATGAGCGACTGCCCTACAATTCCGGGAGTCTGGTGGGAGACGATGTAATTTCCCCCACCTAGCGGTCGCTCTCGCCACCGGTCCCCAGCCCGCAACAATATAATCTTGATATTTGCTTTTATCTATCAACGTGGGTATAATTATTCACACGGACTGGAGCAAGGTGAGCCTCGAGTGTATTCCACTCACTGCTTGCCAATGTGTTTTGCCTTTATTTATTTTTTGTCTATTTTACTTGAAACTTATCTGTATCTACTGACCTGTGTTTGTGTCGATGCCGATGATGCCGATGGTGATGCTGATGGTGGTGATGATGATGATGGTGGGTTCTCTTTCGTTCTCTTACTTTCTCTCCTTCTCCACATTGCTCTCCTTTTATTTGTCTTCCTTCTTCACTCCCTTCCTCTCCACGATCATCTACTACCTTCCTTCGATGTCTATGGTGCCTATGATGACCTAAGCACAAGAGAAAAAACATTAAATAAAAAAAATTAAACGAATAGATCCATGTTTGAAAGGCAGTTAATATAGGAAATACCTCACCAAAAAAAACAATTATATGTTAATGATGTATAATAGATATTACAAAAAAAAACCCCATTCATTTTAAATATTAATGAAGAAAAAGTAGTCACAAGTAACATTTTTACAGGAAAACGAATGTTGTTCATGGAAATAAACTCCACTATGTCTCTTTACTTCTATCATTCTTCCCAAATAAAAAGTGATGCATAAACAAATGTACAATGAGAAAGTGAAACAAAAAGCTGAGTCATTCAAAATGTAATTCAGACAAACTTGGTCCTCACTTTTCCTTGGTGTCACCTCTGCTTCACTTTCTTCCTCTCCTCCCTTTCCAACAACGACCTCTCCTCGCCATCTGTGCCGAACTTTCCTTCCACTTTCACCTACTCTTTTACATCTCTCAACATCTCTCGGCTCCTGTCTCTCTCCTCTCAGTTTATCTCCATCTTTAACTCTTTCCCTTTCCTTTATCCTCTCTTGACTCCTCATCTTCTCTCTTAGCATTTCTCCATCTCTCTCTTCAACCTTCTCAACTTCTGGGTTCACTCTCCAACCAGACACCTTGATCTCTCCTTCTCCATGTGTCTCACCAGCTTTCATTGACCCTCTCTCATCTGCTCTGCCACATTCTCCATGGTCATCCACTGGACCATGAGACAAGGTAAGTGGCCTGTGCCAATAAGAGGGTGGAGGATGCATGGAGTAGGAGGAAGAGTAGTGTGCCGATGGAGAGGGAGAAATACGTGCTGGGGGAAGAGAAGTGTGGGAGAGTCCAGAGGAGCGGGAAAGCCGCAGTTTTACTGTTTGTTTCTCCCAGACAGAAAGAGGACGTGAGGTTTGTGGCCTGTTTGGTAACAGAAGATAAATGAGGAAGAAGACAAGAATGAATTAAAATATACAATCCTCTTTTTATGAGATATCAATCATGCATTTCAACCATATATGCTGAAAACTCACGACTTGATTTGGAGTGTATACTTACTGAAGGTGCAGTGTTCATAGAAAAATATAATACAAAATATACAAAAACCACACACACCCCATTTTTCATGAAACTGTTCCTCACACAATTAAAATTGTTTAATGAACATTAACGGCTAAAATAGCTGTACACCTAAAGTAAGAACTTTAATAACTTGTTCGTGAGTGACCGATTAACTGGATCATCAGCTGGGTGACTGACTGGATCATGAGCTGAGCTCCGTTTTTTGTAAAGGTTTCAACTCATTTACCTTGAGAACCTCTCCAAATGGTGGGTCCACAACAGTAGATCCACAACCTCAGCTGCATCCATAGTCAGTCAACCCACAAACCCAGTTTCAAAATTTTTAATATAACTTTACCAAAAGATGTTTACCATTCTTGCAATAGTCTTTCATGTGTTATCATACATTTCTAAGCCTTATCACAGGTTCCATTAGAGAGAATGAATATGATATTTTACATTACTTCTGAATACATACACACCTGGCATTGCAGGTTACATGTATTGTACATTATTCAGAATATCCATTTTGCTTAACACTGAATCGAGCTGTTATTTAAATACAAAAAAAAACTGGCATTGTACGCAGTCCACCACATGCTCTACGGTGCCCTGTAGGGACCACTGAAAATGTGTTTACTTGAATGTTTCACCAATATATAATAAACAGTGTCGTAGATTTTCCACCATACTAAAAAGACAAGTCAGTGGGAGAAGCCTCACCAAAGAGAATTTGTCAATCATCACAAACATATTTTAGTTTTTCAATAAAAATGTTCCTCACAACAATAATAATCATTTAATGAACATCAATGGCATAAATAGTTGTACAACTGAAGAAAGACCTTCAGTAACTTCTAAATGAGTGAGTTACACACACACACACACACACACACACACACACACACACACACACACACACACACATCAACACACACACACACACACACACACACACACACACACACACACACACACATTCTCCCCCTAACTGATGTACTGCATCCCCGAAACACTCGGTATCCTGCAATGCAGACATGCAGACATTGTCATGCCATACCCACCCAATTCACGCACTATCGTCTGCTTTCACAATATCCATGTCCTGTCTTGCCGTTTCCATTGATCCTTCCGAATCTAACATGGATAAAACATTTAATGTTCCTAAAATCCATGTCGTATCGCTTTCCCTGCTTCTGTGCAAGATGTGGATAGCCTGGAAGGTGTGTAAATCCCCCCCCCCCCCCCGCAGTGTGACTTGCAAGGTGAGAATGAAGTGAAGGCATCAGTCGCAGTCCTTTACTCACATTTGCATTATCCTCACAAGCGATTCCATCGCCATGTTAGCCAGGAATGCCCAAAGGGTATTCCTGTTTCACCAGTTGTCACATTGAGGATGGATTGGATTTTCGAGGCACGCACACGCACGCACACACGCACACACACACACACACACCTTCATAGAAGGTAACCCCACAGTATACTTTCAAGCCGAAGTGAAACTTAAGCTTGTTGGAAAGTACAGTATTACTTAGGATTGCATAAGTGATGGTTATTGAAATGTAAAATCGTAATTACAGCTCTGTGTGTTTCTGTAATGATCTATAAGCATACATTTATATGGTGCAACTTGCAAGCAATAGCCAGCATTTTCCCCCTTTTTTCCTAATTTTTACATGTTTACAATCACAAATATTCTCTTGAACAAATCTCTCAGTTTCTCATCCACCAATCTTATCTTACCGAGAAGTTGCTGTGTCTGTTTCTTCCACCTCTTTTCTCTTTTCCTTATTCTTCTCTTCTTCTTCTTCCTCATCCTAAAATCAGTCCCACACATTCTGTACAAGATCATTGACTATACAACTGCAACTACCCAATAAGCCATATATAAAATAAATATGTTACGAATTTGGAATTCAATTGCACACAACATACAGGTTCTCCTTAGTCAGCTATGTCGATAAGTGCATGTTCCCTAGATAGCTCACCTTCATTGTTTAAATGTTTTGAAAATCGATTAGATGCACTGCGGATCGATTTAATAGTTAGGAGCAAACAATGGAACGTCCCTCCCCCTCTTCTGCAAAAAGGAAGAAAACCTGCGGTGACGTCAACAATCCCTCCCACCCGTGGTTGAGCGGGGGTGGATACGAGGGCATGAGTCATGCCGGTGCGGGGAGGGGGTGGAAGGATAAAGGGGAGATCCTTTCGTTGTGGGATCCCGTGTAGGGCTGAGTTCGTGGGCTGAGTTCGTGGGAGTCCCGTGGTAGGGCTGAGTTCATGGGCTGAGTTCGTGGGAGTCCCGTGGTAGGGCTGAGTTCGTGGGCAGAGTCCCGTATGTGGAGTCCCGTGCAGAGTTCGTGAAGAGTCCAGTTCTGAGTCCCGTGTGCAGAGTTCGTGTGCTGAGTCCCGTGGGAGGAGTAAGCTTTTTGCTTCGGCTGGCTCAGTGAGCTTCGGCTGCTGCTTGTTTTGGAAGGAAACTTGAGCGAGTTGTTCGGCTCGAGCTGCGATGGAGGCTTCTTCCTCTTCTTCCTCTTCTTCTTGGTTCGTGGAGCTTTTTGTTCTCCATTTGTTCCCGGCTTGGTGCGACGCCATCGCCTCTTCTGGGAGTTGGATCCTCGGGGAAGCGACGAATCGACAGGAAGGATCGCGCCTCGTCTCACCGGCACGTGTTGAGAAGCGCGGGAGGATTCGCGGGAGCTCGGGAAGGATCGCGGCGATTGGATCCAGCTCGCTCTCGCTGGAGCCCGGGTCCGGACAAGTTGAAGACACACGAGGTGGAAAGGTTCGAGTCAAGCTCTGAGTTTCAGCTCACCTGTCCTCCGAGCTGGAGCTCGTGATTAAAGGCCTCAGCCACCGTTTCTTGTGTGGTGTGGGTGTGTGTGTGCGTACGTGTGTCCGTGGCCCATCTAATAAGTAGGAACTGCTGTTAAGTGTAAATGACTGTACATAATAAGTAGACGGTTGGTAGTTCTTTTGTTGCTTGTATAATTGCATACTGTTTTGCCTATTTAATTGCATACGTGTTTCATTATAATAAATGTCCTTGTGTGAATGTAAACCTGCTCGTTGCGTCCATTCCCTCATTGACTGAACATTTCGTGTGTTGGGAGTTAGAAAGCCGTTGGTTTGCCGTAATAGGGGGACATTTGGACTGACGGTTCTCTCGGCGATTACACGCTGGAATCGCGCACGACAAGCTCGCCTCAGCGGTTTGTTCCGTACGAGTTCCGTCAGGGTGGAATACCCCGGTAGTTGGATCACGTGGGTATTTAGGTAAATTGAAGATTGGCAATCGACCCTACCCCACGTGATCTGCCGATTGGCCGTATTCGGTTCTTGTACAAGGACCCGTCGCTCGAGTTATCCGGGCGGCGATCTTATTCCGGGCGATCGGTCGGGCTGACTCGACTTCGGCTCCGTTCAGAAGCGGTCGTTTGGCGGCTGACCCCCGGCCGTAGCAATTGGTTGTCAGGAGTGCGATTCGGCCCCCTCCGCCTCCGTAGCAAAATCACGGAGTCGGATCAGGGGTATAACGGAGCAAACCCCCCCCGTGTCCAAATTACGAGCGTTATAATTTTATTCCCAGCACGCAAATTTCAGCCAAGGCGAGCAGGGGCAGGAGGGATTAGGAATGTGTTGAATGTAGGATCCATGGCCCGGGACGGTTCGTTTTATTATAATCGCACCACGGATTGTTGTCAGTGGGAGCGGCCTGTGCAGGAACTTTACCGGCAACCAAAAACGGAGTCGCAAAATGCGGCGGGCCGACCTCAGCGCGGCACGAGGCTGAGCGGGCCGCTATTAAAGCGCTACGAACCGCGCGGTACGGCGGAAGCGCTTCCGTCACCGGTTCAAACACGGGGCATGGCAGGAGAGGCAGGCGACGACGCGGTACATGGCCGAACTTAATGACAGAGTGTCTTATGCCTTGGGGCAGCGGAAGTGTGGTGATAATATGTCGAGGAATTACATTCGTTTGCCATTAAATTGGGATGAGATACGGCGGCGCGCAGACGAGGTTCAGGACGATTGTGTTCATGGGGAGTCACAACAATTGGCCGAGGCACAGGAGCGAGTTTCGGGGGCTGGAGGAGGAATTAGCCAGCACAGTCGAGGAACTACATAGGAACTATGGAAGTAGATCGGTTGCGTGCGGTTTTTGTTACAAAAGGCGAGCGAACGAATAAAGAAAGGAGGAGGAGCAATTGGTAACTCCCGGGATAGAAAGCACATGGAAGAAGATTGAAAGAGGTGTGGAGATGAGAAAGGAATGGAAAAGAAAGCTTCTGAGTTACAGAAACACCAAAACAAAGAGAGGGAATTACAAAAACGAGTTGAGGATGGTGAGAGAAGAAAGAACGACAGCAGAGAATGAAACGTTCAAGGAACCACACTGTACAGATGAACAGCTGAAGCGAAGGCCAGATTGCAGGAAAGAGTAAAGTAATGGAAGAAAGACGAAATGAGACAGGAGAAAGAAATCAGTCATTTAAGAAAAAATAACGAGATTGGCAGAATGAGGAACAAGAGAGACAATGGGATAGAAAACAAAAAGAGTATGAGTTTGAAACTGAACGACAGAAGGAAAATAGGTTGAGTACGCAGGAGAAAGTGAAGAGCAAGAATGAAGCAGGAAGGAGAAACAGTCTGATTGAAGTAAACAACGAGATTGAGAAGGAAGAACGAGAGAACAGTGGAAAAAAACAAAGAGTATGAATTTGAAACTGAACGACAGAAAAAAAAAATAGGTTGGATACGAGAGAAAGTAAGGAGCAGAATGAAGCAGGAAGGAGAAATCATCGATTGAAGGAAACAACGAGATGGAGAAGGAAGAACGAGAGAACAGTGGAATAGAAACAAAAAGAACATGAATTGAGGTGGACCAATTGAAAGAAAAGGCGAGGCTGGAGTGCGAGGAGATAGAGAACGAACAATGAACGAAACGGAAAAAGAACTAAGCCAATTGAAAGAAACATGAAGATTGGAGAAGGAAGAACGAGAGGAACAGTGGAATAGAAAAAAAAAAGAACATGAATTTGAGTGGACCAATTGAAAGAAAAGGCAAGGCTGGAGTGCGAGGAGATAGAGAATGAACAACGAACGAAACGGGAAAAAGAACTAAGCCAATTGAAAGAAACGATGAGATTGGAGAAGAAGAACCGAGAGGAACAGTGGAAAGAAACAAAAACAATATGAGTTTGAAATTAATCAACTCGAGGAAGAGCAAAATTGGAGTCCACAGAGATGAAAAAACTCCGAAAGTAAACGAACAGTTAATGGGGGCTCAGAGAGGAAGAACGACTCAGATGGAAGGAAAATGGAGCCAGAAAGAAACAGAAACTATAGACACGCAGAGACAACAGAGAATAAAATGTACAGAGACACGGGAGATAGAGGGTAATTGGACGGGTTAAGACGACACCACACACACAGAGGTAGCGAGGCTTAATGGGGGCGAGCTGGCGGACTGTCTTCATGACCCGGTGCGAAGCAGCTGGATAGCCCCTTTCGGGAACGGAGGGGAGACGCTATTCTCCCTTGAGCGAATCACGACAGGTGAGTTCGGTCGTGCCGGGCGAGTTAGAAGGGGCGAGTGCTGTTGACAGGTGCACACGAAGCTTGGGGGTATGAAGGCCCGGGAAACCCTTGTGTGACGCAAATCCCAGCGTGGCGTGCCCGCGGTGAGTGTGCGAAATGCGTGCTGGAAAGCACGCATTGTGTGAGTAGTATGGTGTGTGTGATGAAGGCGATGTGTCAGAGAGACAGCGTGTGTGAGGTCGCTGTACGTGAGGGAGATGACAGTCGGTATGCGGGAGGACGCAACCGCATCCCCGTGTCCGAGTGCCATGGTTAGAGTTCGGCAGAGGGGGAGTTTCCTGCCAGTTGAGCCACCTGCCCACCAGGAATTGTGCGAGGGCACGTATGAAAATTTGAGGGCAAGGCCCAAATTATAATGGACCCACAAACAGGCGACGGAATCATGGTTTTAAGAACCGATAGTTTTAACAAGTGTGAGCGTTTTGGAAAGCCCGGGTAGTTTCAGGTTGAATGGTTAAGGTACATAGGAGATGTCCCCTTCGCACCCATCCACCCTTCGCTCGTTGTAGGTCGCTGGGACTCCACCTTGCTAGAATCGCTGAACTCTGAGGAGGCCATTCTGAGCTTAATTGGCCTCAAGACAGAACGCAGCTCTCTTTATTCCTCAGAGAGGGAACGTTAAGGTTGGAGGTAGGCTAAGGGGGACATGATAGGCTAGCGACAAGACAATAAAGGGTTTAGGGAGACAATTATAAAAGGGAAAATAAAAATAAAGAGGGGCTAAATTTTGTTTGTTTTTTGTGGCAAATTAAGGGAGCGGTGATGGGACAGAGACAGGCAAAGCGAAGAGTGGGGGGGCAGGGGGGGAACAGTAGCTTAAAGGTCTGAGCCCGCTTCAAAGAGCGCGCACCACCGCACTCCCTCAAACCTGAATGAACCACACCAGAGGCCCGCCAGCTTCACCTGTCGGCCGGTTTTGTGCGCAGCCAGCCTTTCTTGCATGGCTTACCTTGCAATGCCTAGTTGCCTGCCTCTGCCATGACCCCATGCGCTGCTAGCCTTGTTTGCATTTGCCACTGTGTACCATCCATCACCGATGTGCGCCAGGAACATCCAGTTTGCAGAAAGGGACTGCGCCTGCAGGCAGCCCGTGCATCCTCATTCCATTGTTTTGCGACCATCTCCATCCATCCCCTGCACCAAAGACTTTGGCAACCGACTTTTGCTTTGCCTTTCCTTTCACAGGATACAAGTCCTGGGCATGTAGTGTAAATGTAATAGATAAGTTAAGATTGTAATACGTGGAACTTCCTGCCTGCAATGTTGTTTTAGCGCCGGCAATTGTAAAGTTTCCGAATGAGTCTGAGAGTTGTTAGTTAGTTACGCAGCGCATTAGGTTATTTATTTTGCGGACACGTTAAAGAGAATGTCGCACTTCAGGGATCGAAGGAGAACGTACTAGGGAAACTTGACACGATGCTTGCGTCACAACGAAATTTGGACGACTCGGAACGAGTCTGTAAAAAGGGGAGGTATGTTACGAATTTGGAATTCAATTGCACACAACATACAGGTTCCCTTAGTCAGCTGATGTCGCATAAGTGCATGTTCCCTAGATAGCTCACCTTTCCATGGTTTAAATGTTTTGAAATCGATTAGATGCGCTCGGATCGATTTAATAGTTAGGAGCGAACAATGAGACGTCCCTCCCCCTCTTCTGCGAAGAGGAATAAAGAACCCTACCGGTGACGTCAAACAACTCCCTCCCGACCCGTGGTTGAGCGGGGGTGGATCACGAGCAGAGTCACGCCGGCGTGCGCGGGAGGGGGTGGGAAGGATAAAGGGAGATCCTTTCTTTTGCGTGTGGGAGTCCCGTGGTAGGCTGAGTTCGTGGCGATTCGGGGTCCGTGTGTAGGGCTGAGTCTTGGGCTGGAGTTCGCTGGGAGTCCCGCTGGTAGGGCTGTCGTGGCGGAGTCCCGTTGTGGAGTCCCTGGCAGAGTTCGTGGAATAGTCCCTTGCTGATCCCGGTGCAGAGTTCGTTGCTGAGTCCCGTGAGGAGTAAGCTTTTTGCTTGGCTGCTCAGTGAGCTTCGGCGCTGCTTTGTTTTGAAGAAACTTTTTTTTAGCGATGTTTCGCTCGAGCTGATGAGTGGAGGCTTCTTCCTCTTCTTCCTCTCCTTCCTCTCTTCTTGTTCTGGAGCTTTTGTTCTGCCATTTTGTTTCCCGGCTTTGGTGCGACGCATCGGCTCCTCTTCTTGAGTTGATCCTCGGGGAAGCGACATCTAACAGGAAATCGGCGCCTCGTCTCACCGCACTGTGAGAAGCGGCGAGATTCGCGGTGGAGCTCGGAAGATCGCGCGCATTGATCCAGCTCCTGCTCGCTGGACCCAGGTCGACAATTGAAGACCACACGCAGTGAGAAGGTTCGAGTCAAGCTCTAGTTCAGCTCACCTGTCCTCCGAGCTGAGCTCTATATTAAAGGCCTCAGCCACCGTTTTGGGTTGTTGTGTGTGTGTGTGTGTGTGTGTTGTGACTGTGTGTGGTGTCGGTGTGTGTTGTGTGCGTAGTGTGCCGTGCCTGTCTAATAAGTAGAACTGCTGGTTAATTGTAAATGAACTGTACATAATAAGGAGACTGTTGTAGTTCTTTTGTCGTGCTTTTGTTGCTTGTATAATTGCATACGTGTTGCCTTATTTAATTGCATACGTGTTCATTAAATAAATGTCCTTTTGAATTGTAGAACCTGCTCGTTGCGTCCATTCCCTCATTGGACTGAACATTTTGTGTTGGAGTTATGAAAGCGGTTGGTTGCCATAATAGGGGACATTTGGCACGCGGTCCTGCGATTAAAACGCCGCTCGGAATCGCCACGGACAAGCTCTTCGCTCGCGGTTTGTTTCCGTACGCAGTTCCGATCGAGGAGAATACCCGCAGTAATTGGATCATTGGTATTTAGGTAAATTGAAGATTGGCAAATCGACCCTACCCCACGTATCTGCCGCGATTGCGGTTTTCCGTTCTTGTACAAGACCCGTCCTCGGAAGTTATCGGGCGGCGATCTATATCCGGCGATCGGGTCGGCCGACTCGACTTGCGCTTCCGTTCAGATGCGGTCGGTTGGCGGCTGACCCCCCGCCCGTAACAAATATATGTGTATATATATATATAATTATATATATATACCATATAAAATTATACATAATACATATAGTAACCATAATATGTGTACACTGATGACCCAAAACATTACGACCACTGACAGGTGAAGTGAATAACATTGATTATCTTGTTAAATGGCACCTGTCAAGGGGTGGGATATATTAGGCAGCAAGTGAACAGTCAGTTCTTAAAGTTGATATGATGGATGCAGGAGAAATGGGCAGGAGTAAAGACCTGAGCGATTTTGACAAGGGCCAAATTGTTATGGCCAG
>CM068963.1:31539486-31550115 GCA_035128595.1 Eptatretus atami | reverse complement strand
TGAAAACTAGCAGCCCAAACTTTGCATGCATACTAAGGGAATTCCAAGGGAGTGCATGAATGAAAACTGGATATTTTGGTATATTTAAACATCCCTTTTGAAGATAAACAAGTGAAATCCTTCAATACAGCAGTGCGGTGAAGCAAATGAGTACACTAATGTTATTGAAAGAACCACTTATCACTTTCCACCAATATCTGCCATAATTGTAAGTAAATTTAACTACTAATGCATGAGAAACACTTGTTTATGGCTAATATTAAAGGAATGATGGCATAAGAAGAACTTAGCTTTCAGCGTTCGGCGCGAAATGCCATGGTGGGTGGAATGACGTCTTTCGTTCGTTCGTACATGAGAGGGGAGCGTTTCTTGTTTTTTTTCCGTCAAGCAATAAATTCAATGGTTTTCACATATATAACACTTAGTTTCACAAATTTCCATTGAAATACTCGGTATTTCCGTCAATTGTCGCCATTTCCGTCTAGGTTACGCACTGCCATCTACCGACGGCCGTCATTGGCTCACTTGAGGCACGTGGGGGGGGGGGGGGACACCGGGGACATTTCAAACCTCGGTGCAATTGTATGCAGCGCACGCGCTATAAAAGCCACCCTTGGTCAGCCCAACTTCACTTCACAGGGGTCTTAGCCACCATTTTGATTCGGCCTATTCAAACATGCCTGCCTTGGAACAGGTTGTAACCGTTTCTGTATGATTGAGCTTCATACCTACGAATCACTGTATACATCACCGGTCGCTGATCTTCATACCTATGAATCGCTGTATACATTTGTTAATCGCTTGCCAAGCCAGACGTTCCTTATATTAACCGATGTTTGTAAACCATGGCGATACAGTGCCATGTAAGCCATGGCCATGGCTTCAACCATTTCAATGGCATCCTTGCTTGAGCACTTAAGCCACTTGGTGAGCGCTCCACAAGCTGATTGGTTAGAACCATTTGTTTTTTGGATACCCTTTATATAACAGACACAGATTGTGTCAAATTCAAAGTTTTAAAGATGTTGGGATTGGCGTGTCGGATCTTCCGAACATTTTAAAAGAGAGATGGAAATCCATAAAGTATTATGAATAACATAAAGGTAATCATTTCCTCTTTGCGGCTTATTACTTGAACCAAATCTTCTGGTTCATAGCAAAATTACATTCGTTCTTCATTGACTCGCCTTTTTGATTTCCATATCAGAAATAAAAACATTTTTTCTTTGTTGCAGCAAATAAGCCTTGTACTTTGTCCTTTCTATCTCGTTTCTCCAAGACAACAAGCATCAACTGTTCTTCGATTCAGCAATTTCACCAAATTCTCCATTCCTTCCTGTCATCGTACAAACATTGATCAATCCTATTTGCAATCTTTGTTTTTCCCAGATAAAATCCAGGATCTATGAGGATCTATCCCAGATAAAATCCCAGATAAAAACTATCCAGGATCTACAAGCAATTTTGGGCTGTTCACCATCATGGATATGTCATTTGACTGTTTTACTCATTTCCTCCACTTTGTCCACCGTTTTTTTGTCATAGGCAGGTGGATTTTCCCACTTGGAACTTTGGGCTGCACCATGCCCATGTTTTAGAACTGCCATCATGATTTTTGAAGCCAAGGTTTCTATGACCAGTGCCCTTCCTGACACCAACCATTTTTCTTTTTACCTTTAACCATCATTGCATACCTATAACAGTTATACATACCCTACTCACTTGTTGAATACATTAATTTCATATCTACATTACTTGTTGTATAGGGGACTTTAAACAATTGAAATTTTGTTTTTTTTGGTGGGGGAAGGGGTGTGAGATCACAATACAATGGCAACACATAAATAACTGGATGGGCACACGGTAGAGCGCAAACCTCAGCCATGTAATGCCTGATCCACGAGAACATATCAGGCCCAATACATTTTTGAAATATCATCGTTTTTGGCCCTATCTCTCATTGGTGAAGAATCACTTAAAAAAATTCTAGTAGTCAGATCGAGGTCCGGATCTTCACCAAAATCTAATCAGTTTGTCCTTGTCACATACCCAACCTGTCCACAAAATTTCATCCGGATACGTCCACAACTTTTTGAGATATCCTGTACACAAACAACAACAGAAAGGGGTGAAAACATAACCTCCTCACCTTCGGTGGCAGAGGTAATATGTGTACATGCTACACCACGCCAAATATATGCTTGCACCATATAAACCATATACTAACAGCTCACATCAGTCTGAATTAAATTCCCCACCCTTCCAATCCATTGATTATTTCATAAGCAAGATGCTCTCCCCCCTCCCCCCCCCCTCCCCCCCCCCCCCCTCCCCCCCCCCCCCCCCCCCCCCCCCCCCCCACACACACACACAATGCCGTATAAGTTGATTCCAGGCCAAAAAAAACCATCAACACCAATTGTCCAATAACCATCGATTGTCCAATAACCACTGTGTATCCCCATTTAATTATCCACATCATTAAAGAATGTTGAGAGGTGTGTTGAAATATTTCACAAATGCAATACATCCTGCATTGAATAAGTCCTTCTTATGCAAGCAATTACGAGTGACAGGACACAGGTGGTTTCCCCTGCCAATGTGATATATTGTTACGAATCTGGAAGCTTACTGCACTCAACATTCAGGTCCCTATAGAACAGTTATATCGGTAAGTACGTGTTTCTAGTTAGGGTCTCGTCCTGAGTCTAATGGGAATTAAATGTTCATGCGCTGCGGAGTTATTTTGACTCCAGAGCCTGGTCCAGAGCTCCAGAGCCGACTCCACCCACGAGGGCAAGGGCGCGCCCTTCGTCTAATCAGGAGGCTCATTGCCTCAGATCGGGACTCCACCCATAAGGGTGGGAGTCGCCCCGCCTTCCGTGGGCCTGTCCAATGAGGGACGGCCAGCGAATCGCACGACACGGTCCGACCAATGAGGAGGCGAGTGGTCAGGAAAAGAAGCCCCTCCCTCCTGAGGAGAAAGTGTGGTTGTCTGGACCAGTGTTGGAGAGACGGTGTGCTCGTGGCAGGAGCATTCGTGAGACAGAGTGTTCGAGGCGTTCTGGCTGGAGAACGTCAAGGTCTCGTCGCCTGGTCGCCTTGTGAGCCTCGTCGCCTGGTCGCCTTGTGAGCCTCGTCGCCTGGTCGCCTTGTAAGCCTCGTCATCTGGTCGTCTCGTCTTGCCTGCCGGCGTTCTGTCTGGTCCACCTTCGCGCCGGCTGGTGTCCATCATTGCATTGTGTTGCGGGTTCGAGTCCCGCCCAACCGGATAATCGAAAACCGCACGAGGCGGGGAGGTGTGAGACAGGTTCTCCCCTCCGGCTCACCTTCCCTCCCGAGCTGAAGGGCCATCACTTCTTGGGTATTTGTGTGTGTGGTGTTGGTGTTGTGGGCCCGTCTTCAAGTAGAATTGTTAATGCCTTGGTACATACTTGCATTTCTTTTTAGTCAGTTATAACTTGCTCCTTGTGTGTTCTCCTCCCCCCACCCCCCATTATAAATAAAGCCCTGTTAAAGTATCAGCTCCTTCTGTGTTTCTTAAATTGGCTTAGCGACGGGTCGTGTTTGAGTGATTAAAAAAGGCCGTGCTGCCGTAGTTGTGCATTTGGACGCGACCGCGGACTCGGTACCATCCGCTCGGTTATGCAGGTGGCGAGCACGGTAAACGACTGTCCCGTTCGACTCCGTCGAGGGTCGTGAATCTCGCCTAGCTCGCCACGTGGCTCTAGTAGTTTTGAAGTTTGGCAAATAACCCTGTCCCATGCGTGTTGAAATATGACGATTCACGGTCCTGATGGGCGCACCCGTAATTCGGAGTTATCGGAAAAAAAGGTATCACTTTAGAATCCGGGTATTCGGGGAGCCGACTCTACTGCTCCATCTAGCGGTCTTGCTCGTCGCCGATACCCGGCCCACAACAATATAACAATAGCAGTACATTCATGCAGTTTCTTCAGTATGGGTTTAGCATATTGCAGCAGTTAGGGTTATGGCTAAATGGGTTTATTGCATTATTAGCTCAACTGGACTTTAGTCAGGTGAGCTTATGCGATCGAGCAGTGTACGTAGGTGAGTGAGTGAGTGAGTGAGTAAAGAGGAGAGATAGACTTTGACAAATGCATAATGTACTAGTAATGAACCAGAACGCTTCGATAACTTATATCATAAGTTATACCAACGATGTTTATTCGTGTTTTAGCGTCCACAACCTATGCCCAACGATTAGTCTAGCGTATGCATAGCGTAAAATCCCAAGCACGTTATTCATAGTATAAATAAGTCACGGGTACCCTAAACTATCTTGATGTTGTTCACTAGAGGAACTTTCAATAGCGTGTTTGCGAATGTGAACAACGTTCTGTAGCGTGCTTACAACGTTACTCATAGTTAGAAATAATGTTTCGGTACCGATGTTACCTCTACGTTTTCGACTTGAGTACATACAATTAACTGTGTTGTCAACGACGCATAACGTCTAAACTTAGCCAGCGTAGCGGAACGTGTGAGCCAAACGCGAGTTACGTCGTAAATTCAAGCATCAAATTTTTGGACAACCAAAAAGTACAACGTTTTAAACCAGCGTAATACGACCTATGGTATGTTTCAGCGTCACTTAACTACACAAATAGTAACCATAACGTATTCGATGTGTGCCAGCGTTTAGACAAATTTCATAAATCGCATACGCTGGCTAAATCGTTCAGGTGTACAGCCCTTAACATGTTTATCACCACCGCTTCAAGCAGTCTGCATTATTATTAGAAACGTTCAAACACCCAAGCAGATGACCACATGAGGGAATGAGTGGTGGAGAGGGAGGGGAGGACAATCTTTCCATTATTCCTCAAGATATGAAAATGGAAAAATTAGCAAAACAATATAATTCAAGGTTTAATCAGAAAAATGTATTTTCTGGTTCTAAACAGCATGGTCTCCCAAAGCACTTCACAGCATTAAATAGAAAACACCAACAACGTTCTGCAGTCCAACTGCTCAGATGGAAAGTGTGCCCTGCTTATTCGGTGTTATTCCCAGGTATCTTGCTTCTATTTCCTCAACACTTTATTTCCTATTCATTCCCTCTCAGTCTCCAGAATCTAATTAGTTAATCTTTGCATCATATACATACTTGTAGCAATTCGATGTAGATCCCTTCAGACATTCTAAAGTTATCACGGAAATAAAACCCATCATGGACGCACAGAGCACAAACGGATCGGATGGACACGCCGAATGGACAATCAAACACAAATGCCTGGCAACTTCGTCAGCTGAGCCATAAAAAACACAAACTTATATTCACTCCATAAAGATTCTCATTTCTATTGTTTCTTCTGCTCCTGTTCTTATCCCCCCACTCCCTCTTTTCTCCAAACTGAATCTACATCTATAATAATAAATATCAGTGTGTGTCAGTCAGTCAGTCAGTCAGTCAGTGTGCATCTCCTCCATACTCCAAAACCATGAAAACTAGCAGCCCAAACTTTGCATGCATACTAAGGAATTCCAAGGAGGCATGAATGAAAACTGGATATTTTGGTATATTTAAAACATCCCTTTTGAAATAAACAAGTGAAATCCTTCAATACAGCACGTGGGTGAAGCAAAATGAGTCACTAATGTTATTGAAAGAACCACTTATCACTTTCCACCAATATCTGCCATAATTGTAAGTAATTTAAACTACTAATGCATGACGAAACACTTGTTTATGGCTAATATTAAGAGAATGATGGCATAAGAAGAACTTAGCTTTCACGTTCGCGCGAAATGCATGGTGGTGGAAATGACGCTTTCGTTCGTTCTACATAGAGGGGAGCGTTTCTTGGTTTTTTTCCGTCAAGCAATAAATCAATGGTTTTCACATATATAACACATTAGTTTCACAATTTCCATGAAATACTCGGTATTTCCGTCAATGTCGCCATTCGTCTAGGTTACGCACTGCCATCTACCGGACGGCCGTCATTGCTCACTTGAGGCACTGGTGGGGGGGGGGGGACACCGGGACATTTCAAACTCGGTGCAATTGTATGCAGCGCACCGCTTAATAAGGCTTACCTCATGAAAGCTTACCCTTGGTCAGCCCAACTTCACTTCACAGGGCTTAGCCACCATTTTGATTCGCCTATTCAAACATGCCTGCCTTGGAACAGGTTGTAACCGTTCTGTAAGATTGAGCTTCATACCTACGAATCACTGTATACATCACCGGTCGCTGATCTTCATACCTATGAATCGCTGTATACATTTGTTAATCGCTTGCCAAGCCAACGTTCCTTATATTAACCGATGTTTGTAAACCATGGCGATACGTGCCATGTAAGCCATGGCCATGGCTTCAACCATTTCATGGCATCCTGCTTGAGCACTACCACTTGTGAGCGCCTCACAACTGATTGGTTAGAACCATTTGTTTTTTGGATACCCTTTATATTAACAGACACAGATTGTTCAAATTCAAAGTTTTAAAGATGTTGGGATTGGCGTTCGGATCTTCCGAACATTTTAAAAGAGAGATGGAAATCCATAAAGTATTATGAATAACATAAAGTAATCATTTCCTCTTGCGCTTATTACTGAACCAAATCTTCTGTTCATAGCAAAATTACATTCGTTCTTCATTGACTCCCTTTGATTCCATATCAGAAATAAAAACATTTTTCTTTGTGCAGCAAATAAGCCTTGTACTTTGTCCTTTCTATCTCGTTTTCCAAGCAACAAGCATCAACTGTTCTTCGATTCAGCAATTCACCAAATCTCCATTCCTTCCTGTCATCGTACAAACATTGATCAATCTATTTGCAATCTTTGTTTTTCCCAGATAAAATCCAGGATCTATGAGGATCTATCCAGATAAAATCCCAGATAAAAACTATCCAGGATCTACAAGCAATTTTGGGCTTTCACCATCATGGATATGTCATTTGACTTTTTACTCATTTCCTCCACTTGTCCACCGTTTTTTTGTCAAAGGCAGGTGGATTTTCCCACTTGGAACTTGTGGCTGCACCATGCCCATGTTTAGAACTGCCATCATATTTTTGAAGCCAAGGTTTCTATGACCATGCCTTCCTGACACAACCATTTTCTTTTTACCTTTAACCATCATTGCATACTATAAACAGTATACATACCCTACTCACTTGTTGAATACATTAATTTCATATCTACATTACTTGTTGTATAGGGACTTTAAACAATTGAAATTTTGTTTTTTTGGTGGGGAGGGGTGTGAGATCACATACAATGGCAACACATAAATAACTGGATGGCACACGGTAGAGGCGCAAACCTCAGCCATGTAATCCTGATCCACGAGAACATATCAGGCCCAATACATTTTGAAATATCATGTTTTTGGCCCTATCTCTCATTGGTGAAGAATCACTTAAAAAATTCTAGTAGTCAGATCGAGGTCCGGATCTTCACCAAAATCTATCAGTTTGTCCTTGTCACATACCCAACCTGTCCACAAAATTTCATCCGGATACGTCCACAACTTTTGAGATATCCTGTACAACAACAAACAGACAACCAAACAGACAGACAGAAAGGGGTGAAAACATAACCTCCTCACCTTCGTGGCAGAGGTAAATATGTGTACATGCTACCCACGCAAATATATGCTTGCACCATATAAACCATATACTAACAGCTCACATCAGTCTGAATTAAATTCCCACCCTTCCAATCCCATTGTTATTTCATAAGCAGATGCTCTCCCCCCTCCCCCCCACACACACACCACAATTGCCGTATAAGTTGATTCCAGGCCAAAAAAACCATCACACAATTGTCCAATAACCATCGATTGTCCAATAACACTGTGTATCCCCATTTAATTATCCACATCATTAAAGAATGTTGAGAGGTGTGTTGAAATATTTCACAAATGCAATACATCCTGCATTGAATAAGTCTTCTTATGCAAGCAATTACGAGTGACAGGACACAGGTGGTTCCCCTGCCATGTGATATATTGTTACGAATCTGGAAGCTTACTGCACTCAACATTCAGGTCCCTATAGAACAGTTATATCGGTAAGTACGTGTTTCTAGTTAGGGTCTCGTCCTGAGTCTAATGGGAATTAAATGTTCATGCGCTGCGGAGTTATTTTGACTCCAGAGCCTGGTCCAGAGCTCCAGAGCCGACTCCACCCACGAGGGCAAGGGCGGCCCTTCGTCTAATCAGGAGGCTCATTGCCTCAGATCGGGACTCCACCCATATATGGGAGTCGCCCGCGCTTCCGTGGGCCTGTCCAATGAGGGACGGCCAGCGAATCGCACGACACGGTCCGACCAATGAGGAGGCGAGTGGTCAGGAAAAGAAGCCCCTCCTCCTGAGGAGAAAGTGTGGTTGTCTGGACCAGTGTTGGAGAGACGGTGTGCTCGTGGCAGGAGCATTCGTGAGACAGAGTGTTCGAGGCGTTCTGGCTGGAGAACGTCAAGGTCTCGTCGCCTGGTCGCCTTGTGAGCCTCGTCGCCTGGTCGCCTTGTGAGCCTCGTCGCCTGTCGCCTTGTAGCTCGTCATTGGTCGTCTCGTCTTGCCTGCCGCGTTCTGTCTGGTCCACCTTCGCGCCGGCTGGTGTCCATCATTGCATTGTGTTGCGGGTTCGAGTCCCGCCCAACCGGAATCGAAAACCGCACGAGCGGGGAGGTGTGAGACAGGTTCTCCCCTCCGGCTCACCTTCCCTCCCGAGCTGAAGGGCCGAATAAAGGCCGCGGCCATCACTTCTTTTGGGTATTTGTGTGTGCGTGTGTGTGTCTGTGGGCCCGTCTTCAAGTAGAATTGTTTAAGTGCCTTGTACATACTTGCATTTCTTTTAGTCAGTTTAACTCTGCTCCTTGTGTGTTCCCTCCCCCACCCCATTATAAATAAATCCCCTGTTAAATGTATCAGCTCGCTTCTGTGTTTTCTTAATTGGCTTTAGCACGGTGCGTGTTGGTGGATTAAAAGGCCGTTGCTGCCGTAGTTGTGCATTTGGACCGACGGACCTCGGTAACCATCCGCTCGGTTATGCAGGGGTCGAGCACGGTAACGACTCGTCCCGTTCGAGCTCCGTCGAGGGTGTGAATTCCTCGGTAGCTCGCCACGTGGGCCTCTAGGTATTTTGAAGTTTGGCAAATAACCCTGTCCCATGCGGTTGAAATATTGACGATTCACGGTCCTGTAAGGGACCCGTACCTTCGGAGTTATCGGAAAGGTACGATCTAGATTCCGGGTATTCGGTGAGCCGACTCTACTGCTCCATTAGCGGTCTTGCTCGTCGCCGATACCGGCCACAACATAATAACAATAGCAGTACATTCATGCAGTTTCTTCAGTATGGGTTTAGCATATTGCAGCAGTTAGGGTTATGGCTAAATGGGTTTATTGCATTATTAGCTCAACTGGACTTTAGTCAGGTGAGCTTATGCGATCGAGCAGTGTACGTAGGTGAGTGAGTGAGTGAGTGAGTGTGAAAACACTTCAGTCATTATCGCTTGAACCAAACACACATTTTGATGAAACTTGGCGACAAGCTTCATATCTAATGTCTTAATGAAGTGTATTGACCACATAAAATCTGCGCTCATTAAGGGGATCGACAAGGTGTTTTTGACCCCCCCCCCAAAAAAAATATAGGTATTTGCTCTCTTCACCGTCCTGGTCATCATGGTGAAAATTACACCATCATGCTCACATACAAATGATATGAAAAGACACCGAACGACAAGACATTTTTGAAGAGTTAGACATCAACTCCACACATGCTAACTGACTTCCTCCACTCAAATAGTCAAAACGTGTGGTTTTCATTGGAATCCTTTCATCTCCCCTCCCTGTCAAGGCTGGAGTGCCACAAAGCAGTTCTGGGCCTAGTCTTATTCCTGATCTTCATAATTAAATGATCTCTTGACTCTGGAAAATCCTCTTCATTTATTTTCTGATGATCCACCCTGTGACGTGACATCCTCATCCTTCTGACAGGCAGGCTGCAGCCTCTTCCCTCTCTTCAGACCTTCACAAATCACAAGATAGTCAAATACTTGGAATATGTCTTTCAATCCTGACAAATATCACACCCTCACATTCTCTCCAAAAGGACCGTTTGGTAACCCCCCCCCCCCCCCATCTACTCCCCCCCCACCCCCATCTACTTTCTTAACAATCCTCTTGATGAAGATCAGGCACTCAACTCTTGGGTCTCACTATCAGCCATGATCTTTCTTTGGCAAACCACATTTCAAAGTTGGCCTCCAAAGCCAGCTGCCAACTGGGCATCCTCCGTCGTACAAAGTCCTTCCTTGGCACACCTGAACTCCTATCCACATACAAGGCCTTCATCCACTGCTTGATGGAACACTCTTATATCTGGGCCCCACTCCCTTGCCTCACATCTTTCTCAGCTTGATGTCATGGAAACCAAGGCCTCCAAGATTATTGGCATCTCCCATGATGAAGCTTAGTCTTATGGGTCTATCACTTCGCCATTGCAGAGAGGTCGGTGGTCTCTGTGTCTTCTCTTGCCTCCTTTCTGGTCTTGCACCCTCTTGCTCTTTCCATGCTTGTCCCCCCCAACCCCGAGGTTTCTGCAGGCATATACATGGTCCACCATCAACCCCCTTCTGGTTAATTATCTA